>MU226648.1:2711996-2740271 GCA_018584345.1 Thuja plicata | reverse complement strand
AATTCAAATTTCATCAACTTCTGAGGGTTTCTCAAAGAAGATATGTAAAATTTGCAAAGTCAATCACTAGCCATCTTTGATACAGCGGGATAAGCATGAAAGACAACACACTATATAATTATTGCAATCTTCATCCTCATGCTGTTGCATATCTAATAGAGAAAGACAACTCACTATTTCACGGGAAGCCCTAACCTGCAGGTTTTGTTGAAGACAATAAGAAAGTAATGGGTAATGAAAAAAATAAAATGAGGGGAAGCCCTAACCTGCAGATTTCATTGGATTCTCGAAAATGCCCTCCTCTCGCCCGCGAGTGAACTAAAAAATGAGTTTCACTTTTCATTATCTTTTTGTTTATATCTCGTATTCGTCAAACTTTTGACAACCTCAGGCTCGTCAAAATTTCGACGAAATCAGGGTCATAAACAAAAAATATATCTAATAAGCCAAAAAAAGCCTTGGTCGAAATTAAAGGTAGAAAATAGCTATCAAATGTATTAGTGTATATATATACATACACATGTATGTATGTATGTATGTATGGTGTCAAGTGTTTCATTTTGTTGTTAAATGATACCTCCATGGCATTAAGGGTTACATTGAAATGTTGTATCCATGTATACTATTGATGCAGGAGCATCTAGGGTGTAAGAACAATCTTGCATCACCCAAAAATGTTGTCTAGTTTTCAATGAGGGTTATCTTTGGACAGGGTTACTATTTTTGGAAAGTTTACTATTTTTAGTAAGTTGTTCATGTGATCAAAAATTGTTCTAGTTGCTTTCCCTAGAGGTTTATTCTGGATATATAAGCCTATCGGTAAAGTTTCATGGCAAGATCAAGTCTGGTTTTGAAGATATTACATTTTTTAGTTTTGGCAAGGTGGTACAAAAAATTTGAGCTCATTTTTGAAAGCCTTAGAGGCTTCGAAAATGGGTCAAACTTTGCTTAGCTATTGCTTAGCAATCGTACGACATAGAGAACTTTGTGACATTTTTGAAATGGGGTCATAATAGCCAATCGACTCAACGGTTCACAAGTTATGGTTTTCAAAGGTTGGAAATTCAGGGCTCAAATTTCAATAGAAAGTAATAGCGAGAAAATCACTTAAGGTGGGAAATTGAACCGATGGGCGCCAAAATGGGAAATTTGACTTTCTACATAATATTCTAGGGAAATTAATTGTGTTATTTTTGTAGGGCTGAAGAGGGATTTTAGGGCTAGTCCCAGCAGTGGAGATGGTGTCTTTATCTTGCAGATTATTGTAATGAAAATGCCCATGTGGCTATAGCATGTTATTTTTTTTAATATTGTAATGTCATTTTATTGAAAATAATAAAAATCAAGTGTTTTTATTCTTGCCATTGTTCTGTTCTTGCCATTATCTATTTATTTCATTGTTGTGTTATGTGTGTTTGATTGAATAAGGGGAGTACCCTTCATCAACTATATATGTATACATGTGTATACATACACATGCATATTGTATACATGACTACATAATGTCCAACTGCGGTGTAAACTTAGGTTTTTAGGGTTCCATTATGTTCGAAAATGCATCCAAGAGAAGGCATGTACATGGCCGAGGGTGGACATAAAAGGGACATGGGGGATTAAGTGGCCACCCTTTCCTAACACAAAAGTGAAACATGTGAATGAGCCCATACGCCTAAACACTTTTAATTAGGTATTTATTAATTGGATTTTTTTTAAAATAAATGTACATGTATATACATACATTCATGCATGTGTGTATACATATGCGTATATATATACACTCATGGTAGGTTGTATGTTGCACTGTAGTCCTAAGGCTTCCATATCATGGATGTTATGGTTTTGTTAGTAACAAACATATTTATGTTGACGATGAGATGTAATGTTGATTAGAAATTAGATTTGAATTGCAGATGCAAGTATGGAATGACTGAATGTTTCCCACCAATATTCTAATTTGAAAATCAACTATCATAAATGAATGCATTCACTTTCCACATTCATATAAACTTATAATAGGGAATTTCCAGGGTCATTTTCATTATGACTCATATTTTCAATGAATATCCTCTGCAAAATTCACATCTTAAGATTTTAACTAAATTCTTGTTTCAAAAAATTGGAATTATATTGACGATGCTACACTTTATATGTATATAAGTATATATTTTTTGTATTTATGTATATATATGCACATATATGTATGTATGTACATGGATATGCATATGTATGTTTTCATATGAACATGTATGTTTTCATATGAACATGTATGTATGTGCATATGTATGTATACATGGATATATGTATATCCATGTTTTTTTTGCATATCAATATGTATGTATGACTTTGTGCATTGTTCTTCTTGTTTAAGAGTTTGTTGTTGTGCATGCAATATTGTAAAGATGATTTGATGTGAGAACGTTACTAACCTGACTTTGTGCATTGTTCTTCTTGTTTAAGAGTTTGTTAAGGATGATTTGCTGTGAGAACGTTACTAACCCAGGTTGTTACAACTTTTTTGCAGGCATGAGAGAGGTATGAGAGGTGAACCAGTTATATGGATGTTGGATGTATCAATGTAATTGTGTTTGTCAACACACAAATTTTATTTTGGGAAAATTTTGTTCTCTAAGAATTAACATTTTTTAATATTTGGTTTAATGCAATATTTGATTTTCTGATAGATTTGGTTGATTACATGTAGCATCACACCATTTTTCTAGGCTTGTAGGGACTTCTTCAAAATGAGCATAAGACAAGAAGCCTGCATCACAGGTAAAGTCTTTATGACTTTACTCTGCGAATGACCTAGTAGACACTCCTTTTTTGTTTATATTTGACTTTAGTTAATTTATTACTTCACCGAATTGCATGATATATTGTATTGTATTGGTTTGGGAGTGCAATGAAAAAAATGTTTGATTTGAGTTAATTTATTTTTAAATGAAAGGTGAATAACCAATATATATATATATATATATATATATATATATATATATATATATATATAAAAGCAAACACAAAATAACTTATGTATTGTGGCTTCTTTACAAGCTCAATAGTGTCAAGAACAACTGTAATACTATCTTATATTTTCAAACACCTAAAATGACTATGACTAGAACAAAATTGTCTTAAGAAAAGGAAGCCATATATACATTACTGAAACTTTCTTGAGCAAAATTTAACCCTAAACTGTATATTCTTCAATATTCCCAGTACATGTAGATTTAGCAAACTAAATTGGTTACTTTTCCATAGTCACTAGATTAACATCACCAGTGTCATATCTTCCCTCGTCCATACTTTTTTGTTGACCAACATCACAAGCAGAGGAGTGTATGGCACTCACATTATTTGGGACCCCTTCGCCACCTAACTTCTGCCCTACTGCTATGTTGAGATCTGGAAGAGGATGCAGAGCTTGGGTGCGTCTTTCTTCATCTGCAGAATCATATTCAAGAATTACCAACATGGCGTTTACCTTTTGTTTAATTTGCAGAACCAATTCCTCATCCAGAACTTTTTAATTGCTTTGTAGAGCATTCCTGACATGCCCAATACTCTATCTCTCCAAGAACTTTTTAATACCTTCATAAACTGCCATGTACGCGTGCCCATTTAGCATAAATTTTCTTGGGAACAACCCTCCAACATGAGCATGACCTTTCTAGAAATCATAATTCTGGACTGCATGCAACAATTTACCTTCTTCGAGTAATGTGGCTTGACTACCCTGTTAGCAACTGATTCCAACAATGTGTACGATTGCAATAAATCCATCGAATTTAAAAGAAAAACAGATACCAATTGTGACGGAACCAAGATCCTTCTGGACTGCGGGGTCAAGATTTCCTCACCATTTATCCTCCTTACCACACGACATAGATGAAGGCAATAAATGCAGAAGAACTGGCTCAAGATTTTGTCTGTTACATGTCTAGTCATAGGTTGTTCCCAATCTTCCACTCTCAGTTTTATCGTATGATTCCTCAACATGTACTCCATGCGGTATCACTTGCACTTTTAACACTCACGACACTCCCTTACTTCTCATTCCTTCGAAGACGGTGATCCTTGAAACATGACGACAAATAAAATTTGTGTTTCTTTAAAGCCCTTGCAAATTTATAACTCATTTCGAAAGAAAACCTTACCTAGTAGCAATGAATATGTGTGTGTGCGCGCGCGCAATGCATTTTGTACATAGTTTTTGTTGTATATTACTTCCCTGAAATGCATGATGTATTCTATTGGTTTATGATTGCAATGAGAAAAGATGTTTTTAATTTGAGTTAATTTATTAATTTAATGAAATGCAATATATATATATATCCAAGCTGGTTTATCCTGTTGTGCACATGGTGGGTCCTATGTTGGTTACTGCGTGACATAGTGGGATTAGGCGGCCTAGTAAGATTAGTCTCGCCTCTACTCACCCCTTGTTGACCCCATCTTGACAATAAGTGTCTCTGGATACCCATTGAAATGCCAAAAAAAAGTAATCATATGAAATTGAAAACGTATTAATATAAAGTTATATAATAGATAAACAAATAGGCAAATTACAACATTTACCAATAAAAAAAACAAATAACTTTTCTTTATTTGAAAACTAGAAGGATCGGGGGATGAAGGTTTTTTGCTCTGCTAGGGTTTAGAGTCGTGTTGCTATTATGAGCCCTCCAGTCCTTTCAGAATGCATTTACTGCGGGAAAAAGCTTTAGTATTTATGGGCCCGGCTACCATTAGCCCAACAGTTGATGCTGGTGCTATTTTGGTGACAGATAACAATGGCGCCTCCAAGCAAGAGACCTCACAAGTTTGTTCCCAAAGTGTTCCACGAGGTATGTCTCAGCCTGATATTGTTTTCCCCATTCATGAGTTTGATGATGTCTGTTCTTGGCTTGAAACACATACTCTTATTGGTTACTTTCTTGGTCGCAACCCTCCTGAAAATATGATTAAGGATTGGGTGGCAAAAGCCTGGACTCCTCATGGAATCTGTCTAGATGGCATTCAGAGTCTCACCAAAGGTTTCTTTTTGTTTCGCTTTTCCAATCCCACTCATGTGGATGCTATTTTTGCCAAAGGACCCTGGAATATTAGGGCTTCCCTTTTAGTTTTCCAACGTTGGTCTCGAGACTTTTCTGTCTCTGACGACAAGAAACTAAAAGTCCCTATGTGGGTTGAGTTTCTTGGTCTTCCTCTACCTTGTTGGCCTTTCATGCATGTCATTGCACAAAAGCTAGGTAGGGTTATTTGTAGTGAGCATGACCATTTTTTCAATCCTCGGCCTCAAAAGAGGCTCTGTATTGAATTCGACCTCTCCTGAGATCTTAAAGAAACTGTTGGGATTCAGGTTGGCGACACCATATTCTCTCAGAAGGTGATTTACCTCAACCTTCCCAACACTTGTTATCATTGTCAATCCGCAGAGCATAAGATCAAGGACTGCCCTTTGGCAGTCCCTTGGTCCAAACCTCCTCCTAAGGATTCTGGTTTGTGGCTCGTTGATGCTGGTAAAAAAAAAGACACCAAGAAGGATGATTGGGTGACGGTCGGCCGCAAGAACAAACAGGTTAAACCTGTCACTTCGGCTTCCACTTCACAACAACCGCCTCTTGTAGCGGCTCGCGTTGCTTCTCATGGTGAGAACGTTTCAAACCTTGCCTAGCAAGGGAAAGAGACTTTGGATTTTGGTGGTAACCCTCTTTGGGTTTGCACACCTCAGACAACTTCCTTGATTTCCACTCCTCCCATTTTTCGCCGCTCTCGCAGCCCTGAAGGGCGTGCTAAGGCCGCACAGGAGGGCATGTCCGAAAAACGCAGAAATGTTTCCATGGAGTCTCCTGAGAATAATTTCGCTTATTTGTCAAATAGTTTTGCATCCCTTGGGGAAGGTGATGGTATGGGTGACACTATTTTCTCATGAAGTACATCTCATGGTATGTTAGGGGTCTGACAGACCTTCCCAGAAAGTATTCTGTCAAGGATGTTCGTCGTCGTGTTAATCATCTGGATGTGTTATGCCTCTAGGAAGTTAAAATTTCTAGTTTTTTACTTGATGCTGCCTGCAAAGTTATTTGGCCTAAGAGCCTTGCTCTATGTTCTTAGCACGAAGCTGGTCGAGGTGGAGTTGTTACTCTCCTTTCTCCTCGTTGGTATTCTTTCTTAATCAATCATGGTTCATATCCCATGCAACGATCTGTTTGGGCCACTTTCATTATCAAGAATCATTCTTTTGGCATAGTTAATGTTTATGCTCCCAATGATGTTGTTGAGCGATCTCATCTTTGGCGTTGGCTTGCGGATTCTCTAGCACCTGCAACTTGGCTTTTTTGTGGTGACTTTAATATGGTTGAGGTGACTTCTGACAAATATGGCATTTTGCCTTTTCGATGGACAATTGGTGAACGAGAATCCTGGTACTACATGCGTAATAAATTGGGCCTTTTTTATCCCAATCTTGGCCGTCGCCGAACTGATGGCGTTTGGCACACGTGGTCTAATTTTAGAGCTTCTTCTGACAGAAATCATAAACGGTTTGGTCATGCCATGATTACGACACAGTCTTTTTTCTCTTTTTTCGGAAAACAAGCCTTGTCGGTTACTCCTCTTGTTGATGTGACCTTGTCAGGTCATTTCCCCATTCAATTCAATATTGTATGGAAGATAGCTAAGACACAACCTCCCACCACTCAGTTCTTTTTTAATACTTCTATTCTTAATCATGCTTCCGTGGTGGCTCATATTCATCGGGTTTGGAACCTTGAGCCTCGACCATTGCAATCATCTGGCTGGATTCAATGGCAGAACGATGCCATTCGGCATACGACACGCTTTCTGCGCATTTATGGTAAACAACTTGCCATCTACCACCATCGATCCTATGATGTCAACACCAAAGCTCTCTGTGTTTCCATAGAGGCCTTAGCTCTGGATCCATTCAATAAGAGCCTGCAACTTCATCTTGCCCAGTTGCGTCAACAGAAACAAGTTGCAGAAACTATGCTGCCAGAGGTGCTCAGATCAAAGCTCGTTTACACTGGTTAAAAGTCAGAGATCAAGCCTCTAAAGAATTTTTTGCGGCTCTCCATGCTCGTCACACTAATGTGGACATAACCAGGATCAAAGAAGGTCAATCCCTCCTCACGGAGCTTCTTGATATTCTGCAAGCCTTTGCTCATCATTACAAACAAGTTTTTTCCACCCAGGGATCTTCTCCTGCCAGCGATCAAGCTCTTAAGGATTGTATTTTTGTTGTGCCTCAATGTGTTTCACCATCCTAGCGTGCTTTCTGTGAGCAGCTTCTTACCTTGCAGGATCTCTGAGAAGCTGTCTTTGCCATGGCTGATGATAAGGCTCCTGGTTGTGATGGGTTTCCCTGTGAGTTTTATAAAACTCTTTGAAATGCCATAGGTCCTGATTTACACCAGGTCTACCTTGAAGCATATCACTCCCAGTCTCTGGGAGACATTATCAATAAAGACAACATTAAATTCATCCCCAAAGTTGGGGATCCGAAGGATATTTGCAACTAGCGGCCTATTACCTTGCTCAATGTCTCATATAAGATCATCGCTAAGGCTCTGGCTCTCAAAATCCATCACTTCCTTCCCCAAATTGTTTGACCAGAGCAAACTGGCTTTATTAAGTCAAGATATATTCTAGATAATATCATTGCAGTTTGGGAAGGTATGGAATGGGCTCGTAAGTCACAATAGAAACCCCTTTTTCTTAAGATTGATTTTGCTAAAGCTTATGACCGTATTGAATGGCCTTTTATTCTTGCTATGCTTCACGCTCTGGGTTTTGGCCCCAAATTTCTTCAATCTATGCATATGCTTTTTAGGGATGCCTTTGCTTGCATCACCATTAATGGCAGATAGTCCTCTACCTTTGGGCTCTTCAGATCCATTAGGCAAGGATGTCCTCTTGCTCCTGCCTTATATGTTCTGGCAGCTGAGGGCTTTGGCTACTTGTCAGCTCACTCTATTTCTCTGGCCATGTTCGTGAGGTTGCTTTACCCAATACCACTCAACAGTTGGTTAGTGACCACTTTGCCGATGATTCTTTTCTCACTCTTGCAGAGGGTGAAGAAAATATCAAGGAAACCTTGCAGTGTTTAGACACTTTCTGTCTGGCTTCAGGCTCGACCATTCAGTGGCATAAAACCTTATGTTACAGGTAGTCTTCCCTTCCTGACCCGCCCTATTTTTCCCAGTTTGGTTGGTCCAGGATTCAACATGGGGAAATTTTTCTATTCCTTGGTATACCTTTTGCTTTTCAATCTACTTCTACTGAATTATGGAATGCTTTGCTTGCTAAAATTGAAAAGAAGCTTACCTATTGGATTACCAAGCCGCTGTCGCTCGGTGGAAAATTTCAGATTTGCTCTAAGATTTTGGCTACTACTCTTGCGTACTATTCTTCATGTTGGGCTCCTTCAAAGGCCTCCTACAAGAAGCTCAAGAAATTGTTGAGGGATTTTCTTTGGGCCTCTGGTGCTGATCACCATGGATTTCACAGAGTTGCCTAGGAATTTTGTTGTCTCCCAAAGGCCTTTGGTGGGCTTGGCTTACTTGATACTCAGAAGCAGGGCCTGGCCCTCTGTGCGAAATGGGTTGTGCTTTGTCTCATAGGCAATGAGGCTTGGAAAGTCTTGCTTCGCCATTGCATTTCTTCTGAGTATCCTTTGCACAAATCAGCATGGAAATGGATTGGATTTCAAGCCCTCCTGGTTATGAAGCACCCCGTTCAAATCCAAGGTACCTTTGTTGCCAAAAGCATTTGGAGAGCCTGGGAAGCTGTCAAACCTTGGCTTCGCTGGGTCGATAATGGCTTCCGGGATGGGCTTTCTTTCAATCAGCAGAATATTTGGTGGTCCCCGCTTTTTGCACAGCAAGGGTTTCCTCTGGCCAGAATCCAGGGTATTAGTGCTCTTCATTTTTACAAACGAGGCATTCAAATGCCCAAGGATTTGTTTTCCAAAGCCACCACGAGTCTTCGCTCTTGGGATGATCTTCGGATTCAGTTCCGGCTCACTCGCCTAGACCGTCAGACTTTTGACTTGCTTGTCTCTGTTATTCCGCCACATCTCCTGCACAAACTTGGAATTCAGTTAGTTAAACCTTGGTGGAAAGATTGGAAATGCTACCCTGATATACCATTTACCAACTACAAATCCAAACTTGGGTACTCTTGGCTTGTGCCTCATTTCCCTATGGTTGATTCTGTCAACCATCGGTGGCATCTTTCTTCTTCCCAGAAGACTTGGAGCTGGCGTTTCCGCACTATTTGGGATACTATCACTGAACCCAAAATTGCTCATTTTGCTTGGTGTCTGCTCTACCAAGGTCTGCCCTTAGGAGCACGAATTTGACACTTAGGTGTGCTTGATCCTAAATGCCCATTTTGTGGGCACCTTGAAACCATTTTACATATTTTTTGGTTCTGTTGTCAGGCCCAAAAACTACTGGAGATGGATTCATAGTTTCTTTATGCCTTTTCGGCCCGAGCCTTTCTCTTGGCATATGGCTCTCCTTGGTGACTCTCAGGATGGAGATTTTATTTTCCTTATGGAAAGACCGTAATGCTATTATTTTTACTCGCAACTTTCTGGATATTACTGTGTCTCTCTATGCTAAGGCATGTTTATGTATTAATGTCATGATGCAGATTCAAGTACAAGCTGACAAGGAGGCCCTTAAGGTCGCCCACTTGCAGGAGCTACTGCAACATTGGGGTAATGCCCCGTGTACTGTTGCTCGAGTGCCACCGGATTCTCTTCTACTGACCGTATGCCACCCTGGGGCCGGCGTCATAGCAAGAGTGCCTCAGCGAGACGATCCAGAACACTGCGCTCTTGGTGCCGCCGCTCCGCCTCTACTCCTAATAGGAGGGCCTTGACTGTTGGCTGGCCTCCAGTGCTTGCCTCTACTGTTGCTTGGGCGTCGGCCACTGTTCCTGTGTGGCCTCCTGCCCCTTCTGATAAGATCCCCCGCCTGGCTCTGGCAATTTCTCCCAGGCGGGAGGAAGGAGAAATAGAAAAAGAAGAAACAGATGAAGGGTGGTCGCTTCCCGACCAGACCCCTGGGCCCAATGTTTGGGGCAATCTAAATGATAAAGATCCTCCGCCCTCTTCTGCTACTGTTCTCGCAGCCCGAGGGCTTCTTATATATATATTTTTTATGAATAGTTGTTTAATTCCGACGTGAAGTCAAGTGACTCTTTACAGAATAATTTTTTATCCCCCGAACTTTTTTGTGAATACTGTACTTTATTATATTATTAATAATAAAGGCCTCTATTCATTAAAAAAACAGAAAAGAAAGAAAGAAGAAGTATGCACATTTTTCCAACCTTGGAGCATACCTCTAATTTGCCAAGGATATATTAATAGACAAAGAGAGGTACATAGTTCAAATCCCGTGGACACTAATCTAAATTTCTCTTCTTCAGAGAAGTCCAAATTTCTCGCACTCTTGAAAAGTACGATATCATTCAAATGCAGTCAAAACTCTGCAAGTCGAAGCCATGGTGATACAACAACAATCTTCCCCACCAGCCGCTTACATTAAATCGATCAGGTTCATGCATTTTGCCTTAATTTTTTCAATTGATCAAATAAAATGAAGTTTAGTTTTAAATTTGATATTATTTAAAGAAAACTCTACTCAGCATAAATTGGCGCCAAAATTTTCCATTTCAGCGTACGCGGCTTCAAATCCTTCGGAGAAGAGCCGCAGAAATTCACGTTTATCAAAGGCTTTAACCTCATTGTAGGCGCCAACGGAAGCGGGAAATCCAACATTTTAGGTAAAAAAAATTAAGAAGGATTTAACGCATTTTCACTTAGATTTGAGATTATTCTTAAGGATATAAAATTATCAAATTATTTCTAGAGTTAACCAGGGCTTCTCAGATAAAATGCTTTTAAGACTCCGTGTTCAATTCCCTAAGGCTCTCTTTTCAATTATTATGCATCGTTGAAGAAGAAATTGTGTAGAAAACCGATCTTTGCAGTTCCTGAAGCTTTCTTTTGGTTATTATGGATTGTTGTAGAAGAAATTTCATATAAAACAAATGTTTGAGGTAGAATACATTGCATAGAAAACAAATTTTTGAGATAGAAGTAATCACACAGGAAACAGACATGTGAGTCTCCTGAAACTCTCTTTTAATTTAGCACGGACTACAGAAGAAGAATTTGCACAGAAAACCAATGTTTGAGCGAACTGAAGCTTTATTTGAATTATAATTACGTCGAAAACTACTATTTAAGCTTTTTGGATCTCTTTGATAATTGTTAAGAATTTTTGCAAGAAGAAATTGCCTAGAAAACGAGTGTTTAAGATTCCTGAAGCTCTGTTTTAAGCATTATGTTTTGAAAGAAGAATTTGTGTAGACAACTAAATGTTGGAGCTTATTAAAGCTCCCTTTTAATTATTACGTATTGCAGAAGCAGCAATTGAGTAGAGAAGTGTAGTTTGAACTCCCTGAATCTCTCTCTGTTTAATTATTATGTTTTGCAGAAGAAGAAATTGTGTGGGAAAACCAATGTTTAGGCTTCCCGACGCTTTCTGTTAAATATTAAGGATAACGAAAGAAGAAATTGCGTGAAAACAATGTTTGAGCTTCCCGAAGATGTCTTTCTAAACACAATCGACTGTGGAAGAGGGAATCGTGTTGAAAAACTGATGTTTGAGATTCTCGAGTCTGCTAGCAGGTTTCCACAATCCGTAAGGATATGATCTTTATGCTTCTGGATATTGATTGTTTAAGAATCTTTAAATTAACGTTTCACAGAGTGTGACCTGAAACATGACTAAAAAATTCTTACACAATCAATATCCAGAAGCATAAAGATCATAAATATCATTCTCGAGTCTCTTTTAAATTATTTTGGATTTTGGAAGAATTACTTACATGGGAAACCAATATGTGATATCATGAAGCTTGTTTTTAATGATGATGGGTTAGGGTAAAAGAACTTGCATTGAAAGCCATTATTTGAACTTCCTTAAGCTATTTTTTAGTTATCATGGTTTGCCAAGAAGAAATCGCATGGAAAATCATTGTTTAAACTTCCTGTAGCTTGCTTTTAATTATTATGGATTGCACAGTTGAAATTTGCATAGACAACCTATATTTGAGCTTCCCAAAGCTTCATTATTTATTATTGGGTTACAGAAGCTTGAACTCTCTTCTGATTTATAAGGTCTTACTCGCAGATGCAATATCTTTTGCTCTGTGCACCAAGACATCTGCACTTCGAGTCCGTTATAACTCAGAGCTACAGTCAACAGACACCAAGGAAGCCTGTGAAGTTGTGCTTGAATTGGCCATCAAGGGAAATAGTGGACAAGAACGTGTTGTAATATTAAGTGCTACAATAAATCCAGATGATTCCAGGCAGTACAGAGTTGATGGAAAGAACAAATCAGTTAAAGATGTTAAGGTAAGCTAAATGTTTTGGGTTCTGCATAAAATTTAAACTCAATGAGTCCTCAAAGGAGCAAATGATTATCTTTGTGACATTCTATTGATACCCTGAGTTATAACAGATTTTGGTCGGGTAGGAAAATAAGTTTGTATTGGATTTCAACATCAATTTGCAAATTTAATTTCTTGCTGCAAAAGAGTAATATTTGTTGGTGTAAATAGAGTCACTGCATAACTAGTTAGTAGTAAACTACTTCCTAAGGTGACCTATTCACATTAACTTAAGTTTACTTGGTGGTTATTTAAAGATTTGTCTCACCTCATGTGGTTGAGACATGTGTACTCACCTAGTGAGACACTTGTGATTTAAAGATTTGTCTCACCTCATGTAGTTGAGACGTGTTCTCTCCTAGTGAGACACTTCTTTAAAAAAACTTATTCCACTTGTCTACACACTTATCAAGTATGCTCATAAATGTCACCTTTATATAGGGGTAGTTAGTCATTGTTTTCTACGTTCAAGCCTTCCATGTACATTTGAATCAATTCTCGCATAATATCATTTCGAATGTTTATTCATTGTTTGTGGAAGTCATTTTCTGGTTTTTGCTTGAAGATCTTGTTGAATACTAACATGGTATCAGAGTTTAAAAGAAAAGCCTTCTTTTATTGTTGAGAAAATTTCTCATCTAGTTATTCAAGAGTTCAAATTTTTATTGTGAGTAGTTCAATATGTGAGAGGAAATTTCGTTGTGCATTGATTTCAAAATCTGAGAGGAAAATACTTGCAAAGAGAGGTCTAGATTCTGCGCTACTTATTTGATTGTTGAAACTATGCTCACATTATTTTTTGTAACATACCAACTATACTATCCTAAATAAATAGGAAAATAAAATTTCTCTTACGAGGAAAGGAAATATGCTTAACAACATAACTGAAATAACTGCCTTCCATTTCCTATGAATATGAATAAGAAATTCCATTAACTAACTAAAAAGAAGTTACCAACTAATTTCACACGAGTCTGATTTAAACTAATTTATTATGTTACTTTAACAACATAAGAAGTTCAATAAGGAATGTAACATTAACTTTCATACGAAAGAAACTAACATTATATTACTAAGAAATGTAGCAACAAAAATAACTACCAAGGAATAATTCATAAAATCTGAACTTGTCGGTTCAATCTTTTCTGAACTTCTTTAACTTCCAACCTCCATATGGCGAAAGAGTATCATTAGGGGTTTTTGCCACCCATTTTTGATCTTACAATCATGACCTAATAGTCACCCGCACAACTACCACATAGAAGTGGCCCAGCCCTTCCCAAGGGCACGTGAACGCGGCATCAATTTTCTTTCCATCCAAGACCTGGTGTAGAACCCACAACTGTTGTAGCCAGCCAACCTATAGACATCTTCGTCTATCAGGGTGACCTTCCTAGGTAGACATTGCCCTACTAGTTCTAGTGACTGGCGGTTACTACTCATAGCATAGTACCACCTTGGCCAAGGTTTTAAGGTACAAGCACAATTCCCTGTGCAGTCAATGTCACTACCAAACTCGTTAAGAGTCATAAAGACCCCTTAATTGGATATCCACATGCTGATGGACTCATTGTTCATATATGATCATGTTTTCTCAAAATCTTGGCCATTACACATTATCCTACCCCCTAGGTTGATCAAAACTGTTTATATGATTTAAGTGGACAAGTAGTTAGTTGGTAGTTTGCTGTCCTGAAGATTTGTAGACCCAAGATTTCACTCTATCAGATAAGTGTCTAAGGGCAGGAGTAGAATAAGGCTCATGTCATATGATCAGATATCATTGTTATAAAAAAATATGACCAGATTCATCTAACTTAGATTGATGTACCACACAGCCTCAAGAGAGGGTTGACTATCATGCCATAGTTCTATGGTTCGTTCAGGATCTTCTCCTAAGCAGATTGTCCTATTACTTAAGGCAGAGATGATAGAGATACTTATTCGATTCCAGTCCAATAGCAGATACAAATTCCAGCCACTAGCAGATAAAAAGATTACAGATACATCACATAGAAAGCTTTAGTTTTATATGTCCATAATCAATAATGCACAAAAGAAAGCATGCAATCCCATGAAGGATATTGTTTCGACCCAATGGGATTAGGAATCTGCACATTTATCTTTAACGGCTTAATGTACACGATGTATACCCCAATTAGATCAAGCATAACTTCCAATCATCCCCTTTTTACATATGATTTAATGATCTTTTCTCTGTCATAACAATAATATGAAAGCATATATTCGAAAGATCCTTCCTCTGACATAATAAAACATGAATGCATATAATCTAACGGTTCTTTCCTTGTCACGAACAACAAATATGAATGCATAGGATTGAACGATTCTATTATGAACAACAAATATGAATGCATATGATTGAACGAATCTATTATGAATAGCAAATGAGAATGCATAGGATTGAACGATCCATCCTTATAATGAACAGAAAATATGGATGCATAGGATCAGACGATCCTTTTCTCATTATAAACAGCAAATACGATTGCATAGGATTGAACAATCCTTCTTTTTCATGAACATATAAATGCATGTGATTGGATGATCCTTTCCATGTTACAGCAAATGTAAATGCATATGATCAAGAAATGACAGTAAGAAGAGCTAGTTCCATGCCTGCAAGCCAAGATCGACATCCAAACTGAATTGAAATGCAGCACACACACACACACACACACAGACGGTCCTTCCCAAATCGAACTCGTATCAAGAGAAACAATTCTAGAACCCTTGGTCAAGCAAAGAGTGCTCTCCAAATAGACAAGCCAGAAAGAAAAAGGTGGACGATAAGGAGTAATTCCTTTCCTACGATGGCAAGAGGAGTTACTCTTGCCACCTCACTCGACATACCTCCACAATTCAAACATGCCCTCGAATGATAAAACAAATCGATATCAAGAAAGGCATCACGCTGCACAAGAGCAAGGAACAAGAACATATTTTATATATGTGCATTTAACATATACTTAAACATTTATTTTGTGTGTATTTGTGTAACTAAATGTATGCGTGCATTATCACCTTAGTGTCAACTTTCATCTTGCATACTCAACTCCTCAAATATTGTGGATACATCCACCTTGTCGTCTTAGAGCACGACAATATGCATGTATCCTCGCATGATTGTTTGGTTAGCATTCATACGTTAATGATTGTTGACATGTTTGTTTTATATTTATTTACATTTATACGCACATCATATACGTTTACTTATACACACAAATATCTAAATGCATAGCCTGAAAGAAAATAATAGAAGAGATCACCATGGTTGTTCCATAAAATCGTCATGAAGGGTCCAATGTATTTAAATAAATTAAAAGGCCAAAATTCTTAATTATACCAGAAAAGAAAAGCAACCATCTAGACATCTAAGGCAACTTCCCTCTCGAACCTGATGATTGGTAAAACAGTTATGGTTCCATCTCGGTGCCATTCTCGACCTTCACCATGTGTTTACATACCCTTACGCTGATGATACTCTTCCCCTGCTCACGGGGTGGATCTTCTCCTGCATCCGTTGACAAAGAAGGATTAGATACCATCATCATTATAATAATAATTCATTAACATAATTAAAATATACATTAATCATTCATAATGAAATTCATCATAATTATTTCCCAATATTCCACATACGAGCACACCCACAAATAACTTTCCTGAGGCCCCGTTTGTTTGGGGAATTGGAATTGGACTCAAAACCTTATTATCTCAAAATAGGGTTTTGAAATTCCGGTTTTGCATCTTCCAGATATAGTTTAGACCGTTTGGTTGACCCGGAAGATGAATGAGTCAATCCATCTTCTGCGTTTGGTTGCAAAGTAGGCAATGAAAGAATGATACATCCGTGGATGGAACCAAAAAGCCAAAAAGGAATACATGGATGTTTTAAAATTTGATATATTTAAGCTGCTCAATACCCAATATGAAAAGGAATCTGGCAAATTTGAGGCGGGGACAGCCCTGCAGAAAGGCTGTGTGTACATGAGGTGGGACAGGCAGTGTATAAGAGATAAAATACCCTTCCAGCTTGGGGCAGTTCCTCCCCACAATGTCTAGAGTCACAAGGGTTTTCTCTCCTCATGTGACATACTCGTGCTCCTCATCTATTTGCAGCAGTCGCAGGTGCTGCTGAGATGAAAGAAACTTGTGGAGGAAGTAACCATGCACTAAGATCTCCACCGCCAGCAGTGTGCCGCTCAAATCCAGCTTCATTTTCACACTGCCACTGCAATTGAACTCAAGATAACTGGCGCTCCCGATTGAAATGCCTGTGCTATGTTACCTGTATGCAGCGCAAGTTTGGTAATAATGGACACATCAACTCCAAATAACCAGCCGTGGGAATCCACCATAGAACAAAATGCGTTATTCAATCCGTGTATCAAAATGCATATTCAATATATCAATTATTAATGCAGATTCCATCCGTGTATGGCAATCGCCACGGACCCGACCAAATTATAAAATGAGGTTAAAAAAAACCAAAAACCAGCATTAGAAATCTAATTCCACCTATTTGGTGGGAAGATGGTGCTGCTCATTTTTTAGCCAAAATCAGATTTTCAGTCTAAAATCGGAATTGCGTTTTGGCGAACCAAACAACAGATTTGAACCCAAAACCTAGTTTTGGGCATCAAATTCCAATTCCACCACTCAAACAAACGGGGCCTGAAGGATTTTAGATTAAGAGAATGGCAGTCCTCGCACCTTGGCTAATGGGCAATTTTCAAAATCTAGCAAGGGGATGACAATGACAGAATGCTGCTCGGTTCACAGAGAATAACCGTTTTAACAATCATCAAAACCGGTTTCTGCCTGAACAGTCAGCAAAGCAAGTTAAGTACAGATTCTCTCGGCCAAACTGACTTCCCTTCCGGTGGCCCAAAACCCTAAATAAGGATAAACAATCGATATTTGATATTTGTGAAGATGACAGGGATCCTGAACATCTAAAGAGGGATTCTTCTCTTTGGAGGAAGGAAAATCATCAGGGGCTTGACCATTTCTTTACTGGCGCTAAATCTGAACTCTTCCCTTCCTTGTATAAACCAGGTGAAGCCTCTTCCTCATTTCACGTTTGACACATCGACTATGCAAATGGGTTCCCTCAGCATGATTCAAAACATGGCCCCTGTTCATACCCACAAACAGTCTACCCTTGGAAGCAGAACGATCTGTATAGAGCCAAATTTGCAGGAAAAGACACTGGTGCTCCAACTTGGACAGCTAAAGACAATGGGTTTCCCCACAAAGATTCAACTTGGGATTTCCCACATTATCCCCACCCACGCTTCTGTGAATACCAACCTGATCCTCATAAGGTTAAATTTTCTAGGAAAGCTTATGGGCCTACAGGATCGACTGGTGAGTCTCACCCAAGAGTTTTTCACAAGGATCTCCCATATTACTCAAAAGCGGATTTCCATCGGAGCCACAAGGACACTAATAAGGACATAGGCTCCAAATAAGATTTTGGGACTTCCTTCAATCCAAATGCAACTTTTCAGAAACATAATTTTTAGGTAAAAAGGGCTATGCACACTAAACACCATCGGCGCAATAAGAAAAACCCACACAAGTTCAACCCTACGAAGGAAAATACTAAGGGCTTCACCAAGGCAAAGTTGAAATGGAGTCGGAAAGTTGCAAAACATCACCCCAAACCCCTTGCGGATATCACTCAGAAGTCTCCAGCTAAGCAACAAGGCATCTACAATGTCACTTTCCCTCAGAAGTTGTCGCTTCCCCAGATTCAAGACTTGCGTCAAAGGGTGATAGTATGTAAGTTTTGGAATCTTACTTTACAAATTGATACACTCAAATCACTGCTATTTGAGGCATGGGATGGTGTTGATCAGATCTTCTATTTAGATTTTTCAAAGGGCATATTCTTTGTTTTGTTTCATTTTGCAAAACAACGGGGTGATATCTTTAAAAATAAATCCCGGGTTTTTGAGGGATCATCAGGTTTATGTATGAATCCTTGGTCTCCAAACTTTAACCCTAATTACTTTGATGCTAGGTTCGTTCCTTTTTGGGTTCAACTTGAATCAATGCCTTTAGAATACAAAGAGCTTAACCTAATTGAAATCATGGCTAACCACATAGATATCTTTCTTAAACATGACCTGAGCTTTTTCTTCGACCCAACCAAACCGGTTAGGGTTTGTACCTTATTGGACGTATCAAAAGCTCTTCCCTCTCAGATTCACTTTATGTCTTTTAATTGAAATTGGATACAAGGTA
Source organism: Thuja plicata (assembly GCA_018584345.1). Taxonomy (NCBI): domain Eukaryota; kingdom Viridiplantae; phylum Streptophyta; class Pinopsida; order Cupressales; family Cupressaceae; genus Thuja; species Thuja plicata. The sequence continues at coordinate 2,721,500 of MU226648.1, read as the reverse complement.
TAATGCTAGAGAACTCTCTCAATGCTTGCATGCTTTGCCATTATTTGGGCCACATCAAAGATTCTTGTCCTGTGTCCCCATCAAATACCCCTTTAGTACCCTTCTCGCAATCTTTTGAAATAGTAGATTCAAGCCATCACCTCCAACAACACTCCCTGGCTCATCCAATTGCTGAATCATTTTTGGACAAGGTGATAATACCGAAAGCTCAAACTCAACAGATTCTGTCTGACATTCTCTTGCTTCCTCAAGGTACTCTGATCACAACAAGCATTCTATGAACAGTACCAATGATCTACGTGCTACATCCAATCGTTCTGTTGAATTCATGCTTACCTCTGATGGTACTTATTGGATAATTTGGTTTGGCAATTGCTATTCACTCGTCAACCTATTGATCTTTTGGTCAAGCCTCAATGCCTCTCTCAGCCTGAACCCCCTCACAATCTTCTACAACTTCAGACAGAGGGAGACTTTTAAGTTGTCACAACATCCCATATTACGATACAAAGGCGCCCTCCGCTATAGGATAATACTCAGACCGACTATGATAGAGTTGAGGGTATTTTTGATCTTACTGATCACATCAAGCATGGGCAGGATCCTATTAATCTGGAAGAAATGGAAGATACCTTACTTTACTCTGTGACTTCAGAGGTATTTGATCAGATAGCTAAAGCAGAGTTGGGCAAATAATTTGAATCTTTGCAGGTTCCATCTCAAAGTGCCTCTTAGGAAACTCTGACTAAATCTCAGATTCTCCATGATCTTGAATTGGATTCACATTGTGAAGATGTATTGGAAACAAAGATCCACCATTCCTCGGATTTTGACTTCTCTCAATCTCTTTCAATATCTCAATCTCCTGCTTCCCAGCAAGTTTCCACACAATCGCCTAAAAAGAGAGGTAGAAATTCCAAGGGAACTAAGCTAAAAGAAGAAATTGAGTCAAGAGTACAGTCGACTTTGGATGGGAAATTCTTAGTCACCAAAAGGTCGAGGAGAGCATGCTGCTCTCTTTGTGTTCAACGAAGATTCTCTCATGGAATGTCAGAGGTCTCAATGCCTCTGACAAACGAGTCCTAATCAAGTGTCAATTGGATGCTTATGGGACAGACATCATCACGTTGCAAGAGACTAAAACATCACAACAAACCTATGAGACAACAATACTCAAATGGTCAAAGTGGAAATCTGCTCATGTTTTTGCTATAGGTGCCTCTGGGGGTTTAGTAACACTTTGGAACCCCAAATTGGTGTCCCTTGTAGTGGGAAATGGGAACACTAATTGGCAATCTTTGATAGTAAAGAATTTTGAACTCACTTTCATGTTATTGAACGTCTATGGCACTTCAGCCACACAAGGAAAAAGACTCCAGGAAGTACTTACTGTCATCATCCAAAATTCTTCCTATCAAAACGTGATTTTGGCAGGAGACTTTGATGTCATTGCGTCCTCACAAGAGAAGAAAGGAGGCATATGTCCCTCCCAGAAAGTTATATAGGATTTTAGCTCTTTCATTTCAGACAATGCGCTTAAGGACATCTTGCCACTCAAAGGACAATACACACAGACTAATCGAAGGAAGCATTTTCTATAGATAGTTGAACGGTTGGATAGATTTCTTACTTCTCATAAGTGGTTCATAGAGGGCTTCAATATGTCGTCAGAGATATTGCCTCTATCACTATGTCGTTTCACTCACTATCTCTTCAGCTACCTCTGCACTCCCCCATGGGCCCTCCTTCAAATTCGAAAAGATGTGGTTTAGACACCCTCACTTTCTCCCTCTCTTGCGGCAATGGTGGGTTAGCTCACCATACACCAGAGGCACTAAAATGTTCCATCTCTTCAAAAAAATCCAGCATATCAAGCAACAAATTAAAATCCGGAATGAACAAGTTTTCAAAAACATTTTCACTCAGAAAGAAGTGTCCAAGGAACTAGCATCAAATTACGAGCACACAATCATGAATGGTTTAGATTCGAAAACATATGAAACCAAAAAAATCTGCAACTCTTGTGGGAAGAATTGGGAAAAAGAGAAGTCTACCTGAGACAAAAGTCTAGGGAGCTATGGCTCAAGGACGGTGACCGAAATACTAAATACTTCCATGCATCTGCTAAAACTAAAAGGGCTGCACAAACCATTTTCTCTATTTATGATGCATGCACAGGTACTCTTCTTTCGAATGCAAGGGAAATACAAGAAGAAGAGGTGAAATTTTTCAAGAATTTGCTTGCTCCACCACCATCCATGTCCCCTCAAAATTTACAATCAGAGAATGAACTTTTGGGAGCCATTTCTCTTTGTTATTACTTCAGAAGCTAATGCGATTTTAATGAAACCCTTCACATAGGAAGAAGTTGGAAAGGCAGTTTTTCCCTTTTCCCCGGATAAGGCTCCAGGCCCAGACGGTTTTACTCCTCTCTTCTTTCAAAAATGCTGGGATGTAATAGGTTTTGACTTACTCTCAGCCCTAGAGGAATCTAGGAGAAGTGGTACAGTAAAAACACTTCAACGCTACAAATATAACACTTATCCCAAAAGAACAAGCACCAAAATCATTTGCATATTCCGTCCAATCTCTCTCTATAACACTGTTTATTAAATTCTCTCCAAGGCCATCTATCCGAGGCTGCAACATCTAATCCCAAAGATGATTTCTCTAGAACAAGGAGGATTTGTATGAGGGAGAAAAATAGTTGAGAGAGCTTTAGTTGCACATGAAGTCCTCCATTCAATCCAACAGAACCACCTTTCCTCCTTCATTATCAAGCTCGATATGATGAAGGCGTATGATAAGGTGAATTGGAACTTTTTACTTAAAGTATTGCACTCCTTTGGGTTTTCAAAAAAGTGGTGCAAATGGATATTTTCATGCATCTTTGGAACCAGCTTTTCAATCATTGTTAATTGTGCACCGTCCGGCTACTTTACCACCACTTAGGGAGTAAGGCAAGGTGATCCCTATCACCTTTCCTCTTCATCATTATGATCGATACATTCAGTAGATTCATCAAACAACAAAATGAAAAAAGGGCAAGGCATCAAAATTCCTTCTACAAGCATATCTATCAACCATACATTGTTTGCCGATGATGCACTGCTCTACGGAAAAGCCAGCATTTTAGGAGACAGAGAAATTAAAAATGTGCTATATACTTATACTGCATTCTCAGGTCAGAGGATCAATGCACATAAATCAAAGGTATATTTATTTAATACTTCAACAGTAGTTAGGAGAAAGATTGTGCAAACTTTGGGCTTCCAATTAAATGATTTACCATGTACATACCTGGGCATTCCATTCTTCAGAGGCTCTAAAAAGGTCTCATATTGGTGTAAAGTCATAGAGAGAATCAAATCTAGAATATCATCGTGGAAAACTAGATGGTTATCATTGTCCGGGCGTATTCTCCTCATTAAAACCGTTTTAGCAACCATTCCTAATTACTATATTGCTGTCCTAAAAGTTCCAAAATCAGTAGTTCTCCATATTGAAAAAATTATAACACTTTTTGTGGAAAGGAAACATGACAAAAGCGAAAAATATTCCCCTCATTTCTCTTGAAAACATGGCTTTAGATAAATACTTCAGAGGGGCTGGCCTGCATAACATATCAAAGAGAAATATGGCCTTTGGAGGTAAACTGGTGTGGCAGATGTATTCCAAACCCCACTTAAATTGGTGCCAAATTATGCAAGCAAAATATTTAGACAACCTTGATCCATCTAGAGTCTTCACAATCTCTAATCCTTCGGAAGGATTGGCAATGTGGAACTTCATGATGTCCTCTAGGCATATAGTTACTTCATTCTTATCATGGCAAGTTCATGATGGTACTGTAGTTCATTTTTGGAACGACTCGTAGAATGGTCACCCACCATTAAAAGAAAACCCGGACCTCGAATCTGCCATTTGAAGTCTTGTCCAAAGATGGGGTTCCAAGTTGATTGATTACGTCTCTCTAGTTGAATGATGCTCGGGTAAAGCTATATGGAAAGATCTTGCAGAAACTGAAATCAACATAGACCAAAAGAACTTGTTGCAGCAAATTCTCTCACAAAGAACAATTTTCCTCTCAGATCATCTAGACACAATAGTTTGGGCTCCATCCAGACAAGGCAAATACTTAGTCAAACAGGGGTACAAAGCAACCCAAAACATTTAAGCTCACCATCAATCACATCATGTCTATTCATTTTGCTGGAATGATACGATCTCACCCAAAGCTGGGAGCTTTGCATGGCTAGGTCTTCGAAAAAGAATACTGACTAGTGACAGACTAGTGAAGCTTCAAATTGCAGCACCTTTTAAATGCATACTATGTGAGGCAGAACTTGAAAATGTGGATCACCTTTTCATCCAATGCACCTTCTCCGAACAGTGTTGGAGCTACATCTTTCTATATTGGGGTATTCCTCTCCCTTGCCTAACACTATGGGATTTATTTCAGGGTCGATCTTATTCTAGAGCTCCTTCTTTGCATGTATCTGGTGAATCATTCCAACCATGGAAATTTGGGCCATATGGTGGGAACAAAATAAACGGATCTTTAGGAAAATCTCCTCTCTTATCCTCAAAGTTTTGGAAGGGATTGAGAAGTCAGTTGCAGAGATAACTAATGTTTATTTACAAAACCACAAGAATTTTAGTATACCATTTACTTCTGGAGATGTTGTGATTATGAAGAAGTGGAAGAAATTTAATCGTTGCTTGTTTTGCACCCCTAAAGATAAAGTCGACAAAACCGAGATCAAATGGGTACCTCCACCCCCACAATTTGTTAAAATGAACTTTGATGGTGCATCAAAAGGCAATCCGGGTGATTTGGGGCTGGGATATGTATCCGTGATCACAAAGGGGATCTAATTGCTGCTAAATCTATTAGGCTCCCTCAAGGCACAAACAATATCACAGAATCTATGGCCCTCCTCCAAGGACTCATGCTCGCAAAAGACCTAGGCTTCACTAAGATTCACATCGAAGGTGACTCACTCCTTGTCATTAACGCCTGTAAATCTAGGTCCTGCTACAATTGGAAAGTAAAGTACATTTTACAAAACGTATGGGGTCTTATTGATTCTCTTGAATCCTATCAGCTAATACACTCGTACAGGGAGGGCAATGTGCTAGCTGATTTTCTAGCTAAAATAGGATGTATGAAACAAGAGTTTGAATTTAGGGGAAGGACTTCACAATATTGGTAACTTTCCAAACCTAGCCGATCTGGTGTTGCTAGAAAAACCCTCTCCTTCATGCTAATCAGTCCTCATGATCTGTATGCAAATCTTTAATGAGGATTAATTGTTTTTAGTCAGGATTGGTCTATCATCATTATAATCCCATCCTAGCTGACACCGTCACAACCCTTCCTTACACTTTTATGATGATTTGGCCATAATTTGTTGGCACTTGTACTTCTTGAGTAATGTTTCATGCACAGATATCCCAAGTTGCTAAGCACGTTTGTTGTGTGGCACATGCGAATGCCATTTTTCGGCTAGCCCAAGCGAGCGAAGGATCTTCATTTTAAATACACACACTGTTACCCTTTTCGCAGGAGCATTTTTCATCATCATTCTTTATGACTTGGACAGGTGGAAGGCATCCATCCTTAGAGTTTTTCAAGGCGAAGGACACACTGACGCATGCTTCCCTCAATTGTGCGTGCAAGCACTGATTTATTGACACCATTTTCTCTTAGTAATTTGTGGGCTCTTTTTAGCGATTGTGAAGGTGTTTTAACCAGATAGTATGCAAAGGCACTCCTCATCCCACGATCAAGGAGAAGTGCATACTTCTCGCCTTTGCAGGACTTGCCGACGCGTCCATATGGAGCATCTCCCTAGGAGCTACAGGGTATTGATTCCAATAGGTGGATGGGAATGACCATTCATAGAGCACATCTCAGATGACCTCCTCCGACAGGTTTTTAAGGTCCAATGTCACCAATACGGGAAGCACATCAATAGGGTAATTGGGGAAGAAATTCTCTTCCCGCAGACCAAGAGAATTATCTTCCCCTCTCTACTTGTCTCTATTTTTTTTTCCACAATGCCCTAGACTTGCTACAATCTTTGTCTTTTCTTAAATTAATTGCAGAAAGGGTAATTAAGGAAGTTTTCCTGCAAGATAAAAAAACTCCTACATGTTGTGCAATCGTATGATCTCTGGAAAGAGCAAGCTCACTTAGGTGGCCTCTTTCCCCGCCACTTCCTCCTACACGATCATGCATATACTTCAGTCTATGACTCTATCAAGCATGCTCTGGAGATGCAAAAGTTTCGGCTCCTGGAACGGTCTCTAGCAAGGCACAACGCTGCTTTAGGACAAGAGTTATTTGATGGCATTGAGAGTAAGGTGGATTCCCTTTTGGTCTTGTTAACCCATGACCACATTGACATTCTCCCTCTTGCAGATTCACCCCAGCATCACAATCAACAAGGATTCCCAAACCTTAATGCTCCAATAGGGCACGCCGATGAAGTAGAACGAATTGGGGATAACATGAGCTCCTCTCGCAGGTCTCTCTCAGCAGAAGATAGGGAGCCCAATGCACAGTTAGCAGCAGACTTGGAGCCCAATGCACAGATAGGCAACAATGAAGCGTCCGCAGATGCCATGGAAGAACAGGCCAATGTACTTCTTCCCATTTTCGTCTTCCTGATCTTACCGTACTGCTAGCATTCTATTTTGCTGTCAAATCCAGGCTATATGCGACCTTCTCCATTTTGTCAGCCGTAGCTAATTGAGGATTCAGGCATATTTCACCAATTTTGGCTTGCGTACTGCTCATTTTTGGGGATAATGGCAAATATTTGGGGGTACTTGGCAAATATTGCCAATTTTGGCTTATGTAGTGCAAATTTTGGGGGTAGTAGTAAATTTTGCCCAATTTTGGGAAACTGAATTGTATCAAGAGATTCAAGACATACCTGGCTCTTAAGCAACTCATTCGAAATTATTTAATTTTTATTTCTATTAATATATATTTCAGGCTTATAGCCTTTTCACCAAAAAATCTATTTCACATACAAAATTTAAATTATCATAATCATATTTTATGAACTCAAATAAATTTATAAACCCCATAACTATCTAACTTCACACTTGACATGAAATAGTTATTACAGTTATTTTATAAAGCTCACAAGGAAGGGATGTAACAATTTTCTTTGTATTATTATGCATTGTATGAGGTCTTCAAACTGCAAACATTTATTGCTCAGTCCCACACCTATGAATTGACTCCACAGAGGCAAGGCAATGACCATCACCAGTCATTGTTTGTTAATAAAAGACATTTGATGTTTAATTATTTGCATATCATGGTTTGAGAAGCTGAGAAAGGCATCACAATAGGAATACATTCCACGCCTCCATATACACATTGCTTTCTAGTGGCAAGCTCTCTTCAGCACTCACAACTGCTCTCCCACGCAGACTCCAGGCCCTCAGTCATTGCACTTTTTTGTTTTTGTTGATATATTTTCTGTTGTTTTATGGAAATGTATGCATGAGAGACCACATTGGCTCCACCAATGTATCATATCTCTAAGTAGTCTCTCTCGGCATTAGTTTGTTGCAACATTAAATAGGAGTGGTTTAATCTCTCACCTCCACATTGAGCAGTTCACAGGCTTGACATTAGGTTGAATCTCCACTTTGGGCGTCTCTACATCAACCAATGCCTCCACAAAACCACTTTGACTCAATCCATCAACATTCTCTGCAACAGTCTTCAGGCATATTGTTTGAACCAGCATAGAGGTGTATCATCTTGCAGTTCATGAAGATTATTTGCAAGTTGTTGTGAGAGGTGGCATTTCATTCCAGTGCCTCCTTTGTCAAAGAAAACTTTTCTTTTTGCTTCTACAGTCTACAACAACAATCTTCTCACATGTGGCCAATAGTGTAGACTCTAGAGTTTCTTTACTTGTAGAGGTTTTGTTCACAAAATCAGCCAGTACATACCTCTTTTGGTGCCTCATTTCTAGTACTTGGTCAAACATCTCAACCTTGTAAAAGTGGAGTTCATGGCATAACACATGTAGAGTTTGAATTACTTCAGCCAAGGTGTTGACATTTCAGCTGGGCACACCCACAAACAGCTGGAATCTTCTTTGACGCTGAACTCTAAATCTCAACTTCCAAGGTGGCTTTTTTGTTTGCTACAAACATTTCTTCTTACGACATTTGTTCTTCTTATCTGCTTAGCTGATGTAATACAACATTTTTTGCAAATCATTAGCTGTTAAGTTTCAACTTTTAAGTAATTTTAAGTGTTTGTAGGGGGGGGGGGGTATTTTCATTTTTTCGATTCCAATGAGTGGTTGGAAGGCTAGGTTAGATCTCTCCATAGAGCATTTTTTTATCATTTAGTGCAGATCTAATTAAAAAGAGGCCATTTTACGGGAAATTGATTGTCAAATAACTTTTGAACGGTAGCTCGAAATTGACCACTATTTTGTGCAAAAGTTAATATTTTGACATTCCTCGAGTTGCGCTGTTGTGCACTTCCTTGAGTTTTGTCATTGAACACTTCTACATTTCCCTTTCAGCATTTCTTTTTGCACATCAAGTTTGCAACTAAATCTACTAAGCATTGAGTTCAACAAAACTTTTAAGCCTTTAGCACCCTTCAACTATTATGAATGGAAATTTGCCATTTCCCTTATGTTGAAGACTCAAGGTTTATAAAGGGCTATCGTGGGTACAAAAAAAGAGTCCAATGTAGCAAAAGACAAAGAAAAATTGTTTATAAATGTCATCAAGCCTTTGGCTTACTATGTCTTAATCTATCTCCAAAACTTCTATTCCATGTAGAAGCCTTGAAAATACCCAATGCAGTTTGGCTAGACTTTGAACAACTCTTTGGGAAGGTTGATGAATTATGAAGACAAGAGTTAGAAAACGAGCTCTTAAGTCCAAGAGACTTTGACACTTTGGAGGACTATTTCAAAAAATCTAAATGGTTAAGGTTGCACTTAAAGAATGTGGCATAGAAAAGAAAAAGAGATCAGCTCATACTTTCCATTCTTTCAAGACTAAGTCCCAAATATTCTGTTTTTGTTTCTACCTTTTATTCCACTAAGAGAGCTCTTGGGGCCACATGGAAGACCACCAAACCTCAAGCTCTCATTACAGGAAAAGGTAAACAAAAGGCTTTAAACAAAGGGGAGAAGCAAAAATATCAATAGGATAATGAATTTAAGGAAGACAAGAAATCCACCAATCAAATTGACACTTTTTCAAATCAGGTAAAATCAAGAAAGCAAAAGTGAAATGTGCCTTTTGCAAGAAACCAGGACATAATGAGAACATATGTATGCATAAAAGGATTCATCACATAGCGCATGTACTTGAGCATGTAATGGACACCCTAGAATGCCCAAAAACCAAACCCACTGCTGATAGGAATTTAGTCAAACAATTTGCGTCCAACTCCTTATTTCTCCGTTTAATGTTTTAATCCCCTTATGACTTCCGATAATG
>MU226648.1:2682214-2694626 GCA_018584345.1 Thuja plicata | reverse complement strand
TTTCTGGACTTTCTATTTCGGGACTTACTATTTATAGTAAGTCAGTTGGAGGCCAGTTCTATATCTGGCAGTGCAGTTGAAGACCAGGTTGATCAGCTATTTTAACAGTGGATGCAGGAATCGTCATCAAAGGCATAATTAATATTAATTAATGACAATATGTTATTAATTAATAAATTGACTATAGTATTATAATAATAATAACTTATAATTATAATGCTTTTAGAAGTTGACGTTTTGAAGACTGGTTAACTGGAAATGGTTTTTAGAAACTCTTGCATTCAAGGAGTTATATATTCGGGCTCATTTGTGAAGTGAGATATCGAATACATTTTTATAAAACTTGGTTGTGAGAATTTTCTCTCTTATTTGAGCCCTTGCTGATATATAAGGGTCAAATTGGTTCTGGAAGACTGATTCTTCCTTGAACTGATAATCAATTGGTTGCTGTTATATAATCAATTGTGTTTTTCCTCCTTACTGTTCAACTGTGGCTAGAGGAAAAGAGGTTTTTATCAAATTCTGTAGGCACACTGAGGGTGCAAGATTATTCTAGGATTTACAGTCTTATGCGAATTAATTTCAAATCCAATTCGCAAAGGGAGGCAAGTAAGTGACGGCTAGGTCACAGGGAAATTGGTGGCATCCAGGGTTGAGCCGCCAATTCTATTCCTTGTCTGCAAACGACAGTCTGCAGGCCGCGTTAGGCAGCTGGGTGAAGGCCCGTGAGAAACACTCGGGTTACAATAGTCTCGAGCCATTGAATAGGAGGCCACGACCTCTCTACACCAGCACACGGCAATCAGGGACCCCCACCCGTGATTATAAGCCGTAACCATCAGAGATAGCAGGCCGTGTGAACAGTAGAAGGCAGCCGCCAATCTGATCCTTCACTAGTGGAATTGCATCATTGCGTGGAAGACAAGAGCAGGGAGTTGACGCATCATTCCAGCCATTACATAAACAATATCAGGTTCCTTACTTATTATTGCAAATAAAAAATAAGTAATAAATGTTAGCATTGTTTTCAAATTCCTTCTAGACTGAAGTAAGAAAAAGTTGAATGTATGAACAATGTCCATTTTGAATTGATTTAATAAACACAAGGGATTGTTTTTTGCTAGTTATATTTTATTTGAAGTGAAATTCCAGTTACGTTTTAGTAGAGCAAACTCAGGTTCTTTACACATGAAATCAACACAATGACACCAATATTTTATCGTGGAAACCCTTGTTAGAGGGAAAAAACACGGTGGGAATTATCACCCACAAATCTCACTAGTGTACCAATAAGTTTTGCCCTGTTAGGAGCATTACAACATCCTTCTAAGGATATACCCGGTTAAGAGTATCTATAGCCCGGTTAGAAGCTATTACAAAAGTCATGTTAGGAACTACTCTGTTAAGGGATTTGAAACTCCTTTTCAGAGTCAGTCTGTTAGAGGATTTAGTCTTTAGACCTGTTAGGATCTTGCTTACCCTGTTAAGAGTAACCTTGTTAGAGGATTTTGATCACAAGCCGGTTAGGACTTGCCTTGAGAATAAACTCAAATGAAATGATATGAAAGTAGCACACTTTGCTTGACATATCCGCTTCAGCACTGCTCAAATCATTGTTTTGTTCACACAAACATATACTGCAACCACTACAATCATCACAACAACAACTCTCAATTACTCTTCAATTTCATCTCCTATACACACATTTAGGTCGGTGGAATAACCCTAAAACGTGTTACCTAAGTCGGTCTCCAAATCCAAACAAAACTTCATAAGCGATCACACCAACATAGGAAATTGAACTCCCCAAGGTCGACCCTCAACAGTGTAATTCACAAATAAATCAAACTTTGACACGTAATTGATCACTACCTCGATTTCAAATTGATCACTACCTCGATTTCATCACCTTGACTGGACTGGTTGACTGTTGTTGCCGATATCATTGGTGTTTGCCTCAAATCTCCATATGTGCGTTGAATCAGCTTACACGATCATAGATGTAGGTAATAATGACTCCGTAGATACTGTCTGCACGATCGCATCATTGGAATCCTTCAGATTCTCACCGCACATCGAAATTACCATCACAGACTGTATTATCACCGGTACATTGAATACTTAGAAAAATTCATGTACAGTCACCTTCATCACCGCGATATCTCATCTGGCCTGTGAACTGGACTTGTTGCCAACAATGACAACACTACAACATTCACCACATGATTTAGGATATGATCATCTTCATTAGATGCCAACAGATGCAAGTTGGAATGAATATAAACCAAGTCTTCAACTTTTTTTGATCCAACCAATTACGCTTCACTAAGTGGATAAAAGAGTATGTACTCCAATTCCGTTTAGCGGTAGAAGAAGTTGCAACTTGGATAGTTTTCACAAAATTAAAAATAAAAATGCAAAGTAAATTAAAGAATGTTAAGTACTAAGTTGTAGAATACAAGTGGTAAAAAAACAAAATTTTTTTACTTGTGATTGGATCTTGATTGCAAGAGGTTGGAGGCACCCAAATTTTTGACCATGGGCGTACTATCATGTGACAACTTCCATGGGGTATTGGTGATTAATAGCTATTGGAGTATGACTTCTTCTTGAGGCAAACATGCCAAATTCTTGCCTAACTTCTTTCTCCACTTCTTCATCTTGGAAGAGTCTAGTAAATGCCCACGTGTAGCCATTAGCAACTTCTTCATCTCTATATGGTGCTGATCTCCCTAGTATAGAAAGTACTTTCTTGCTATAGTACCTTGGAGATAGGGCATATGCAAGGAGGTGCAATGGGATGGTCATCTTTTCCCAACGACGATGAATGGTTGATTCCACCTTATTGCATAAGTTTTTACATTCTACGGGGCCATCCTCATGTTTTCGTATCGCCAATTTTAATTTCTCTTCCACTGTGTCCATGCCATCATAGACATCCCCCAAACAAGGTGCATCTATGTCAACAAATTGGAGCATAGTCATGATAGGCTCGTTCAATTACATTATATATTCCACACAAGACCACCAATTGTCATCCAAGACCAATGACTTGACCTTTTGGGCCCTCTTTGAATGTGAAGCCTTCCATACAGCCCATTGGTTGCAAATAACCATTTGACCCAATGCCTCTTGCACCTTGAAAAGTTGTCTCATAACAATAGTATGAGATGCAAATTGGGTCTCAACAACTTAAGTTAATAACAATATCAATATGTAAATAACACATTAAAAAAATAATAAATATTAAGCATATTTATATACAAATTGATAAACGAACATGACCAAAAATTAACTAGATAGATTAAATTTAGCATTTAACTTCAACAACTCTAATTTTGAGAAAGATCTGAATATTGATTGTGACATTTGGTGGTTCATCACAAACATCTAGATCTCCTCGCCCTCTTTGTATATTTGTTTCAGCCACTCTATTTAAATGTCAATTTGTTGCATCACCAAGTTGAGGGAGAATATGGTGCATGGTGTACAAAAAATGTGCTCATATCAACCCTCAACCAAAGCACTTGCACTCCTACATTTTTTTGCATTGTCTGTGATTACCTGGACCACATTCTCACTACCCACCATCTCTATGGACTCAATGAGAATTCTAGAAATGAAATGTGCATCTTTCACTTCCCTTTCACAATCAATTGCCCTAAAAAACATTGACCCTTTGGGGGACACTGCAATAACATTAATAAATGGATGGTTTCTGGTACCTTTCCATCCATCAGAAACAATAGAAACACCTAATTCAATCCGAGAATCTCTAATTGGTTGAAGGGAGATCTCTATAGCATTCCTCTCTATTTGCAACAAGGTGGTACACACCTTTTCAAACCTAGGACTTGTGAAACCAGACGGTGCACTATTGATTGCCGACACCATTTCCCGCCAATATGGTGATCTCACCAAGCTGAAAGGAAGACTATTGGCATAGATGCAACGTGTAATTTTTTGTTCAGCAATGTCTCTTGCCTCCATTTAAATGCCTTGTCCAATGGACCTCTTTTGCAGGTGGTAATTTGTACTTCATCTTCATCTTCCACTTCCAGTATAGGCAAGAATGGATGTTTGGAGGTTGCAACTGGATTAGTGGGTAAGTGCATCTTTTTCCGGCTTTACCAGTATAAGAACTTTGTTTTGATCTTAGAACCAATTTATCAGCCTCTTCTTATACTTCTACAAATCCTGCTATTTGTGCAGGAGACAACCCCTTCTTATCTGGGTCTTGACACATTCCCGTCTCTTTACCAACAGGGCCCATAAAGTGAAGTTTTACTCAAGAATATGAGCTATTTTTTGGTTTAGTATTACAATAATTACACTTCCAAATATATGCCCCACCTCTTGGAACCTGTGAAATTCTTGTGGTATGTCTCCATAAAGGAGATGCTATATCTATTTTGAATTTATCGGTTCCTTCCCCACCCATTGAACTTTCACTACCGACCATTCTTGCAATCTGATTTCTTGCTATTTTAAGAAATCAAATGAATTTAAATTAGAAAAAAAAACTAAGAAATACAAGAATACAAGTGCAAAATAAAGATACAAAAATATTAGAATAAAGAGCTAAACTTGTTTCTTTATTTCTTTAAAAAAATTGAAAAAGACTTGAAAAATTTCATCCCTAACTTGAAAACATTCATCAAAAGCCAAAAAAAATTCATTAAAAGACTCAAGAATAGGGTCAAATGCTTACCTTAGATGCTTAGATCTCCTTTGTGTAAGCTATCTGGCACCCCACGAATGATTCTCTTCGAAAATAATCACTTGCCCCTCGAAATGCCAAAATGGAGACAAAATGAGAAGAGCGCAAAATAGCAAACAAAATGACATGTTTTAACAATGAATGGCCTCATAAAGGGCTATTTCAGGGTTTTGTGGGAAAAAGAAGAAGAAAAAACTCTACTTTAATGCACATGTTATAAGTGAAATGTCACTTTTTGAAGTTTTTTCATTAAAAGGGGCATTGGCATCCAGATGTGCCTGAGCGCGCTCGGATGTGCACAGGGAGCACATCCATCCCTTGTGGGTGCATCCGGATGTGGTTGACAGCGCATTCGAAGGCACCCATAGGGGGTGGATGCGCTCCTTGTGAGCATTCAAACGCATTCCACCTCCACATCCGCGCCCGGACGCACCCACATCCGGAGGTAGGGTGGGATGCACAAATCCAGTATCTGAGCAATTTACTATTAGATGGGTTGTAATTCAACTTGCTGCAGGGTAAGCATAGGAACTATAATTATTTTTTTGTTAGCACTTTTAAGTTTTGAATTTCGTAAAATATTAGGTTTCTTGACTGAAAAGGTGTAATGCCAAATTTTATCATGGACAATACTACAGCCAAAAATATCTTGACAAATATCTTTTTGTTGTCAATGCTTGCTGCAAGGTGAGAATGCACAACCCACAACAGGTATTGTTGCCACGTGTGACCTCACTTGGTACCAAACATTTGCAGAAGATATGTACTGGTGAACAAACAAGGCTGTAGACAAAGGGCATAGCCTAAAGGAGTCCAATTACTCTAAGAAGGAATATAATCAGATGAATAGCTAAGAGTAAGCATACAATTTCATTTTAATCCTCTATACTAACAACTTAGTAATGCGTGATCACCGTATTTGATTAACCTTCCAAGAGAAGCATAGGGTAACAGGAGGAAAGTACAAAACAAGACATATTTAAAACCTTGCCTTGATCTAACATCCATTCTATACTAAACATTTGTTTCAATATACACAACTTCCAATTTTATTTTCTAATCTATCCTTCACTTTCCTTTTCTGCAAGGCGTACAAATGTAGAGAAAAAAGAGAGCATTAGAGAGAGAGAAAGCTAATATAAGTATAATTTCAGTCCTTAATATATCAAGATCAAGTTATATTTCCTTTCTCTTTACAATGCAAACAAGTGCAGAGAGTGAGAGAGAGAATTTAACTTTACTCAAGCTTATTTTTGTAAATCTTATGCTAACAAAGTAAACTTTCTTTCTTTCTTCATCGATGCTAACCAAACAAAATAATGAAGAGTTGTTTGCCTAATTTGACTTTTCAATAATGTCCGAGACAAGGGAGAGAAGGTACAAGTGTAATGAACTGGTTGCATTCCTTAAGCACAATGTTCATAATATTAACCTTTCAACATAGATTCAAAAGAAGAACCGTTTGCTATCTCTTCCTAATTCTAGCTTATGAATGCAATTCCTCTCCTTGCTTAAGTGGACAAGAAAAACGGGAGGAAGAGATATTTTTATGATATGTGTACCATAGCATGACAGGCTGTGAAATCACATAAGGAGCATATAAATCATGAGAACCTTTGAATTCTTACCCTACCATTCTCTTTTTCATTAAGAATCAAGAATAGTGATTACGTGCAATTGTAAGGATGAAAAATGAAAAAACTGATTCATAGTGAAATGAGTTTGACCCAGACTGTGGCTTCTGGAATAATCTGCAGTCTTCAAGATTGCCAGACCGTGAATTTCAGGCCACTGGGCCAAGGGTTTTTTTGGCATAGCTATGGAGGTTTTTAAAAAGTTCTGTGGTCTCATCCACTATCAAACTGCAGGTTTCTCATGGCAGATAGTGACTTTTCAGTTTTTCCAGAAACAATCAAATTTTAAGTTGTGTTTTCTTTTTATGAATTTCGATGCAGCACACAAGCATCTCAAAAACTTACCAGAACTTTACATTAGAGCAATACAAGTGCATGTAACCAATTAGAGAGAAATATAAGACATGATCTACTCAAAACAACTTTTCCCCTTTCACTATATTTTTTTCAACTGCATCTATCATTTCTTTTCAAATGGTAACAAGGCAAGAGAGAGATAGGGGAATGAATATTTAGCATTTAAAATCACATTTCGTCATATTAAAATGTACTAAATTCATATTGCTCCAAACATGATCTAAAGCATTACATTCTGAAATCTTTTACATATTTTAAATACAAGGAGACTGAGATTATAATCATTTCTTATATACAAACATCATTGACATAAATTATTCAATCATAACTTTTTAATCAAGAGCACAAAAAGGTAAGGATCTTCCCTTTCTTTGCAAGAACTCCGACCATGGTAGAGGAAGAGCTTGGAAGTTGGGACTCCAAGTAGAAAGCATGACCAATGAGAGATAGGTACCTCCTAACCATACAAAGGCTTTGACTACTGGTTCCCTAGCTAGGAGGATTGCCTAAGAGCAGGGAATACAAACAACAACCACATTACTATTACCATTCTTCCCATCAGTCTATAATCATTTATAGAATGCACCACTTAATTCACACAAGATTGCATCCACACATTGTCCTTCACAACATGAAACAACACATATTTCCCATAGATAAATCCCAAGGAAGAAGAGGAATGAACTTACTATCCTATGAAGGCATTATAATTCCATATGATTTCCACAAAACACATACATACATACATAATGAAAATAAAAATACACATTTCTTTTTTTCTCACAAAAGCATACAACATGAAAATAAAGCAAGAAGAGAAGTAGGAAACCTACCTCCCACTTCAAGCTCCACAAATGCTGGATGAAAGGCATCTTTTTCTCCCAAAATCTCTAGGATCCAAGCCATTAAAAGGAAAAAAACTCTCTAACTCTCACAAAATGAAAAATGAAAATTAAAAAGAGAGAAAGAAGACCCCTTTCTAAGCCAACGTGAAGGTTTTAAAAGGGGGTGCTATGTCACTCCTTTCTATCCAGTGTTAGGGAGGCACATGGCATCCTAAAACTAGCAGCACTCAAACTCTTGACAAGTATTGTAGGAGCCTTGTACTTCCTGATAGGCCAAAACTAGTGTAAAGAATAAGAGGAATTAATAACTAAATTCAGCCTGGTCTATGTGTCAATCCAGGGCATATACTTGCGAAAGATGTTGTGGCTATCTGCACAAGGGTTGTAGGTAGTGATATAAGTGAGGATGGAAATGCAGTTAGAAAAAATTCATTGAAAATGCTCTTGTAAACAAGAGCAGTTTATAATGATTATGAAATTTAAATAAACAACAAACCACACTTGTAAATAATACAGAAACAATGCTTACCAATTCAATCAAGAACATAAATAAACACATTGCAAGAAGTGGGCCCTGCCTCCTTAGCCTGTTGGGTGATGAAACGAATGAGAGCTTTTCTATGCTAGGCTGATCATGCAAATGTTGTTTAATTTATCAGAAAACAAAATAGTCTCAATACCAAAGTCTGCATACAGAAATCTGCTTTGGAGTTGATATTACATAATATATATAGCTCCAGCTTATAACAACTATGTACAGGAATAGGTTGTTTGTTTTGGCCTGCGGCCAACAAATTATAAAATATAATGGTCTACGTAAGACCTTGATTGTTGGCCACAGATTAAAAATGATTTTATTACAACATCAGCTGAAAAATAGGAAACAAACAGATTTTTGGTTTTCTCCAAACTAATAACAAACACATAGTTATCATAGGTTCTTCTCCTCAATTAAATCCAACATACTTCATCTAACTTGGCGATAATGAGACAATTGGCAGACAGGCCTATCTGCAGAAGTGGCTGAGGAAACCGGGAGATTGTGAAAGAAAAGCAGAAGGCATCCTCTAATAATGTTGAATATTGAGGTTAAGGTCAGTGTTGAAATATCCAATCAAATGCTGATGTGTGCGGCTATGTAATACAGGTTTGATGCAACTCGAAGATGCCTTGGTAGATGTGGTCGTTGGAAGAAGGAATGCACTGAGCTGATGTGGCAAGAGTCCATGTGGCTATAATGGAAGAAAGAGTTGAGTGATAGAAAGGTTCCTGCATAGAAGGTGTCACAAAGTCTGCATCCTTCTACAATCAGCATGTTGCTTAACATTTTTTCTTAATATAATGGAAGTAAGTATCAATAAATACAATCTAATATTTATTTATTTGCATATTTTATCTAAAAACTAAATTATAATTTACTTACCTATATTAAATCATATGCAACATAAAATGGTATGGAAATGAATATCTTCAGGCATATGAAAAGGCTAAAATATGGCATAAAATGGAACGTAAGTGGCTCTCATCACACCCAATGTGATCTCATATGGATTTGCTCTCTCAAGACCAAGAGAAGTGGAATGTACTTCTATCCGCAACACGTTGGGAAGACAATGAGTTGGCTACTTGCAATCAAGCCACTCCTGTCCTTTCAACACATGCTCTTTCCAAGCATCCCAAAAAGCTACACAACGCACTTACACGCACCAACATTTCTCCCAAAACACGTTGCCCCTATTTACCACCCATAGGAGCATAAAAATACACTAAATAAGGACTATGAACATTTCAACTCATTTTAAAAATCCTCTCCACAATTAAAATTAATATAAATACAAAGGCTATAGTAGGAAAACATATCACAAGGTTAGGAAAGGGGTCTTAGCCTCATATTAACTAAGACACTTTGTGTCACAAGCTTAACATGTGGTCAAGTCTAGTTTCTTATAGGGTGGAGAAAGACGGTAAATTGGAAAGAAGTAAAAGGGTTTCTAGAAGCCAATTAAAATAAAGTAATGAAAGTTTATGAAATACAAACTTTGGCTTCTCCACAATTAAATTAACATAGATATAAAGGCTACATTAGGAAAACATATCATAAGGTTAGGGAAGGGGTCTTAGCCTCCTTTTAACCAACAAACTTGATGTCATAGGCTTAAAATGTAAGCAAGTCTTGTTCCTTAATAGGGTGGCACAAGACAATGGCTTCTAGAAACCTTTTGACTTGTTTCCATTGGTCATCTTGTTATCTTGTACACAGTTGACCATCAAATCCATCATAGAAACATACATAACCAAAGCGCTATATAAGTATACACAATTAGATCACAATTGCACAGTAGCATATGTAACACAAAGGTCTCAGGCAATAATACATACACAATAACACCTCATTCGTATAAGCAATATCTCAATTCCAATTTAAAATCAAGTTCTTAATTCATCTGAATTTAACTGCATTCTTATAATCCATTTCCATATCAATGTATCGATCAATATGACAAACAATATTAAATCACTGATTCTATTTTAATATTGAAATCATAGTTTGCAGCATAGATGCAAATATCGCCAACTTATCGGCGATAAGACAACTTATTGTGATAAGTTTTGGCAGCCGATAAACTGCCACACTTTATCGCCGATAAATTGGCGAAAAGTCGGCAATTTTTTGCCAACTTATCACTGATTTATAGTGATAAGTGTATTAAAAATCGTGCGTGGCTGCATACTTAGTTCAAACGTCAAAACAAAAGCCCATTTTGCATTTTGTGACTTGTATTTTGCTGTGTGGGCCAAAAAAAAACCTTCCAAGGTTTTGAAAGGTAATTTGCAAAGATTTAGATAGATTTTTAGCGAATTTGAAGAGGTTTTTGAAGCAAAATCAGATTCACAGTTAAGTTTTCAAATTTCTTTTTCTATTTTTAAAATCATTTTATCTTCTCTTTGTTGCATCTAGGTTTGTAGAAACTCTATAATAGCATTTCCCAAGTACTCTAAATTATTTTAGAGTGTAATGAATAAGATTTAACACCAATTTTTAAAATTTTGTTCAGTTTTTTTCATTGTTTTCTCAAGAATCTCATCTTTTCCTAAAAATTCAAACCCTAACACTTTTTTCTTGTTTTTTTTTCAAGTTTCAGCTATGTTTAAAATTATTTAAACTAATTTAGTTTGTTTGCTATTTTTTTATTAAAATATAATATATTAATTTGTGGTTTCAATTTGTATATGTAGGTTGAAATTTGATTGAAATGTCAAATAGAGATTCTTCCACAACTGGGTTAGCTTCAAGGTCTACGAGTGCCTCAATAGACGCATGCCCATCTGGATATGTAGGCACGCTTCCTAAAGGGGCTAGAGATATAGCTTGGAAGTATGCCTTTGAAGGACCCAAAGCTAATTCCGTAATTTGCATAAAGTGTTAAAAATTAATTAGTGAAGGCATATACTGCTTGAAATGCCACCTTTCAAGCATCACAAAGCATGATACAAGGGTTTGTGAGAAGACACAAAAAATAAAAAGAGAAATGAATGCCTTGCTCGCTGCCCAAGAAGAGAAAAAATTGCAAAGGGAAAAGACAAAATTAGCTACGAGGGCATCCATTGCCGAATCTCAAGGTGTTCCACTCAACCTTGACGAAGAAGAAGCATCACTTGAGGGCATAGTGGGCTCTCTTCATGGCCCACGTATCCACAAATCCAACATCCCCTCGGCCACCCCTTCTGCTACTTCTAGTAGAGCACCACCATCGGTTCCGCTATCGTCTTCTACAGATAGATTTTTTGTGCACAAAAACACACCTGGAGCACAACAATCACCGGAGGGAGTTGGGTGGAATAGGGATGTGCATCAACAAGTAGACATTGCTTGTGCCAATTTCTAGTACTTCAACATCCCTTTCAATGTTGCATAAAATTCATATTGGTTGAATTTGGTTAGCGGAATGACTGTGGCGAGAAAAGGCTATAAGACGCCTTCTCATGCAGATTTGAGTGAGAGGTTAGTTCACTTGTTTTAGTTTTTAAATGTTTTAAGTTAGTTTTGAATCTTGATAGCTTGTGTTGAATTTTGATTTTTAGAGTGTAGACTAAATTTATGTTTGTTTTTTATACATGGCAATTACTTATTTTTGTTGAATGTAAGCTATTTTTTAAATCAAAATTGTGTACTTAAAGTTAACATTAATTTTATTTCGTACTTGTAGGTTGCTCATAGATGTAGTTTCTATTAGAATATTATAATGTTTCTTTAATGGTCATCTTAGTCTTGTTTATTAGGTAGTTTCTATTTTTGTCTTTAGTTCACGATTGTTTCTTTTAGAAACATTGTCTTTGTAAATCTATATAAGGAGCTTTCATCTCCTTTGTTTAATACAACTACAACATAAATTTACCATAACATGGTATCAAATGGGTTGATGGGATTTCATAAAATTTGGCAAATTTTTTAAGAAAAAATCGAGCCTCTTTTGATCTAGAATTTTTTTTCCAATTTTTTTTTTGATTTTTTATATAAAAATCGTTGGAGGTATTTGGTGAAAATTTTGTGGTTCGTCTTCGAAGATTTTTGTTGAAAGTCGCAAGCCTGGCTGAGGGTTTTGATCGTGCGATTTCCTGGTTTGAGCAAAAGTCTCTAATTTTCGAGGGTTGCATGTACTTGCATGTGCTTTTTGTGAGTTGCATGTTCTTGCATGTGCTATTTTACCATGCAAAGTCTTGTGTTTTTTGTAATGACCCTCACTAGTAGGATCACTAAAACACCCCAAATCTGAACTGTGGCAATTCGTCAAACACTTGGCATGCACTGAATGACTTTGTTTGCAATGATGTGTTTCAATGTGATAATTGTTTTT
>MU226648.1:2664797-2675868 GCA_018584345.1 Thuja plicata | reverse complement strand
AGACTGGATGTAGGCTCAAACTACGATTCTCCAAGAGCAATATACAACCAACTGATCTCCAAATGATCAACAAGATGACTCTCTTCACATCGCCACCAGTCTACGAGAGCCCGTGATAGACTGATCCAACACGCCAAACAATGTCAGCGAGAATGGGGACATGACATTTTTCCGTATGAAGGTTTCTCTGTTGGGTTTATAATTTTTTCCTCAAAAATTATCTGGTGGGTTTGAATAATTTTTTCCTCAAAAATTATTTGTTGGGTTTTAATATTTTTTCCTTAAAAAATATTTTGTTGGGTTTTCATAATTTTTTCCCTTGAAAAATTTATGATGAGTTTTAATAAATTTTCCTCAAAAACTATTTGTTGGGTTTAACCGTTTTTTCCTAAAAAATGAAGCTTTGTATTCTCTTATTCGTATCTCGGATTCTGTTGTCTAGTTTTGATCAATTTTTCACCTCAAAATTCATGTTTGGTTTTTTTCCTAAAAAAATCGTGACTTTTGCAGTTTATTTTGGGGCGTCATGCTCTTCTACAAAAATTTGGAGGGTTTGTTGATTTTTCCTCAAAATCGTGGCAACTGTTCTCGATATGTCTCTAGGTACAGGGAAGGATAGCTCTATTATCCAACATAAGGTTGGACGTTTTTGTGATGATTTCTAGTCAAATGTTTTGCAGATTCTGAGAGGGTTAGTGATGGACTCATCTCAGTGGCAGAGTCAGTGGTAGGCTCTTGTCTCTCGTTGCAGAGCATTATGAAGAAGGGGGCAGCCTTCTTTATTTTTTCTGGATGGATTTTGGCTTCTTGGTCATTAACATTTTGCAGATCCAGGGAGGGTCTCAGCAGAAGCAGAGTGTTCAGAAGAATTTGTGACCAAAAGACAACAGTTAGACGATGACCATTAAGGGAGGGTATTAGAATATTGTAATGTTTCTTTAATGGTCATCTTTGTTAGTCTTTAGTTTATTAGGTAGTTTCTATTTTCGTCTTTAGTGTAGGATTGTTTCTTTTAGAAACATCGTCTTTGTAAATCTATATAAGGAGCTTTCATCTCCTCTGTTTAATACAACTACAACATCGATTTACCATAACAGTTTCTAGGGCAAAAGAAGTCGTGGAAGAACAAAAACCACAATGGTAACATTGTGGCTGCACCATTCTTTCAGATGGACGGATGGACGGCAAAAACCACACTCATTAATTTTTTGGTTTCTTGCAAGGATGTAGTGTTTTTGAAATCCGTGGATGCCTCCAACAAGGTGAAGACTTTTGAAACTTTGACTCTAATGTTAGAGAAAAATGTAATGGAGGTGGGAATTGATAATATGGTACAAATCATAACCGATAATGCAATGACATGTGGCAGAGGGTAGGATCCTCAGAGACAAATATAGTACACTTTTTTAGACTCCTATTGTAGTGCATTTCCTTGACCTTCTTTTGGAGGACATAGGAAAACTAGACTGGGTGACTGGTTGTAGAGGATGCAAGAAAGATCACAAAATACATCTATAATCACCCTTGGGTTCTTTGCTTGATGAGAGAACACACCCAAGGGAAGGAGTTGGTAAGAGTAGGAGTTACAAGGTTTGCAACAATTTTTTCAAGGTTGCAAAGTATTCTTACTTCTTTGACTCTTTTGAAGCAAATGTTTGTGAGTCAAGCATGGCTAGACTCAAGTTATTCGAAGAAGCCTGATGGAGAAAGTGTTGCATCTAGTGTCTTTGACAACCAATTTGCACAAATAACTACATAGATTGTGAAGGTAACTTGGAAACTTCAAAAATTGATTTTTTTATATTTTTTATTTTGTATTCAAGCCTTCCATTATTAATTTGTAATTTTAATGATTAATCTTTTTGTACTTTTCAATTGTAGGTGTCAGAGCCCTTGGTTAGTGTTCTTTGCTTGGTTGATGGGGATCGAAACCCAATGGGATATCTTCATGAGGCCATGGATAGCGCAAAGGAGGCTATTAAAAATTTCTACAAGGGGGACAAACTCTAATTTGACCCCATATGGGAAATTATTGATAGGAGGTGGAACAATCAGCTCCACCAACCCATTCATGTTGCAAGGTACTTCCTCAACCCTTGTTTTTGCTTCTTGCCATCGTACTCGGATCCCAATGGAGAGATCATGGAGCGCCTCACTGAAAGCATGTAGAGGATGATACCTGAGGTTGAGGTGAGAGACGTCATTTATTCCTAGTTGGACATGTACGAGAATGAAAGGGGCAAGCTATTCTCTTCAGACATGGCGAAGAGAGGAAAAAAACTCAAATCCTAGGTATAATATTTGGAATTTTGGAGTCTTTGATATGCATGATAAGTAGATAAAAATTAAAATATGTTTTCACCTTGCTTTCTAACTCTTCAATATTTTCTTTTGTAGATGCTTGGTGACGAAATTGGGGTGGAAATGTCCCAAATTTGCAAAGACTTGCCCTTCGAATCTTATGCCATCCTTGTAGTTCATCCAGTTGTGAGCGCAATTGGAGCTTGTTCAAGACTATCCACATGAAGAAGAGGAACAAGTTAGAGCAAAAATGCCTCAATGGCCTTGTCTTTGTGCAATATTACCTTCAATTGCGCACAAGGAAGGTAGCACAAACACTAGCTGGTCCACTTGATTTGGATGACATAGATCCTTATTGTGATTGGACATCACAAGAGCATCCTCCATTGTTTACAAAGGATGAGATCTACGATTTGGAAAGGCAGGCTATGGAGCGTGGATTCGTAGTGGGATTGGATGACATTGAGGAGGATGAGGAGGTTGAGGATGACGAGGAGTCATTGCCAGAGTTAGTGCCATCTACATCCAGGATGGAGGTCGAGCCATAGCCATTTGTGTAGAGGGTGGAGACACAACCACAACGGATGTATGTATCTTGTAGTTTTTACTAGAGCTGTTGGGAAGGGGAAGAGGAAGATGTAGACTATTTTGTTGTACTTGTATTTACTTATAGTTTTACAAAGACAATTTGCTATTTTCATTTTGCTTCAGACTATCAGGCTACTAGCCATCAACATTCCACACGGGGATGCCATTTTGTACCCCATTTGCATTTAAATATATCTAGACTCAGCTTTTTGTTTACTCATTTACTGACTCATTAGATGCATCTCATTGAATTTTACAAAAATATGCATTTCCAATTAAATTTAAACAAATTTTTAAGTTGCCAATTTTCTTGCCAATAAGTTGTAATCACTAATTTTTAACCTATTTGTTTTTGGCCCATGGCGATAAGTTGTTGAGTAGGATTTTTCCAACTATGGTTTGTGGGCTTGGACTCGGAAGAGTACTCGACAAGCCCAAAATTTTCAACTCATCAAAAACTCGACAAAAACTTGGGAAAAATACAGAAACACTCAAAAAAATTGGGAACTTAAAATGTACTAAAAATTAAAATCTCTTAGCACCCATTAATTTGGAAGCTCTAGGACCTATTGGGTCCCATTTTAGTGATCTCCTCTATTTTGGATGCATTTATGCTTGATTTTCTTGCTTTTCTCTCCGATTTTCCCCGAGCCTCTTAATACTTCTTGGACCCCGCAAAATCTACCTCGAAATTTACCCTTCCAGGTATAGGTCGAACCACTTTCGACCTATACCTCGGGGGTTTAAATTTGGTGGGTTTCAGGCCCGATGCACAGTATTTTCATTTTCCTGCTTAGTGAGGTCGACCGTCGTGAATTGGACTCCGAAATCACTATAAAATGAGGCCTCTCCCCTTCATTTTTCCATCTATGATCTATTATTGTATGACATCTATGATCTCTTTTTGACATGCAAGTAATCATATCTCAAGTATTCAAGTTCAAGGTGATTTCAAGCAAGCAAGGATTTGGCTCCAAGATTTGAAAGCTATCTTCCATCCATCCATTCCAAGGCATTCTTCTATTGTTTGAATCTCTCTCTCATGATGGAGCAGTGGAGGAATTCCCAATTGAGCAAGAGGATCCATTCTTCATTCCTTTTCTTCTCCATTCAAGCATATCAAGCATACATACATCCACGATCTATGATTTGGCAAGTGTAGATCTATTGCATTGGTGAAGACATCCTACATTCTACAATTCAACATTCAATCAAGCAAGTATACATCTTTGTGGATATAGCGGATCTGTATCCATCCACAAGGGTTTGACAAGCAAGATGAATACTTACATTTGTCTTGTTTTACATGCTTTACTTATTTCATTTCAAGGTTAATTCCTAAACAGGGGCTTGACCAAGGCAATCCCCTTTTCCCCAACAATTTCCCCTTCTCTTGTGTGCAGGTGCAGATCCATGGAGTTTCAGACTCAGAATTGCAGATCTGGAAGTGCAGTATTAGTCACAATCCCGAGACCTTCAGATTCAACCCTCCAGGGTATAGGTTCGACCTATTCCTACAACACTCAGTTTTTCACAGCAGAGAGCTCCAGCCTGTAGCTTTCCGGATCTCGGTCTGTTTCCAGTTTCAGTACAGTCTAACAGGGTTTCTATAGATCTGAAGTTGCATCCTCTACTAGCCTTCAAGGTGAGTTCTCCATCATCCTTATTCCTTTTTAACACTTACTTTGATACACTAGATCTGATTTCTTGTTGTTTATTATTGCACGAGTGCTTGCTTTACTTTACTTGCATATATTTCATTTCTATCATATCATCTCTACATAAATGGAAAGCAAGAACCTAAAATCACACATTCCTTCCAAGACTAGATCATGCATTAGCATCCCTTCATCTACTTGGGTTGTGCTAATCAGATCTAGTCCAAAAAGGGTTCATATTTTAGGGTCCCCTTCCAATGTACATGTGTGACTTGGTGGTTCACAATTGATCACCATTTCACCATATGCACGTAATGTTTTTGTAAAATTCAATTACAAAATGTACTATACTAAAAATTGACATCTAAAAATTGAAAATTCAATGTTTTATAGTAAAAACATGTGAAAAACACATTTATACCAGCAATTTACCAGTGTTGAAATTTTTACCCATGTTTTTTTGCATCTATAAATGTGCGAGAGTTAAACTTGTGAAAACTCGCCTAGCAAAAAAAATAGAGTACTCCGCAACTCGGAGAGTACTCGCAGAGTTTGCAAACTATGATTAAAATCAACTTTTAATTCAATCATTTAAAGAAATAACTATTAATCAAATTTAGTCATCAAATTAGAGAGATACAATTATAATTAATTGTTTGAATACCATTTAAATAAAATTAATGTCACAACTTGTGTAAATTAATAACAGTTCACATTGATTTACTTTCAAGAACATGTTATAATCTAGAACTAATATTAAGATCTTAAATAACACATAATGATAAATCAATTACTTTGTAAGAAAGCAACACACAATACAATGCCATAGTCATGGACCTCTAAGGAACATGTATAAAAATAATCAAGATTAAACATCCAACATCTGACAAATTATAAGGTTTATCTTTATCAAAGGTGCAAATTGTACTGCTCTAACTGTTGATAGCAGTGATTAATGTGAGCACAAGATGTCGGTAGCTTCCAATTTCATTTCTACTTTGCATGCAAAATCATAGGAGAATCAAACATTTAGCGAAATGTATCTCTATTCTATAATTACAAGACTCAATTAATTTTCTTGTAATCAAAGCATTTGTGAGAAAACATTCAAGGAACTCTAAATGCGCGCCTACTAAAACATTCTCAGCAATTCATAGTCTCAATCATAATCACAATACAAAACCATATCACCACAAAGCTCACATGCAAGATTCACACATAGCTCAATAATAATTAATGGAAATCAAAGCACAAGGATTCATGGGCCAATTAAGTATTAAT
This sequence comes from Thuja plicata, assembly GCA_018584345.1. NCBI lineage: Eukaryota > Viridiplantae > Streptophyta > Pinopsida > Cupressales > Cupressaceae > Thuja > Thuja plicata. The sequence continues at coordinate 2,670,040 of MU226648.1, read as the reverse complement.
TAATAGGATGTGTTAGTACATTGTTGTATCCATACAATTTTTTTGAATTGAGTCATTTTTCAAGCTAAACTTGGTCATTTTCTTAAGTGCAATTTATGTTTTAGGTGTTTCTAGTTTGTTTTCTCTTGTCATCTTTTTTGTTTTTTCTAATCTTTTGAAGGTCATGGAATTGAGTTTCCCAAGTTATTTTTCATGTTGATAGAAGAGGTTGTTGACAAAGAAGTTTCCAAGTATGATCTCACAAGTTACTTGGTGGAAAGGAGGTTTCAAAAGAATGAGATATTCAGGAATGCATTTCTAATTGTAGCACTAAAGGGCGCGCCTAAATGAGTAGTAGTAAATAAGATTTCTTAAAGTTTAATGACGCACTTGAGGAAGAGATGTGCAACTAATCATAAAAAATTGGAGATTATGATCGTTTTCTGAATTAAATTGTGTGAGAATTTTTGCATCGACCTTTTGGGTCACACTTCATGAACCATCCTTAGTACATAAGGTCTTCACATTCATACAGAGGTATTCTCTCGTCATTGTACGAGCTGTAGCTAGAGCACGAAAGGTATTCACATCCGTTCGAAGGTATTTTCTTGTCATTGTACGGGCTTTACACACTTGCGTATGGACTTCCTACAATCTTACCGTATGCTATTTGCTTCAAAATGCTGCATGGAATCACAAACGGTTAGTATGGAAGTTAGTAAATTAGTTACAAAAAGCACATAAGTTTGGGTCATTAATTATTAAATAGTAGATAGTGAGAGTAAGTTTTGGCAACCTAGGACAAGCAAGATACCCTTACAATAACCACCAGAAAGAATATAAAGCTCGAAATCTTCATTCTCCATCAATTTCAAGAATGACAAATGGTAGCAACACTAAATCTAAGAAGGTACGACCTCAAGTGCAGCACGAAGATGAGAGAATCACAATAGAAACTCACTTGCAAGAGTTTGAGTGGCAGTGATTGCCGCACATGGTGGCAAGAGACAGACGAGAGCGATGAAATGAAGGTCCTGAAGTATGAAGAGGTTGATAGGGCAATACATATGCTTGCCTTCAATGTAATGGAATTCGAACCTATACTAAAAGCCATGGTAATATGCTATGACAAACATATGTACAAGATAATGATACCCTATCACGACTGTTTCGACATTACTATATCATTCTTGCCAACCAAGTTTACACAAGTATATAGAACACCCTCCAGAGGAGTTAAAGTCCCAAACCATCAAGAAAGATGTCAGCGGAGCAGAAAAATGCCATGTTGAAGAGGGTGTGTCGCGATGATCTAACACACAAAGAGTGGGACAACATTTGGAACAACAGTAGAGGCGTGAAGAAAATTTTCATGGCGACACCAGAGTGGAATTGTATCATGGATGTCATCAAGAGACGACTCACAAAAGCTAGTCAGGCCTTTGATATAGCTGTGGATGATATATCTCATGATTGGGATAAGCAACGAGAGGGTGTATAATTGGGCGTCACTACTCTTAGAAAGGATCCAAGGTTTCCTTACTCTACAACACAAGTTTTTCTATATGACACAACATGCTATCAGCTTGTTCCTTGATGCCGCAAGGGTCTAGGTACCACTAGACAAGTGAGATAATTACCAGCCACTCAGTCGTGGACCCGTCCGCACTAGGTATTTTTTATTGGATCCATTTGGATACTCTAACTAGAGGTGACCAACCGACCAAAAAAAGACAGTTTTAGGAACTACTTCACCAACAAGAGTTAGACAACAGAAGTAGTGCAGAAGCGGAAAGCACCCTTGAGGTGTCTTTGGCCAATGAGAGTGTTGCGGACATAACTTGTGGCCATCAGGGGATATGAGGAGGACATCAAGGAGAATGTCATTGGAGCCATCCTGCCAACGACGTCAGTGGTGGTGTTTAAACCACCAACATTGACATTATTGCCATTGATAGTGCATGGCAATCCCAGTAGAGGAAGTTCCACATTTAGTCCCATTGATGGTAGAATTGGAGATGTCACCATCAACAACATTGGAGGTGCCATCGTTGAGGGAAGCAAAGGTGTCACTATTACTAGAAGCACTACCATCACTGGAGCCCCCATCAAATGAGCCAACCTTAGATGTATCAATTGTGCCAGCCGAGGGTGTGGAGGGTGAGATTCACACCACCATTGATTCATGATTACAATTGCTTGAAATTCCACCGAAGGCCTTGCCATCGCCAGTTGAGTCTCCACAGTTACTTTCATAGGCCACGAGAATGATAAGAGAGAGCGTCGTGCATTCAACATTGACAAGAGAGGGAAAGGTACACTCAACAGTGGCAGAGGAGTTACCTCATTAGGAGGCACTACCAAGGCCACCCCAAGAGGCACTTCAGGAGACATTGCCAATGGCATCTGCACCATTACAGACATTAGAGCCTACTCCAACACTAGTCTCTCAGCCAACAAGGTCCTTGCCTGGCGAATGGGAAGATATTGTGGTTCGGTTGAGCAAGCTGAATCCACACAACCCCATGGTAATAGTTCAGCGGTATATTTGCGAGTTGGACGAAATGGCTACCTTTTTGGGGAGGGTAGGAGAAGTGGCCAGAGATCTTGACATTGGTCACGATCCCCTTGTGGTGCATGTTGCAGAGAGGATCCTTGGGTTCATGCAAACAGAGTGCCACAATGAATTTTTTGAGTGCTTCACATCGAAAGGATGGCCACGGGTGGAGACAGAAAAGATGAAGGCAACATGACAGCCTCCATGGCCCCAAGTTGGTGGTTGCCATGGTCAAGATCTTTGTGCACTCCACGGCATGGAGTTGTGCGTTTGGGAACTATTTCTATGGTGTAACCGCCTCATAGTTGCACTTGAGGAGTCCAATGTATTAAAGGACAAGGCCACCCAACAAATTGAGTAGGAATGAAAAGCCCTTTCTAAGTTGGTAGAGAAAAGCAGGACGCAACTTAGCCAAGAACGCTCTTAGGTAATTGCCTTGGAAAAAACAGTGGCGAAATTGTGGGAGTGGTAAGCTCGGAAAGAATTGCAAATGACAAAAAAGACCTATCAATTGGCGATCACACAAGGGTTGAAGGCAAAAGAGGAGTTGGAAAGAACCAAAAAGCAAGTCATGGGGGAAGCCTATATGGTCAAGGCTTCTAGGGAGCGGGAAATGGTGGCCAACCAGCACCTTCAGCAACACTTTCACCTTGTTACTTCGTGTAAGAACCCTTGCTGGTTCTAACTCTACAAACCACTCAATTGCTATGCAATGATATATTTGACTAATTGTTTTGGAATAAATATGCAATTTTTTGAATCTTTTAAATGGATTGCCAGGCAAGAATTAACTTATGTAATTTTTTTAAAACTTTCAAAAGTGTTGCCAGGCAATAATTAACTTATGTACTTATGTAATTTTTTTAAAACTTTCAAAAGTGTTGCCAGACAAGAATATAAATTTTGCAAGAAATAACAAATTGAAATAAAGTTCAATTATATGAGTGCTGCAATTGAATTTTATTATTTATATCTTCATATACAATGATAAAAAACACTCTATTCATACCCGGAATTTGCACCAACTCTTTTATAGTGAAATTTGGAATTAATAGCAGCAAGGTAAAAAGCTTGAAATCTGATCAACAATGGCTGCAACAATGAAGCTACAAGTCTGCAATAGATGAGACTTCAATGATATATTTGATTGATTGTTTTGGAATAAATATGCAATTTTTTGAATCTTTTAAATGGATTGCCAGGCAAGAATTAACTTATGTAATTTTTTTAAAACTTTCAAAAGTGTTGCCAGACAAGAATATAAATTTTGCAAGAAATAACAAACTGAAATAAAGTTCAATTATGTGAGTGCTGCAATTGAATTTTATTATTTATATCTTCATATACAATAATAAAAAACACTCTATTCATACCCGGAATTTGCACCAACTCTTTTATAGTGAAATTTGGAATTAATAGCAGCAAGGTAAAAAGCTTGAATTCTGATCAACAATGGCTGCAACAATGAAGCTACAGGTCTGCAATAGATGAGACTTCAAATATATACACAAACCTTTGATATTTCTTCACGAATAATTCCAATCATGGCCTCTAAGTAAAGTCATCGCCATTTGCACAATTCACTGGATATTACACCAATTTAAAGTGCTGAAAACTATGAAGAGTTCCCAATTCTCCAAGGTGAAACTTCTGAAACCCTTGTCTCCAAATTCTCTTCACACAATTCAATATTATCAAATGCATAGAATGAATGAATTTTCTCTTGCCTTGGCTTTTTATAATTCTCCAAGAGAAATAGATATGTCTCTTTACATATACACTTCTCATAACTTAAAAATATTTAGCTTTTGTTGCACTTGCTTTTGATGTATTTGAAATATAATATTTAATTACATTTCTCTCTATTTGGTGCACAATAAAATAATATGAAGTATACTTTATTAAATACTTATAGCTCCCTTTTTAAATAACACTTTATCACTTATTATAAAGCTAAGTTACCACATTCGCATACTGAACGCCAAATTCGCAAGTCGGTTCGGTCCAAAGTCGGATACAGTGCACATCCGCTTAAAATTCGGCATCAGATTGGGTAATTCGTTCGATATTCGCTGAGAAGGACCCTGTGCGATTATCCAGCGACTTTGGGCGACTTTTCAAATGCCCGCGCAAGTCCGGAATGAATCTCTGTCGTTTGACGTTGCAAGGGATGGCTTTTTGTGTTTATTTTGATATATATGGCTTTTGTCCTTATGTTTAGTTTTCACCATATGGCTTTTGTCTTTATTATATATTTAACAAATTAAGTTTTTAAATGTGAGAATATATTTTTAATATCGGAAATTAATCATTTAAAATATCTAATTTAGCTTTTAAATTGTTATATATTTAATATAATTTTTTAATATTTTGAACAAAATATTATAGTATAAAAGTATTTTACTTTTAATAATTATATTTAAGTTTTAATATTTAATATAGTACTTTTAAATATTTATATTAATTGAATTTTATTTTCATAGAAGATGACCAAAAATGTAAACTTTGTGACATTATAGGCATAGACGTAGTTATAGATATCTTAAATTCTTAATACTATATCATGTGTAACTCTATACAATATAAATTTAAAATAGATAGAATAGTATCAATTAAAAAATTTTGAAACGTAATTTTATAGTTTTCATTTTTTATTTTTATCATACTAATATATATTTATTGTAAAATATTTTAATATAAATTAGTA
>MU226648.1:2561013-2622365 GCA_018584345.1 Thuja plicata | reverse complement strand
TGCAAGATTTGGTTGAAAAAAGTATTTTCAAACTCAAAGCTTTCAACTAGATTGTAGGATTCAAAGTTGAGTTGTGCAAGTAATTAGATATTTTAATTATTAATTAAAGAATTACTTTCAATTTTGGGGAGAGTCCTTTTAGGAGTTAACTGGGTGTGTTGGCATGAGGGTTTGCATGTTTAGGGGAAATTGAATTCCATTAGGAGGGAATTGGGGTTTCATTTTGTATTAACACGTTTTTGGAGGTTTTGAGAACTTGGTGTGTGTGTGCTTGGTTTTGGAGAAATTGAGGAATCTTGTGGTTGCTTGTTAGATTGAGGAATTGTGTGAATTTGTGGTTTGCATGTGCTTGGATCTTCGTGGTTTCAGATCTGTGGTTAATTTGTGCTTGGAGGTATTCAGGGTTTTGCACTCTTCAAAGGCATAGTCTCAGTTTTCTTGCATTGGATTTGAGGTAGCGTTTGAGATCCCTAAAATGGTTTCAATTTTTCAATCATGTGGTTCTCTGTGTTTAAATGGATGCATGTTAAATCATTATGGTAATTAGGTATTTAATTGAGTTTCTATGATTTTGGGTATTTGCAAAACCCTTGGATATGTTATTTCCATTATTTATTATAACTTGGCACAACTCAGTTATGCTGGCCAAATTTCGTTGAAATATACCTCCTATAACTCCTAGAAAATGATAAATTAGATTGTCTATAGTTCAAACTATAGAGGAAAATAAAATATTTAGTTTCTTTATTATTGCTTTGAAAAATTAAATTAAAAAAAGGGTCTTTGTAAAAGTACAGACTGGTGTAAAAGTCCACCAGTGGAGAAGAAAAATAGGAAAAGACAAAAAAAATAGATGGACCTATTCTAATTTCCGTATTTCGGAATTGTTTAAAAAAAATTTAATTTCCTTATTTAAAAATGCAGCTTTGAAAAAAGCTATATTAAAAAATTAGTTTTAATAAAAAAAAAAATTAAAATGATTTTAGGTGGCGGGGGCCACCACACCCCCCACCACCATACCGCGCAGGTACCGCACGGTGCCCGGCGGTCTGCATAGTGCAGTACCGCACGGGGAACCGTGGGCCTACGGGCCGTGGAACCCCATAGAGGGGGGACCACGGGGGCCGCAGTGCCCACGCGGCACTGTCCTCGCGGAATTGGAAAGGGGTGGGGCCACGGGACCCCCCTGCCCCCCGATATTTTTTGGTATATATTTTATTTTCGGTTTTAATTTAGTTTTGTTAAATTATATGTGATTTTAATTTATTTTTAAATTAATTTAATTAATTTAAGTTAGTTTTAAATTATTAAATTATGTTTTATTTAATTTAAATGATATTTAATATAATCGGTATAAATGTATATATATTACTAATATATATATTTATATATATGTATATTAAATTATCTTTTAAATATGTTTTCTTTCTCTTTTATATGTTTTGGGATTTAGTAATTAAATAGTATTTTATTTTAATCTATACTATTTGATTTAGTATATGGTAGTGTATTGTGTTAATAGGGATTATTCGCATTACTGTATTATTAAGGTTGTTAATTCTTTATGAATGTTTAGTAATTAATAGTATCGTTGATTTGTAAATAGAAGAGGGATTTGTATTATTTATAGATTAACCTTTATTATTCAAATGAGGTTTGGTGGTGAAAATTAGATAATAATAGCGTCATTGTTGGACAAATTTTAGTAAATGCTATATTACACCTAGGAGTTTTATAATTTTGTAATTATAACTAGGAATTGGTAATCATTTCTTAGATGTATTTATAAGTTGTTTTTATAAATAGATCTATAGGGAATGTTAGCATCTATTAATCATAGAATATATAATTATGTCTAGATAGTAATTTTAGCGAGTAAATGAATTTGCATGATTAAGAATTATAAATTTGTTTATTCTTATGTTAACATTGTATTTAATTTTAGTGCATTCTGAATATGAGTTATTGTACTATGATGTGTCTTGGGTGTGTGTTTATATGAATTGAATGTCCTCCTATGTGTTCATGCTTTCGGGTATCTGTTGGGTTAGATGACCCTAGGACTTAAATCCAAAAGTTTTCGGAATGTACTTTCTGTATGGTATTATTGTGATGTTAGTTCGTGATTTATGATGATGTCATAGTCCTGATATTCTTAGACCCAACCTGGTTCATTATGATGTGTTGTTTGGACTTATGAGGATACTGTGGATGTTTTGTGGTTATTGAGAACCTATGTGCTCCTGAATGGGCAGGATGCGATTTGTGATTATGTATATCTTCTTGTGTTGATTTTGAGCCTAGGTAGGTTAATTAAGTGTACAGTGGGGAAGTGGCTTGCAATGGGGGTCCAGGACTCTAAGCGGTTACTAAGTAAACCCATTGGCAAGTTACTTAATAAGAGAAAATATGTTACATTAAAGGGGTTTAAAATGAACTAATAAGATGTCTGAGTATCTACCCATGCCTTGAGGGCTGTTGCATGATAAGATGGGAGTTCGAATCCTTGTCTTCGCGAAAGGATCATTGAGCCACATAGTGTCACTTGGAGGCCAGAGTCAAGAGGTACTACTAGGGTTACCTTCAAGGTTGGGCTTATGTGATGACACTTCCCTATATACAGCTTAGGTTATCCTACGTGTGTCAGTTACTTTTGGTGTTGTTTAGTATTCCTTGTTATGGTTTAAATTGCTTCTAGGATCTTCCTATGCATTTGAGTTTGAGGTCATGTGTACCTTGTTTGCATTCTTGTTGTATACCCCGTGTGATGGGCCTATTACTATCTCCTCAGCACGGTGGAAGTGGACCTTTGGTTCCACATGGTCGGGTGGTAGTGATTCTTATTACCATTGAGATTCCGACGGATTCTTCTTCATGCTTGGATGTTCCTTGTTGCAGTTCCAGCTTCATAGTCTTTTGGAGACTTGTTCAGTTACTTGAGTTGTGTTTTGTACCACATGTATATATTGGTTATCATCCTTTGGAGGATGCATTGTATCGTTCTTTATGTATTATTACATACCTTGTGATTTGTGCAGTGGATGTTGATTAGGTAGTATACCTTATGGTATCAGATGTATATGTAATCTTTATTATGAGATGTATGTTATTGGTTTCAGATTATATAACCTTTATGTCAGTTCTTTATTATTGTAATCGTAGATTAGTTTGTTTAAGTAATTCTACATCAAGGAACCCTCGAGGAATGTTATCTATGTATGAGTTGTATTTCATGTATGTCATGTACTTCATTGTGTTGCTTCCACATTGTTATTAATATTGTTTGTAAACATTTAAAAAAAATTATTCCGTGAACTTAGTGTCATGTTTAGGTTAAGTTCTCCTGGGTTCCCTGGCGGGGCATTACAAACACCACTTGAGAGGTGCTAATTCAATATCTATGTTTGAAGGGTTTTGATTCCTTTTGTTGCTTAGAATTGAGAAAGAGAGGAAAGATATTGGTATTCAAAGCACTAAATAAGTACAGATCTGATATAATCTAATCGAGAAAACTAATAAAAAGGGGAAATGAGAAGGATTTGAATGCACCTAGAAATGGAATAGAAAAAGTGAACTTTCAGACCCAGATTTCTGACTGTCAGAGTCCTGGAATGAGTTGTAATCACAATTATGAGACCTGAAGGTTGTGAACTGACTCTTTGCCAAATTTTAGATAAAAATGACAGGGACAAGGCGAAACTCGATCTGTACCCTAAAAGTTGACCTGTCCTAGAAAAATTGACCTGTCCTTGGAAACTTGACCTGTCCCTAAAAAGTTGACCTGTCCCAAAAACTTGATATGTACTGGAAACTCGACATGTTCCTGACACTTTCAAATGAATCTTATTACAGAATCTACAACAGCTCCTATATTGCCCAGATTTAAAATTGCAACTCTGTAGCCTATTTCTACACAGAAAAACAAAAAGAAAGGTTAGTAAAAGGGGTTTGCCTTGGTCAAACCCCTATTTAGGAATCAATCTTGAAATTGAATTGAAATTGTATAAGGGAAGATGAAATAGAAGCTAGATCTGAAACATAAATCACCTTATACCTTGATAGCGCAATGCTTCTTTGGATGTGACCACAAATGTTGATGCAATAACTTGAACTCCACAAAACCCAAAAGGAAATCATGAAAATATAAGCCTTGGATGATGGGTGTTGTAGTTTTCCAACAATACTTGAAGAAGAAGAGGAAGAAGAATGCTTGGGTGGAATGAAGACTTGGATGCTTGAATTGATATGATCTCCTTGTGTGAATATTATTGATCGCAATTGTATATTGAATGAATGAGAAGGGATGCTTTTATATAGAGATCTCAAAGTGAACTTACCTCTAGGTTGACTCGATGGATGTGAAAAATATGCCTCAAACTGAAACCCATCTTAAAGTGAGGAAATAAAATAATTTAAAGGGCACACTTATAATAAATAGCCACAATAAGATTTCTATGAGAATAAATTAGAGATGACCCATAATATTAATTTAAATATTAATTAATTAATAAAGGAGTACTCATAATATTAATTTAAATTAATAAAGGTCCAACGAGATGAAATGAATTATTTGTTTGGAGGAGAAATAGAGAAGCACTCTTGGAAATAAGGGCTAAGCTCGAGTTTTGAACAAATTGAGTCAATGTATGACTTAGAATGTTAATTTGAAGGCCCAATAAATGTTAAGAGAATGTGAAATTAATGTAGGAACCCATACATACTAAAATGGGGCTAAAATGAATGCCAAATTAAGGGTGTATACTTTTTAGGATGATACATTTAGCTCCCACTTTCGCAGGAGTATGATTCCACCTCATGCTCACGGTAAGTAGAAGAAAGAGAGAGAAAGTTGAAGATCATGGACAAACTGCAAGGAGATAAGATATTGCTAAGCTTAAGGACACAAGCCCCCAAACCAAGGATCTTAACTTGTACATCCATATGCAAGGATACATAAAACAACAACAAAAGCCTAAAGCTTATTGAGATTCCAAGTCAACTAATTGAAGAGACCTCGCTAAAGAAAATGTCTCAACTGTTAGCATCATACTCAAAAAGATATTGCAAAAGCACAAATGGTCACCTAAAAAAACAAGAGCACACATCAAAGATAATACAAGAATCCATGATCTAACACACTAGCATAGCTATGAGACAAGAGAGAGAGAGAGAGAGAGAGAGAGAGAGAGAGAGAGAGAGAGAGAGAGAGAGAGAGAGAGAGTCCAATAGGCTAGCAGGTTGTGTTATGCTAGGTGATTCATGGGAGAAGAAGAAGAGGAGAAGGAAAGGCTAGCAAGTTGTGTTATGCTAGTTCCACTTATCTCAAAGAAAGAGGGAAGGAGAATTAATGGTGTAGCAAGTTGCGTTATGCTAGTCAATTCTACCTTGAAAAGTTTGCGCATAGGGGCGGTTTGAAAAACTTTGTGCTCACAGGCAGCCTATGGGGATCACTCCTACAAAAAGCACTATCTCCATAGGGATCCAAAAAGGATTATTGGTCCTTAAGAAAGCATTGTTTCCTTAGGGATCAACGAATGGGATCAGTCTTAAGAAAAGAATTGTCTTCTTAGAGATCCATAAGTGATCGGTCCTAAGGAAAGGATTGTCTCCTTAGGGATCAATAAACAACAAAAATTATATAGTATACAAAGGAGGTCGTATATATGCCCCCCTCCTTATGATGGAAACATAGGACTATGGTGGCATCATAAGGAAAAGAGAACAAGGATACCTACTTACATCAACAAGAAGATATCCTTTAAACAACAATGTATGCTTATACCCTTAGCAAAGTGTGGAAATAGATAATCGTGAAAGGATATCCATGAGTGGGAAGAGACCCTTGAAAGGAAGAGATCTTGGTTACAAGACGTCTACCTTCTAGAGGAGTTCTTGAACAAAGATAACATCTTCAAGACAAATAGGGGAGGAGAATAATAATGCGCCCTTTTAGCCCCCTATTTCTAGGTGAACAAGGGATTATTGATGAAGATTAACACACCTTGAGCCCCCAAGTAAGGGTATTTGTTTAGGATAGACATTCACATTGCAAGAAAGGAAAATATTGTAACTTGGAATCTAAATCTCCTGAAAAAGAGAAGATCCTTACGTAAACAAACAACTCTATGCAAGAAAGGATATCATGTGATAAACAAAAACCACATAACCTAGAGAAAGGAATAAGAGATTGAGAAATGAAACCTTTTCCCCAAGAGTCAAGATAATGGAAAAGATAACCCATTATACACCCTTTGTGATAGATCTATTATAATGGACATGCACTTTCAAGCAAGCATAAGGTTGTAACTTAGGATGTAAATCTCCTGAAAAAGAGAAGATTCTTGCGTAAAACAACAAATCCATGCAAGAAAGGTCGTCGTATTATAAAACAAGCAAGTTCACAAGGGATATTGGATCTACTGGGAAGAAAGAGAAAAAGAGGAAGGAGGACCAAGTACACACCTTCCTATTGCTAGGTAAGGGGATACTTGACAAAGGATGACACATTATGCTCCGTAAGTGAAAGTTTATTTATAATAGACATGCGCTTTCAAGCAAGCATAAGATTGCAACTTGAAATGTAAATTTTCATAAAAAGAGAAGATCCTTTCATAAATCAACAAATCCATGCAAGAAAGGATATCATGCTATAAAATAAACGAGTCAAGAAAGGGAGAAAATGGGTCATTGGGATAAATAAGAGAGTGAAATAGCACCCTTTCCCCCCAAGTGAGGAGACATGGAATAAACACCATTATGTTTCTCACAAAGTATGATTACACCTAAAATTGCACCACTATAAATGACAATGATCCCACAAAGGATAGGCTAGCAATGTCACATAGTGGGGAGAAACATAATAGGATCATAGATGTTATTTAAATGATCATGACAAAGGTGTCATTCATTGTTACATGTCATTTGAATCATACCACAATCAATGAATTCTTGAATTTTACACTTCAAATCATAACAACCAAAAGTATTATGGCCATGAATTTGATGATACACACAAATGGAAGAATTATCTTGTTTGTGTTTTCTATTTTTTTGTTTCTTTTCCAAAGGAAAAGTAATTAAGTTGGTTTTAAGAAGCTCAAACCAAATATTCTCTTGTTGTGATGAGAAACTAGGAGAGGAATTTATAGATTGATTGGACAAATGGGAAGGTTGGAAACCTAGAGCTTCTTATGAAAAATGTGATGTAGATTTCTCATGAGTTTCAATGCTATGTTACACACATCCTATATCATGTCCATCAAGAAGGTTTGATATATCAAAAGGATAAGGGTCTCTTTTAGGTGGTATTGGGTTGAAATTCAAAGAGGACCAATCAATATCCATACAAGTGTCAAAATAAGGTGTTTGGTTCTCAAATTCAAGACTTTTGTCTTTTTGCTACAAAATGTTGGTGTGACGTCTAAGGTTCCCCAATCATCATCTTAGAGAGTTGATTATTTTCTTGTTTGTATTGGAGGAATAATTGAAGAAGGAAATGAAGATTGAATATGGTTGATTTTATTAGGATCCTTATGTGCTAAGGTCATATTTGTAGAAGTGGGGTCATTAAGGGTATTATCCTCTTGAGAATTTTTGTTATATATGTATGGTACTGCATGATAGTCAAGTTGCATAACACATTTTACAACAATCAGTAGTTTTTTTTTAGGGGTATCTTGAATGATATTGACTTGATTAAGTTCTTTGTTCTCAAAATATTCGTTTGGAAAAGGGAGAGCATCAAAGATATCATCCTTTTCTTCTACAATAATTTCAAGAAAAACTTTAGGAGAGGGAGAATCATAACTCATTAGTGCCTTATCTCTAGGGTGAAGATGATTGAAATGGATATGTAAAGTGTCATTAAGGGAATGGTCAATCATTTCACCCTCTTTCATCACAAAATCATCCTCTTGCACAAAGGTAGTCTCATGGGTGAGGTACATATCAAGAGAATAATCGACTTCATTCTCCAATGATTCATCCCTAAAAGGAATATCATTGAGAGAAGGCTTAAAAATAGGTTCTTGCATCAATATGTCCTCATAAGGGAGATAATATTTGGGAGAGGAATCATTTGTTAGTCCTGAGGTTAGATTACTGGGGGGGGGGGGGGTGAATTAGTTNGTCCTGAGGTTAGATTACTGGGGGGGGGGGGTGTGAATTAGTTATCTACCAAATAATCCAAACTTCTCTATCTTAAAACTTAAACCAACATTCACAAGATTAATCTTAATAACAAAAAATGAAAATCATAAGCATCCAAATCCATCCACAAAATTGACACACATATTTATCTCACGAAAACCCAAATAGGGAGAAAACCACGGTGGGTATTAGTACCCACTAAATGATGTACTCTTCTGAAGTATGCCCTGTGAGGAGCTTAACCATATTAGGAATTTACAACAACACTCCTAGGTGCTACCCAATTAAGGGGTTTACCTTAGTCCTGTTAGGACCTTTACCTTGTTAAGAGTGGCCTTGTTAGAGGACTTTAAACACTTGACAAAGTGTCAACTTGTTAGAGGATTTACAACAAAGGTCTGTTAGGATCTACCCTGTTAAGGGATTTGACCTGCTGCAAGTGTTAGGGAACAACATAAAGAATGATCTATAGAACATCACTACCTCTGCTTGATCAGATCCAATGAAGAACAAAATACCTGCTCAACACACTTAACTCTTCCCTAGCTTGATCACAACATGAATCTTACACTGCACTTCTTCAACACACGAACACCACTTTAACCTTCAACTTCATCCATTATATACTAAAATTTTAAGTCCACCACCTTAATCAAACCCTAAATTAGAATTTAAAACATTCCGCTCAAATCCAATGTGCCACATAACAAAATTAAATACGTAATTGTTTTGCCAAGACCACATTGACCAATACAATGATTTTTTCTAGAATGTTGTGTCAAGGAGTCAAACACATTTTGAACAAACACAAGCTTCCTCAAGATTCTTCTCCACATGCTAGCATCATGTAATGTGATGCCAGATCATCACCTCCAATCATGAAGACACGTCACCCGCTCGTGACTAACTCAATCGATTCCACCACAACATTAACACCAATCACCGATCAAAGATTTATCACCTATCGCTCAAGAACACAAATACTGTAACATGTTAACAACTCTGTCTCTACTCACCAGTCACCTATCCTGCACATCGATCACTCAAATTAGTTGCGGTCATAAATGTAGCATCTGAATACTATTGACCACCATATCCCATGACTGCGCCACAACATACAACATAGATTTGACAAGACATTCAAATCATCTATCACCTATCATTAACGTTCTAGTAGTTGTACTGTTATACTTAAAATGATCACAACTTTATCATAAGATCACTTCAGTAGTAGAGGTCATGTATTAGACATCCAGAGACACACCCAAATCTCCCCTAAAGATAGAAACCACTGAAACTCACCGCAACCTTTTATTCATCACATCTATTCTTGACAACACACTAAGAACACAAAGTCAATAATTATTATCAATGACAACATAATATCTGATCATCCTATAATCAAATCTAATCTTGACATATCCAAAACTTACTTACCATCACTACATCGGATATGCCAAAAATATCACCCTTTGGCATTGATGGCAACACTCACTTCCTATTGATGGTAGCACTCTCTCCAACATGATACAATGAGCGTAAAATGTTTCCACTTCTGTCTTCCACCTGTTCTGCAATTGCACATTATCCCCTTTATATTCATACATTCTCCCCCTTTGACAACAATGTCAAAGGCATCAAACATACATGATATCTTCTCTATTGAACCTTACTAACCAAAGCACATGACTACATAGACTGCTCCCCCTAAGGATTAGCCCCACAACATCAATCCCAACATAAATATATCCAATGCATACACTTGGATTGATGCAACTGCATCTTCTTCTAATTCAACTCAGATAGGGGAATGACCCCCAACCTACCTCTTAGATACTAAAATTCATCCTTAGGCAATGGTTTAGTGAAAATATCAGCAACCTGCTCCTTAGTTGGCACATACTCCAACCTCACTTGTTTTTCCTATTCCTGTTCTTTAAGAAAATGATATTTGATAGCTATCTACTTAATCTTAGAGTGCATCACCGGGTTCTTTGAAATGTTAATAGAAATTGTATTGTTACAATAGATAACCACTGGTTTAGTTACCTTCTCCTAAATTCCTTCCAAATCTACTTGATCCATACTACCTGTGTACAATTGATTGCAACAACAACATACTCAGTTTCAACTGTTGTTTGAGATATATAATTCTACTTCTTTCTTGTCCAAGATACAAGCCTTTCACCAAGAAAGAATGCACCTCCACTTTTTCTCTTCAGATCATCAACATTACCTGCCCAATCAGCATCAATAAACACATTCAAAGAGAAATCACCTTTATGTCCATACCAGAGACCATAATCTTCAGTCCCCTTAAGATATCTTAAGATTTTCTTTACTACAACCAAATGAGATTCCTTAAGATTAGAAGAAAATCTTGCCACTAATCCAACTGCCTGTGCTATGTCTGGTTTGTTGTGCTCTACATAATGTAGCTTATCGATCATGGACCTGTAAAGTGTCTCATCCACCTCTTTAGAATCATCTTCATTTGGTAGTTTTCAATTGGTTACCATAGGGGTACCAACCGGTTTTGAGTCTTCTAACCCAAATGTCTTCAATATTTCACTTACATATTTGGACTGACTTATGCAGATACCATCTTTCATTTGTTGAACTTGCAATCCAATGAAGAATTTAATCTCACCGATCATAGACATCTCGAATTCTTTCCTCATCTTATCTGCAAATGATCTTCTCATCTCTTCATTGCCACAAAAATGATATCATCTACAAATATCTCAACAATCAACAACCTGTCATCTTTCTCAATCTTCAAATACATATTAATGTTATCACTTGTTATGATGAAACCAATCTAAATCTTATATGAATGCAAACATTCATACAATGCCCTATGTTCTTGTTTCAACCCATAAAAAGCTTTATGTAATTTGCACACCATGTTCTTACCTCCTGAATTAGCAAATCCTTCAGGTTGTTCAATATATACCTCTTCTTCCAAAACACCATTAAGAAAATTTGTCTTAACATCCATTTGATATACCTTGAATCCTTTATAAGTAGCATATGAAAGCAATATACTTGCACCTTCAAGTATGGCTATGGGTTCAAATGTTTCACCATAGTCCAGGCCTTCCTCTTGTGCATATCCTTTGCACACCAATCTTTCCTTTTTCCTTACCACTTCACCTGTCTCATTCATCTTGTTTCTAAAAATCCACTTCGTACCAATCCCATTCTTGTCTGTCGGTTAGGGCACTAATGTCTAAGTATTGTTCTTCTCAACTGCTCCAATTATTCTTCCATATCTTTCACCCAATCTTCATATTTCAATACATCTTTCACTATTTTAGGTTCAAACTAAGATTAAAAACTATTACCTTCTCTTGCCCCTTCTTTTTTGTTAACACACCAACATTTCTGTCACCAATAATTTGATCAGGGGAATGAGTCAACTTTACATACTTTGGCAATACCGATTCAGATCTAGGAGCCTCTTCTACCATTGGTACTTGTTCCTCTTTATTGACTTGTCTATCCTGATTTTCATCATCTTGCTCTACTAGTTGTACATAAACAAACCCAGATAGATTTTAGATTCCTTCTTGCTAGATTCATTATTTTTCTCAAAAAAATCATCTATTCTTACACTGGTACTTTCTACTATCTTATTTGTTCTCTTGTTCAAGAACTTGTAGGATTTTCTCTTTGAGGAGTATCCTAAGAAAATCCCCTCATCACTTCTTGGGTCAAACTTTCATGTATTGTCATCTCTCCTTATGTAGCATCTACTCCCAATTTTTTTAAAATAACTTACACATGGTGAACGACCATACCACAACTCATAGGTAGTTTTGTTTGTAGATTTATTCAACTGAACTCTTTTTAATGTGTAAATAAAAATTCTCACCGCTTCTCTCCAAAATGTCTACGCAACACCCTTCTGAATCATTAATGTCCTAGCACAATCAATGATAGACATGTTTCTTCTTTCAACAATACCATTCTATTGAGGTGTTCTAGGAGCTGACATCTGTCTTTGAATTCCCTATTCTTCACAATATGTAGTAAATTCTTTTGAAGTAAATTCACCTCCTCTGTCAGATCTAAGATATTTAAGGGTCTTACCGGTCTCCTTCTCCACTCTGGCTTTGTAGATCTTAAACATGTGAAAAGATTCAGATTTATCCCTTAAATATAACCCACATAATTCTAGAATAATCATCAACAAACAACATAAAATATCTATCACCATAGTAACTTTGAGTTCTCATTGCACCACACAAATCAGTATGAACCAGATCTAAAATACTTTCAGAAGAATAATTTTTGCTGATGAAACTAGAACTAGTTAACTTCCCAAGCTGATAATCTTTACACATTACATTGTCTGGTTTCACTAGGTTAGGTAAACCTCACACTATCTTCATCTTACTAACTTTGATTAGGTTATCAAAATTTACATGAAAAAACCTCTTACGCCATAACCAACAATCTTCTACCTTAGCAATCAGACAACTCTTAATAGTAGAATTTAGATGGAAAAGGTTACCTTTAGTTTGTTCATCGATAGAAATCAACTCACCTGATTTCCCCATAATCCTGCAACTACCTCCACTGAACTCCAATCTATATCCTTTGTTATTCACCTGAGAGACACTTAATAAATTGTATCTCAGACCATCAACCCAGTAAACATCATCACAATTCCTTTTATCATTCAAAGAAATAGATCCTTTACCTTTTACCAGACAAGTAGCATCATTTCAAAATCTCACCGTGCCTCCATCGTGCATTCTTCTATATTGATGAATTCACTTCTATCACCGGTCATATGATGATTGCACCCATTGTCAATAATCCAGGTACCCTTGTGATTCATGTTAGAAACCAAATCTTTTTCACCTTCTTTTGAGGGTTCTTCCTTTACTGCAAAAAACACCATTTCTTATTCATCTCTTTCATCAGATTCCTTATTCGTAACACCTTCCTCAGCTAGGTAACACACTTTCTTGTTTTTATCCTTGAATCTTCTTGACTTCTCCTTCTTGTCATTGTCAGGGAATCTAGAGGAAATATGTCCAATTTTTTTACATGCAAAGCAATTCAAAGATAACTTACCCTTATATTTACCTTTCCCACGAGACAACCTTCTAGCAAATAAAGCTTCCAATTCCTCATGATCTCCTTCTTCAGATAAGATAGATTCATAATCATTAAAGTAACATGTTGAAGAATTGTTAGATATCTCCTTTCCTTTCCTAGGTGGTGCAAGAGTCAATGATGACTTGAAAGAAACTTCAACTTTAGGCATTTTGTTATCATAATTTCTTAACTCAAATGCAATTAATTTCCCTATTAATGAATCAAGAGTAATAGTAAAAGTTCCTATAGATATGAGCTCTTGTATAGCTGAAACCCAAATAGAATATTGAGGCAATAAAGTTATCAAAAAATTTCTTACCACATCCTCCTCAGGAAGATTATCACTAGCACATCAGATAGCAGCAACAACTTCTTTGATTCTCTGACTGTATTGCTCAATGCTCATTTTCTTGCATCCCCATATCATTTTACTTTCCTCTCAAACTATCAACCTTTTCCTTCTACACATGTGGATCTCCACCATAGATGATTTTCAACTTTTCGCACATCTCATTAGCAGTATCCAAGTTTTTGATATCAACATACTCTGCATCTAAAAGAGTACTAGCAATAGCTTCCATAGTAGCATTATGTTCTAACCTTTTCTTCAATTGATATGTAGTTAGGGTTCCTAAAGGGACAATATACTTATTAACCACATGATCCCAATACTGGTCACCCATACCTTTAAGATAGAGATTCATCCGACTGCACCATATTGAATAGTTCTCTCTTGTAAATTTAGGACCTTCCTTTCTCATCATCTTAGATCTTTACCTCAATCTATTAAGATTCAACACAACATAGGAAAAAATATCTGATACCAATTTTTAGTCCTAAGGTCAGATTACTGAGAGGGAGGGTGAATCATTGATCTACCAAATAATCCAAACTTCTCTATCTTAAAACTTAAACCATCATTCACAAGATTAACCTTAATAAAAAAAATGGAAATCATAAGCATCCAAACCCATCCAAAAAATTGACACATATATTTATCTCGTGGAAACCCAAATAGGGAGAAAACCATGATGGGGATTAGTACCCAGTAAATGGTGTACTCTTCTGAAGTATGCCTTGTGAGGAGCTTAACCCTGTTAGGAATTTACAACAACACTGTTAGGTGCTACCCAGTTAAGGGATTTACCTTAGGCCTATTAGGACCTTTACCTTGTTAAGAGTAGCCTTTTTAGAGGACTTTAAACACTTGACAAAGTGTCACCTTGTTAGAGGATTTACAAAAAATACCCATTAGGATCTACTATGTTAAGGGATTTGACCTGTTGCAACTGTTAGGGAACAACAAAAAGAATGATTTGTAAAACAACACTACCTCTACTTGATCAGATCCACTGAAGCACAAAATCTCTTCTCAACACAATTAACTCTTCCCTGGATTGATCGCAACATGCATCATACACTACACTTCTTAACACATGATCAACACTTTTAACCTTCAACTTCATCCATTATATACTAAAATTTTAAGTCCACCGCCTTAATCAAACCCTAAATTAGAATTTAAAACATCCCGCTCAAATCTGACGTGCTACATAACAAAATAAAATACATAAAACATTTTTCCAAGATTATGTCGGCCAATACAATGATTTACATAGAATGTTGTGTCAAGGAGTCAAACGCGTTTTGACCAAACACAAGCTTCCTTAAGAATATTATCCACATGCTAGCATCGAGCAATGTGATGCTAGATCATCATCTCCAATCATGAATACATGTCATGTGCTCGTGACTAACTCAATTGATTCTACCACAACCTTAACAACGATCACCGATCAAATATTTATCACCTATCGCTCAAGAACACAAATAATGTAACATGTTAACAACTATGTCTTTGCTCACCGGTCACCTATCTTGCACACTGGTCACTCAAATTAGTTGTTGTCACAATTGTAGCATCTGATTACTGTTGACCACCATATCCTGTGACCGCGCCATAAGATACACCATATATTTTAAAAGACATTCAAATCATCTATCACCTGCCATTAACTGTTCTAGCAGTTGTACTGTTATACTTCAACTGATCACAACTTTCTCATAAGATCACTTCAGCAATAGCAATAATGTATTAGACATCCAGAGACACACCTAAGTCTACCCTAAAGATAGCAACCACTCAAACTCACCACAACCCTTCATTCATCACAACTATGCTTTGAAACACACTAAGAACATAAAGTCAATAATTGACATCAATGAAAACATAATATTTGATCATCTTGTAATAAAATCTAATCATGACATCTCCAAAAGTCACTTACCATCACTGGATCAGATATGCCAACATCATTGATTGGTTCATAAAAGGGATTATTGTAAACCCTAAATCCTTGTATCACATTAATTAACTTTTGACAAAAGGAGAGTTTAGGAGTTGTAGAGGAAGACTTAGTAGAGATGAAGTCATCAAGGACTTCATCCATCATATCAAAATATTTGCTACTAAATGGATCATCAAAAGCAGTAAAATTTTGGACAAAGAAATCAGACATTTCGTAACGAAACAAACTAATGTTATGAAACGAAGCATAAAAGGAACTAACAATGCATGAAAATAAAATGTTTTTGAATTTTTATTATTTTTAACATGTAATGTAAGAATGAATCTATGAACAATATGCAATTTTTATGTCCTTTTTCTTTTTATTAATGAATGAAAAAATAAAACTAAATGTATAAAATGCATACAATGCAAATTTGGAACAAAAGTTTAAGGCTGAAGCAGTTAATACCGCTTTCTATATGATAACTAGGTCTCCTACTTCAAATCTTATTCATAAGGCACCACATAAAGTGTGTACACAAAAAAACCTTATATTCTTAAATTGTTTGGTTGTGAACTTGTGAGGATTAAGTTCCTATGATAAAGAAAAATGGTCCAAGTTAAAATTTAAATCACAAAGATATATTTTCATTGATAATGGTACAAAAATTAACGATTATAAGCTTTAGATTACTCTAACTTAGAAAATTGTTTGATCTAGAAATACCATTTTTGTTGGAATATTACATATTAGTTAGTAGGTTATTTAAATATATATGATGGAATAATTAGTAACAATTGGAAATAAATTAAGGGTTTTCAAGTGTCAGAGTACAATAGTTAGCAAAATGTTTTTCAGGTGTTTGACAAACATAATTGAAGACAATAAATTTATTAAGTCATATTTGTTATAAAAAAATGTATCACAAACATAAAAGGAAATATTGCATCATTTTGATCTTCTTCAATTTTTTAATATTGAAACCAAGCAATAATTTACATAGAATAAGGAAACCAATAGGTTTCCAAAAAATAGAATGACTAAAATAGTTAACTCCAACTGACTAAAGAACTACAAAATACTACATAACTATCTACAAGTGATTATACGACTGATACAAAGTACTTATCCACAGCTGATTACATAAATGTTTACATAAATAGAAGGCACTGCTAATATCAAAATGAATGTACATCCATAGGAATTTTCATGCATTAAATAACATATTTACATTGAAAAGACCTATGTTCATGCTAAAATTGCAAAACTTGATGCTTGATTTGCTGAAGCTGCTCCAAAATTTGAGAATTCTTCTTGAAAATCTTCTGGGACTGCGAAAAAAGAAAAGCCACCTGAATCTATGCATTAACCATTTCAATTTGGTATCAAATCATGGTTCAATTAAAATGAAAGGACATTGAAAACATTGAATTTTCAAGAAAATGCACTGAAAAGTTCTCTTTCTACTTCTTTGTCCTTTATAAAGATTTTTCTTTCTTAATTTTCCAAAAAAATAATGAAATGCATACAAAGGAGATCTAAACACCAAAATCAAAAGGGGAAAAGACAAAATTCGGGTTCACCAAAATGTATAATATAAAGTTGGGGTCATGTAAAAGGGCTATTTTCTCTAATTCATATTACACATTGAAATGCAAAACCACCTCAAGGAAAGTATGATCAACGCTACTTGAGAGGTGCTAATGCAATACCTATGTTTGAGGGGTTTCGATTCCTTTTGTTTCTTAAAATTGAGAAAGAGAGGAAAGACATTGGTATGTGAAAGATTAAATAAGTACATATCTGATCTAATCTAATTGAGAAAACTAATAAAAAGGAGAAAGGAGAAGGATTTGAATGCACCTAGCTAGAAATAAAATAGAAAAAAGTGAACTTTTAGACTATTATGATTCTTGGAGTCCCAGAATGAGTTGTAATCATAGATCTGAGACCTGAAGGTTGTGAACTAACTCCCTACCAAATTTTAGCTAAAAATGGCAGGGGCAAGGCGAAACTTGATTTGTACCCTAAAAGTCAACTTGTCCTAGAAAAGTTGGTCTGTCCTTGGAAACTCAACTTGTCCTAGAAAAGTTAACCTATCCCTAGAAACTCAACCTATCCTAGAAAAGTTGACCTATCCCAAAATGTTGATTTGTACCTAAAACTTGATTTGTTCATGACACTTTAGGACAAAACTTTCATGGAATCTGCAACTATTCTTGTACTGCCCAGATCCGAAATCATAGCTCCGCAGCCTGTTCCTACACAAAAAAATGGGAAGAAAGGTTGGGAAAAGGGGTTTTCCTTGGCCAAATCCTTGTTTAGGAATCAACCTTGCAATTAAATTGAAATTGCATAAGGAAAGATGAAATAAAAGCTAGATCTGAAACATAAATCACCTTATACCTTGATGATGCAATTCTTCTTTGAATGTGACCACAAATGTTGATGCAATAGCTTGAAATCCATAAAAACCCAATAGGAAATCATGAAATATAAGCTTTGGATGATGGGTGTTATAGTTTTCCAAAAATACTTGAAGAAGAAAAAGAAGAAGAATGCTTGGGAGGAATGAAGACTTGGATGCTTGAATTGATATGATCTCCTTGTGTGAAGATTATTGGTCACAATTGTATATTGAATGAATGGCAAGGGAGGCCTTTATATAGAGATCTCAAAGTGAAATTACCTCTAGGGTGACTTGATGGATGTGGAAAATATGTCTCAAACTTTAAAATGAGGTGAGACCCATCTTAAAGTGAGGAAATAAAATAATTTAAAGGGCGCACTTATAATAAATGACCACAATAATATTTCTATGGGAATAAATTAGGAGAGAACCCATAATAATAATTAATTAATTAAGGACTTATAATATTAATTTAAAATAAATAAAGGTCCAACAAGATGAAATGAATTATTTGATTGCAGGAGAAATAGAAGAGCACTCTTAGAAATAAGGGCTAACCTTAAGTTTTGAACAAATTGAGTCATTGTAGGACATAATGTTAATTTGAAGGCGAATAAGCGTTAGGAGACTATGAATTCAATGTAGGAACACATACATACTAAAATGGGGCTAAAATGAGCACATAATTAAGGGTGCTTACTTTTTAGGATGATACAATTCCTAAACACCCATTTAGTGTCAATCACATTCTTATTTTTAGGTCTAGGAACCAACTCCCATATTTTATTTTTCTCAATTTGGCTCAACTCTTCTTCCATTGATTTATCCAAATTTCATCCTTTCTAGCTTCATTGTTGGTCTTAGGTTCAACTTTTGACAAAAGAGAAAAATCCATCATTTATTTTTGAAATACGTCTTCTTGTTTGAGCCCCATCATCTTGGTGCCATATAATCTACTATCCAAGATGATTCCTTTGCACAAACTTAGGATTCTTTTCAACAATGTTTTCACAAATCTTTTCATCACCACTTCCAAAATATTTTTCACTAACATTTTGATATTCTTCTTCATCAATAGTTTTGGATTCATATTTTTCTGTGTTATCTTTCTACACAATTTCATCAATCTTTACATTAATACCTTCTACAATATTTTTCAGCCTTAGAATTTATAGGTTTTTCTTTGAGTGTAATATCTAGCGAATATTCCATCATCACATCTAGAATCAAAACTATTCAAACCATTTTCATCTCTTTCAATAAAACATCTACTATCAAGTACTTTGAAGTATTTAACAGAAGTTGTTTTCTCATACCATAATTCATAAGGAGTTTTATTGCTTTTTGGTCTTAACTATACTCGATTAAAGAATACATACTGTCGTATGGACCGCTTCAACCCAAAACATATAATCTATCTTGGCCTCATTAAGTAACATTCTTGTTGTTTCTTTGATTGTCTTTTTTTTTTCTCTCAACTACATTATTTTGGTGTCGTATTCTTGCTACAGAATAGGGCCTTTTGATACCATGTTTCTCACAATATTCATCAAACCCATTAGAGGTAAACTCACCACCTCTATCTGATCTAAGACACTTAATTTCTAGATTACTTTCTGTCAACTATAGCTTGGAAAATCTGGAATCTTTCAAATGCTTCATATAACACTCAATTTTTATTTCCAGCTCCTAGTTTGGGCTCCAATATTATTGGAGGGAGAATCTATTTTTAGTAATTCACCCAATCGGATCCATTTATCATTTTCATCATCAAGATCACTCCTACATAGTCAAATTTCAATCCTAATACATTTTGACCATTGTTTCTAATTGGGTGTATTATTGAGCTATATTTAATTAATTTCACTAAAGTTGCCATTTTAAATAAATATATAAATCAAGCAACTCATTGTTATATACCGTTGGAAAAAGAATGTAATGTAATGATGTGATGCTTAAGAGTGACTTTAATTACCAGAAATATTTTAAAAGTAAATTAAATCACTTTTTGGAGTTAAAAGTCTTATTAAATTAATGAAGAAGATATATTTTAATGGATGGGTTTTAATTTTTTAATGCTACATTAGGAGATTAAAAAGGGAAGCGATTTGATTTAATAAAATAAAAATAAAAACATTCTTGAAAAATAGTGAAAAAACAAAAAAAAAATGTTTTATCAAAAAAATCAATGAAAAAGAGAAAAATAACATTCCGCAAAAAATTGCACAAAAAAGTATTTTTTTTCCAAAAAAGCAACCAAAAAACTATAAAAGGAGAATTCAGGTTCTCATTTGGGCATGTTGAGTTTATTATTTTTGATATTTCTCTCTAAAGAAACACTATGTGATTTTGGATTTGGACTTGGTTCAACTCAAGGTTTGTAAGAATGAAATTCCTTATAGGCAATATTTTGTACAAAGTTGGGAGACACAATCAGTAGTTTGAGGTGCCTAAAATGGGAAACTACATTGTTATAATATTCTTAATCATTACTAGAGTCTTCTAGAGTTTGACATCCATTTTGGGATTGATTGTTTGCAAATTTCATGATCATTTCAAGCTATTTCAATGTTGCATTTTATGGGTATATTTGAATTATATATGTAATTTTATTTAATAATTTGGGTTGCTCTTACTTTTGGTAAAAAGTATATTCCATATCATAAATAAAATTTGGAATTTTTAGCTTCATATTGATGATATTGAAAATTGAAAAGATATTTGTAAATCGTAATAAACCCAACCACAACTATCATCTGGAATTATAGTTAAGAGAAAATATATTTCCATACAAGATTCTTTAAGGATAGATGAACAATGAAGTCAAGTGTTTTGTGGATGTGATGATAGTTGTTAAAGGAGGAACAGAAAGCCCTTTGAATTTCACAAAACAAATCACCCAAAGTCGTAATACAATTGCTCACACATACAATACGAGAAGAAATAGGAAACTTAATGCTAATCCAATTTTCCCTACTCCCCTTCTTTCTTCTATACCGAAACTTCCTCTTGTACCCCATCGTCCTCAAAATCTTAGAAAGGAATATGATCTTGTTGAAAAACTTTGTGTTACTCCTGCTAAGATATCCCTTTGAGAGTTAATTCAAACCCCATCCATGTACCATAGAATGTTGTAAGAAGCCTTAAGAAAGATTAATATACCACTTCCTATGAGATCTAATGACATGACTTCTTTATTGGAATGTATATATGCACCTAAAGATGACATTGTATTTTTTGAAGATGAGCTGCCTCCTTTAGAAGTTCAAAATCAATATGATCCTCTTATGAATGTGGTCCTTAATAATATAAGTTCTATTAGAAGAAATTTAGTAGATAATGGACCCAACCTTAATGTTTGTAATATTGTCTTCTTGCATAAAATTAAAGTGGATACTTCTCTCATTCAACTTGATTCCCTCTCTATTCAAAAACTTTAATAATTTTGCTAGAGAATTGTTAGGTACTATAGCTTTTCCTATTGAGGTTGGTCTTGTCACTTTAAATATTCTTATCCATGTCATGCCCAATACTCTTGTAACATGAGAAATAGGGTTCACTAGTTCAAAAGGGCATACTAATAAACTTAGGCCTATCTCCTCTATTGCCTTGGAAGGAAGATGACTCACTGGGCTCAATAAAGCTTTAAGCATTGAGTGGTTGCAATGATCTTTTTCTGGAATCGAGGATTAATTATGAAAATGTTATTGAGAAATGCAAGATCTAGGCTTAGAAAGGAAGAAAATATGGCTTTCTATATGCACAAGATGATTGAGAATTGAAAGACCAATTCTAGGACCATATTTGATAATCAAAGATTGCAACTCTACTCAAATCAAAATTTGAAGCAAAATCGAAGGGATTATGGTGACTTTGTTATCCTAATCTCAGGACTAAGGTGACTAGTTCAACTTGTTTCATGCACTTTTCAACAATTTTAGTTATGGTTTGTATCCAATCCCCTGCTCTGTCTGATTTTTTTTTCAAAATTGGTGCCACTTGTTCGTGCACACATAATAGAGAATGAATTTTATGTAGAGAGGGGTTTCCCTAAGTCAAACCTTAGTTTGGAATCAACCTTGAAATTGAATTAAATTATACATAAATGAAAAGTGTGTTGATCATATAAAGAAGAGACTAGATCTGAAGCATAAAGCATCTTATACCTTAATGATGCAATTCCCTTTGAATGTGATAAAAAGTGTTAATGCAATAGCTTGACTCCACAAGAAAAAATATAAGGAAATTATTGTTGGAGTTTAATTATCACTGAGAGGGGGGGTGAAGGGACAAACCCTTTGGGTAAAAAATACTCGAAATGCCTCACCAGCTTAATTTGAAATCACTTTTACACTGCCTCACTGGCTATACAATGTCTCACATAGAACTGCTATCTCACTAATAGTATTATATGCCTCACTGGCATTTCTACACTTTTCAAATTTCTTACATATAGAGATCAGAAAATCTGATTGTCATGTAGGTCCTCTAATTCTACCCTATGCATAATTAAGTGCAATACATAATATTGTATCTAATAATGCACTTTATACAATTATGAACCCCTGTATCAATCAAGGATTTATGACAAACTGATTGTGCACAAATACTACAAATATTATCAATCAAAAAACAATTTATCTTCTATGTCTGCATGTCAAATCAATCTTCTCTACAAGTATATATACAAATTCTTAAAAACTGATCAGCTGATCCAAACCGAATGAATGTAACTGTTTGTAAATATCTTATCATACTTTGAATAATTTTTCCATGTCATTAATATATTTTAATATATATGTTTCTAATTCATAAACATAACTTAATGTCTTTTACTTCATAATCTCTATTTTTATAAACCATATCCCTTCAACCCAATAATATTCATAATGTGCATCGAAAGCAACTTTCAAATACACCCATATTCACTAAAGATGTAACTATTTTATCATGGTTAGTTTCAAAGAATGCATCATGTAGTAGACACAACTAAACAAGACAATGCACAATAAATATTAAAAATTTATAATAGTTGTATAAGGTGAAATGGTGATCAATGGTAGACCACCAAGTCACACATATACATTGAACAGACCCTAAATCTTATCCTCAAGCCAAATCTTATTTTTACAACCCAAAGGATGCAAGGGCACAAATACAAAATCTAGCTAACGGGAGAATTTAGGGTGTTTTCTTTTTGTTTTGTGAATGTATGGAAGGAAATGATAAGAGAGCTTATGTTTATGATTAAAAGAAGATGTAATAGCAAGATACAATAACATATATGATCTAATTTAGACAAATTATACGCAAGATGTAGGAATAAGAATTTATGTACTTGAAAATGGGAGAGAAAGAAGGTGCTTAAATACTAATATTCTATTTGACAGAGTCCCAAAATGTCCCGATACCTGAATCCAACAGTCTGTGATCTACAACTCTTTTTTCTATCTCAGAAATAGTTTGAAAGTGGTTCAACCTGTACCCATGTATAGTTCAAAGGTTCCACCTATACCCAATCTTCTCAAAATTAGAAACAGAAAGTAGATCTGGGCAAGTCTTTAGACTATCTTTTGGGCTCTGTAACTGAATTCTGAACTCAGAATGTCAGGGTATATGTTGAAGGTTTGACCTATACCTGATACTTTCAGAATCTATAACTGAAAATGGATCTAGAAATTTATTCCAAATGGGTTCCCAAATATGACACTAAATCTCCATTTCGAACCTACACCTACACATAAGAGAGAAGGGGGAATTGTTTGGGGAAAGGGGCTTGCCTTGGTCAAGCCCTCATTTAGGAATTAACCTTGAAATGAAATAAGTAAAAGAATTTAAAACAAGACAAACCAAACGTAAGTATTCACCTTGCTTTCCAAACCCTTGTGGATTGATATGGATCCTCTCTACCCACAAAGATGTATTCTTGTTTGATTGGATGTTGAATTTTAAAATGTAGGATGTCTTCACCAATGCAATAGATCTACACTTACCAAATCATGGATCATGGATATATGTATGCTTGATATGCTTGAATGGATAAGGAAAGGAATGAAGAAAGGATATGGATCCTCTTGCTCAATTTGGAAATTCCTCCACTACTCCATCATGAGAGAGAGATTCACACAATAGTCTTCAAATATTGGAGTCAAATACTTGCTTGCAATTATAGGAAAGAAATGAATCAAGGATAGCATATGTAAGTGGATAGTAGATAGTAGATGGAAAAATGAAGGGGAGAGGCCTCCTTTTATATTGATTTTGGGGCTCAATTTTGTGGAGGTTGACCTCACTGGGCAGGAAAATGAAAATATTGTGCATCGATTCTGAAACCAACTAATTTAAAACCCCAAAGGTATAGTTTAAAAGTGGTTTGATCTATACCTAGGAGGGTAAATTTTGAGGCAGAATTTGTGGGGCCCAAGAAATATTAAGGGCTCAGGGAAAAATAGAGAGAAAAGCGGTAAAATCAAGCATAAATGCATCTATAATCGAGGAAATCACTAAAATGGGGCCTAAATAGGTCTTAGAGCTTCCAAATTAATGGGTGCTAACTTTTTAGACCTATATAAGAGAGACATCACTCATGAGAGAGAGAGAGAGAGAGAGAGAGAGAGATTACCTTATCTCGAGTAAGATTGTACGTCTCACTATGAACCACACAAAGAAAGAAAAGGGTGACCCACATGCCTAGTAAGATTGTATGTCTCACTGTGGACCACACAAAAGATGGATTTGAAATTTCTAGCAAGGTTTATGTGTCATGCTAGTCAATCCATCTAGTATTTTTCCTTAAAGATTATATGACAATAAGGGATCCGAAAAAGAGAGATCAGTCCTTAACGATTGTATGTCCATAAGGGATCGAATGAAAAAGGAGGGATCAATTGTTAATGATTATATGTCCATTAAGGGATCCAAAGTGCAGAGATCACTCCTTAAGGATTATATGTCCATTAAGGGATCCAAAATGTAAAGCATCATCAAAAGATTGTGTGTGTGTGTGTGTGTGTGTGTGTGCAAAAATGTGAACTGAGTGTATGCCCCCATGTTAAAGCTATTGTAAGCACCTTAATGGGAGAAATGGATTTAACAGAGCGTACATTCATCCACTAGAATGTTTCCACTATGAAATTCCCCCAAGAAAGGACAAATCAAGGGAAATGAGCACATGACAAAAGAGAGCAAGAAAGGGATCTACTAACTGTACCATATTATGATAACTTATGTATATCATAATTATTTCAAAATGAACTGTCATCATCCCCTAAAGGAAGTATAACTACAACACAATGGAAGAAAGACATGTAAGAGTTACAAAGAAGAGTCTTTTTTTCCTGCATCATAAAGACCAAAAAGAATAGGTGTTATCGCTTTGCATCATCCCAAACAGATAAGACAAAGGCACATTTATGAACAATGGAATGTGTACAACATAACATGTAACAAAATATAGAAGAATCAAGATACAAATAGAAGAATGATTACAACATTGTGATTCCTTTATCACCTTGTGCCAACAGAGCAACAAGAGTCATTTAAAGAGATCTAAACAAGACATATAACAAGCAACACATTATGGGGGAAACACAACATGACAGACAAGCAAATAAAGAAAATAAAAAGAAAGGATGAATTGTACAAGAGGAGTTAGTCAAGAATATCGTCTGCCCCCCCATCTTAGCCCATAGTGTTTAGGGAAGGTGGGAAACTCGCAAGAGGAGCAACATCAAGCACAAAAGATGGAACAATAGCCAACAAGGACCCTGCTATGAAGGAAGGTTACTATGTTCATGATTAGGAGTGATAGATAGTTGTTGTGAAAGAATAGATGGTAAATCGTTATCAAGATCAATATTATCATACATATCATCAAAATAACTAGCATGCATATCATTGTTAGTATCATGAACATCATCATGAAGAGTATCTTCTTCATCAAGATTAATTGTAATATAATCCAAGATACGAATAGTATTTTCATGTTTGTTCATTTTAGATTTGTTTAAATTCACTTCCTCCATAGGATCAAGCATGTGTTGGTCAAAGGAAAGTGAATTATCAAGTGAAGAAATGTTTTGGGAAATACATTCATGGGATCTAGCACAACGTTTGCAATGACTATCACAAGCATAATAGTAACGTTTAGTTTTTGTAGATATTTGGGCTGGAATAGGATCAATCAACATTGGGTTATTTTCTTATTTAGGAGGAAGAAATGAAGGAACCACACTAGGTTGAGAGATGACAAGAAGAGGATGTGGATAAGGAGGGGAAGGTGGTGTAGGAAGAAAGTCATGACTAAGATTGTCCTTAGGTTTTCTAAGTTCACAAATCGTTTGAATCTTAAAGGCTTGGTATGATCAAAAAAGATAATCATGATGAACTTTAGTTGGTTGAGGAATGTATGTCCAAAAGAAATCAAGGTCAACAGAGTCTCAAAGCCTAAAAGGTTGATAAAGACTATGGTTAAGAGTCATGATCTCTCCATTATGAGGAAATTAACACATTTATGAATAGGAGAAAACATGAAATTCATAGAGGTAAGCCAAGGAAGGCCAAGTTAAACTTGAAATTGACCATAAGTAGGAATAATGGTGAAATTGGTGTCCAAAGTTTTACCACCAACTTCCACAGGAAAAGAAATGGAACCATGGGAAGGATAAAGGAAACCATTGCAAGTTTGAATCAAGACATCATATTTATCATAGAAGTATTTATGTAATTGTTTACTAAAAAGGATCTCTTTATTTATCACATTCACCATGCAAGTGGTATCAACAAGGGTAGCACCAGAAGGAATACCATCAACCCTAGCAACAATGTAAACATGACCATCAAGTGCCTTAATTATTTCAGTGGGATCAAAGGAAATTAAAGATTGAGGTGGAGGTTTAGATTTATGTTGAGGTTTAGGTTTAGGTTGAGGTTGGACATGTTCAATTTGGTTGACAATAGAAGTAGCTTCATCAACTTTCTCATCATAATCAATGTCTTTGGGAGAACAAGTTTGTTCAATAGTATTGTTTGAATGAGATGGAAAACTATTAGTGTATATTTGCAAATTATGATTAGGAGGTGCAAATGATTTGTTTCCTTGGTTAATATCAGCATATACATATATAGTATTATAATCAATAAGGTCTTGAACCAAACTTTTCAAGGAACAACATTTTTTAGTATCATGAGCAAGTTGACAATGGAATTGATAGAAATATTTGGGATCAAATAATCTAGAAGGTGGTTTGGATGGGTTAATTGGTTTGATAGGAGGAATTTTAATCATGTTTACATTCATTAAATTCAACATCACATTATGCAAAGATTCAAAAAGTGGAATAAAAGTACGAGAAGGTATAAACATAGAGGAAAAAGGAGCCACACCTTTGGATGCTACTACCACTTGTTCATCAACTATGTTGGATGATTCTTTAATTTTGATGTAATTATCAGTATTCTTAAATTTGTTTAAATTGGATGCGACATCACTCTTATCAATGGGAACAAGATCCATTAAAGTGTTTCTCTCAAATTGACACACTTGAAGTTGATAATGATGAAGCACTGCACACAATTGTGAAAATGAAGAAAACTCAGTGAGAAGTATTTTATCTCTAATGTATTTTTGTAAATTATTAATAAAAATGCATTGTATATCAACATCAGACACATGATAAGAAATATGAGCATGCAAATGCTTAAATCTACCAATAAAGTCACTAACTTCTTCTTTAACATTTTGTTTACAATGCATCAAATTAGTAAAAGAAAATTGAGGACCAATGTTTTTTTGAAATTTTTGAATAAAATAATAAATGAATTACATTGTTTGCGCTTTTAGATATAGATAAAGAGAGAGAATTTAAAGATGATGAACAACTTACATGTTTTATGCATATTTTTACAAATACAACATTTGAAAATGATGAACTACATTAGCAATCTTGTGGAAGGGATCAATCAAATAAGGAGGAAAAGAATAGTACCATTTCAAGGCTTTGTCTCGAAAGGTTGTAGTGAACAACTTTGTCATTAACCTATAGTCATGAGAAAAATCACTACACAAGGTTTGAAATTTTTTAACATGAGTCACAAGATCACCCTTACCATTATAAGTCTCAAGATGATAAATATCAATACTTTATGGAATAACAGATTGGATAATATCTATGGATAAAGGACTAGCAATATCACATGTGGAAATTTTTAATTTGGATTGAGTCAAAGAAGTAAGTTGTTGTTGCAAAGAGGACATAGTTTGAGCTAAGCTATTAATGGTAGAATAAGTGGAAGAAATGATAGGAGTAGAAACATTGGAAATGTTAGGAATGTTGTTTGAAATGGAGGTTGATACTTCTATTTTGATTCCTACAAAAAAATTTATGCCTTGGTGATATTTGGGTCAAATCCTTATGTTTGTAGTGTTCTTTGCATGGTTTTTAGGGTTAGGGTTTAGGGTTTTATGTGTAATGAAGTGTATTGTATTAAAAAAACCCTAGTTATGTTCTAATTTGATGTTACCTTTTTTTAGGACTTATATCACTTAAGAGAAGGGTTGTTATTTGTTAAAAGGGACCAAGTTATGTTACTAGGTAAAATTTTCATATGGCCAATTTTAAATTTTTTCCTAGGTCCCGTGGTTTTCTCCCAAGTCTTTGTATTCTAAGCTTAACTATCCTGTGGTCATATTTTAAGTAAATAAGTTAAGGGTTATATGGGCATTCTAGGTGGGTCCCCTTTATCTTACCAGTGGTCTGCTACATAACATATTTTCATTAGTCCCTGCAATGCCCATATTCTTAATATTTTATTTATAGTGGCATCATGGGAGATTGACATTTGTCATATGTTGACTGGCCAAAGGAAATATTAGAAGGATTAAACTATTTCATGTTGATTGCATTGGAGTTAACTAGAGAGAAACTTAATATCCCATCTTTTAGCACATAGTAAAAATGGACGGTGATCTTTTAATTTGGGTGAAAAGGTAATCAAAGTTAAATAGTTGGATGAAGTGTTATGGTTTGATCAATGGTTATAGGAGGATGAAATCAACGGTTGTCATGATCCTGTGATTGAGACTTGCAAGGGATTTAACGATAGCGGGATCATGAGATGAGGCCATGTGTCCAAGTCAGCCACTACAAGCCAAAGGTAGGGCTAGGTGATGAGGTGTAAAGAGTGATGACTTGATGGTTTTTCATTGGTTGTCCGATGGGCCCATTTTCCAGATAAGAAGTCAATGTTAGATTGATTAAAGCGTTTGATGCGCCAGGGTGGAAGGAGGATCTGTGACCAAATTTATAACTTTCTACATAAGGATATGCCACATTCTTTCAAACTTATTTATATTAAAAGATAATTTGATTGTATCAAGCATAGAGGTTGCAGGATAAGGATCAAGGATCAGAGATGTAAGTCTGCAAGAAGGCGTGACTTCACGAGATTTAAAGATCAACACCAAAAACATTTGTAGGGATTCAATGTGAAAGGGAAATCATCAAAAGTCATTTGACATAACATGCACAATAGTCTAAAAATCACTTCCAACCATAAATTTTAGAAAATCTTTAGGCTTAAAGAGGAATGATAATGAGTTTTGAGATTACTGAAAAAAAAATATGTAAGGTTACTGCCATACGCCAAAAAATTACCTAAAATTCAATGAATATTACCATGTGAAATCCCGACAAGTGTATACATAAATTGAAGGTTATAACTGACACTTATCAATATAGTAGATTATCTAGATGTTAGCAAAAATGGATGTTGTAGAGAATGAATAGGAATTTTAGATACACTTGCAGGACAAATATTGTGATGAAGTAAAGGGGCCAAATACATAACTATCTAGAGGGGTATTAAAATGGAGGATCATAGCCACATGGATATTCAAAGTTGAAAGGAGCGAAAAAATCTAAATCCACAAGGCTAACGCTCTTATACATCTTGGTGGTGGCATTAAAAATATAGATAGGTTGAAGAAGAGGATGATGAGACCTCAAAATCATGTGTGTTCCAGTAGGAACAAGTTTTAGGATCCTCCAAAATCTGCAGAAGGAGATTTTGAGAATCTTTCATCCTATCCCTCTTTGTATCAATATCAGTAAAAAAGTGATGCTGGCACAATTCCATAATATGTTAGCTTTGTTGGGAGACACTCTGACTTCCACATGGGCTAACAGTTATGTACCTAAATGGTTAGGGAGTAATAAACTTTGTTAGGAAGTAACAAATAAGGTTAGGGAATAAGAGTTAAAATCTTTTACAACAAGAATCAAGTGGTCCAATGGATTAGGTGACAAGTGTTTTCTCTGGCCCGAAGCTTGTTTTATCCCTTGTTTCTATAAAAGGGAATTCAAGGCCAAGATAAGGGGTTCCAAATTCTTGATGGTTTTGACAGTAAGTTTAAGTGAAAGTGAGAATTTTTAAAATATGATTACAAAGCAAATAGATGATGTTTCAGTGTCAATTTTTGCATAGGGTTTGGAATGAATGAAAATTTATTTTGACTTGTGATTGAAATAGCATTAGAGTTGCATAGAAATATATTCCAAATCTATTTCTCTCTAGTGTACAATTTTACAATATTTTGAATGAATAAAATCATGGTTTTTTCTCGTTCAGTGCATTGTTGTGGTGTATGTAATTTCTTGTTCATGCTTTGATCTAAGGGGTCAATTAAATTCTCGAATAAAATTATAGAATGGTAGGACTTGTGCATGGATTCTAATAAGTAGTTTGGATTGGGATTTC
The DNA here is from genome assembly GCA_018584345.1 of Thuja plicata. Lineage (NCBI taxonomy): Eukaryota > Viridiplantae > Streptophyta > Pinopsida > Cupressales > Cupressaceae > Thuja > Thuja plicata. The sequence goes on along the minus strand of MU226648.1, from coordinate 2,591,648 downwards.
TGATGGGATATATTGTAAGGCAGCATTATCCTAGATCTTATGCTATATTCAAAGTTTGTTATATTTGAGCTTATGTCTCATGAATTTTAGTCCCCAATGGAATAAGGCATTGATCATAGATTGTAGTTTTTTTACTGTCAATGTTGTGTTCATTTTTACCTTTAATTTTCTATGAAATTTTTTAATCACATGGAATCTTTACATTTATGTGTTGTTGTTATATGTTATTACCATCTCATTCTCTAATTGGTTGAGGATCACTAGGAATTAGCCATTTCATAACATTATGCCTCTCTATTGAGCCATTATTTGAGATTATCTACTTTGTTTTAATGTTATTTACAAGTATGAAACAAAGATTGTAAATACATTAAGGGATCACCCTCCCAAGTTTTGCAAAACCCAAGTTTATAAGGGTTTGAGATATCCTTGTTAGTTGGTCCAAGTCCAGAAGATTACTAAGAATTGAAGTTGGCTTCTCCATAGGTAATTGAATGATAAACTTGGTTGTTATTTTGTAGTGTAAACCCTTTTCAGGAACCAACAAATGGGATGTTGGAAGATGCATGAAGTATGGTAGGAGGAATTTTGGAAGTAGGATTGGGATACAAAAAAGGAACACTATGATAAGAAGGCATAGAGAATCACAATGAAACACATGGATGATGACATATAATTGTGAATGTTTGAAGATGTGAAGTTGGTGACACCAAAATGTAGAAAGATAATGCAAGACATTAAATCAGTTAATGGATTGTATTGTCATTGATGTCGACTTAATATAATCTGATCAGTTATATACAAAGGGTCAAAGAATTCAAAGAATCAAAGAGATAAATATTATGCTTTCATTAATGCATAAAAGACCAGAATTCACTAAGTGACTACAAACACCGACAGTTAGTGGAACCCGGCGGACAAAAAAAACTGAGAGCAAAGTCATAGTGACGCCCGAGCAAGTAAACCGACAAGCATTACCGATGAGAAGAATCACAAGCATTACCAACGACCAAAATTACAGTGTTAATCGATGGACAGACAACCCCGAAGGATAGACAACACTGACGGAGAAGCCTGAGGAGAACTGAAGTGTTGACCGAAGCTATCAAAGTGTTAAAACACCACAATTAACTAAAGTTTAGAAATGAAAAATACCTAGCTAGAAGAGCTAAGGATATAATTAACTAGTTGTTAACATTGTTTTCATCGACAAGTTAAAGCCAAAGATAAGTAAAGGATTTAAAGTTGTTTTATCTAGTTGGCAAGAATATTTCTACGAGATTAAACAAGAGTTATTCTTTAAAGAAAGATTCGCTAAGATTGCGGATCACGCCAAGAAAAAGAAAGTTAAGAACCTAGAAATAGTGATATCATGTCTATAAAGAGATAATCTAATTCATTATGAATTAGGGGAGTGAATAGAGAAAGAGGATGCTGAAGATAAAATGATGAAGAACAACTTCATACAGTCCTGATCAATCAAGATGAAGAAAGAGCTAAATATTTTTGTGGACACTGAGCAACAAAGCATAGCATCACCGAGAAGAAAGAAGTGGAGAAAAGGTATTGAAAAGATACAATGATTTGAAAGGTATAATGAGCTTACAATAGATCTAAAAATCTGTAAGTATAAGTTGTATGTATGAACAAATCATTTACTGTTTCAGTTTAACCATTGATTTAGAAATTCTCTTAATCGAGTAGGATTTAAAGATCCTTTCTATATTGAGATACATCCCAAGGAGTATCAAAAAGTTTGATCATGAAGATAGCATGAGATTCCAGATACCGTTTGACAAACTACACTGGATTTGGTCATAGAAGGTAACATAGAGATGCTCGATATCAATTGAAAAACTATTCTATTAAATCCTCTTACAAGGTCACACCTAACAGTGTGTTTGTAACCTTTAATAGGATTGGCTCTTCACCGAGCTCACTCTAGAAGAGTCAAAATTTTGGGTTACCGGTGCTAAGTGATTTTTCCCTTAACAGGGTTTCCATGTTAAAAATCCATGTGTCAATGTGTTTATGAGTCATTACTTTAGTGTTTTGCATTACACATAACTAATCTAGATTTATCGGTATACACTAAGAAATTTATTATTTTTTGGTAAATGAAAGACTTCTATTCGTTAAACAGTAAGAATAAGGTTTAAGAATGAACTCCGAGTAGTAGTTATTTGATAAGTTTATTTGAAGGCATACATCTTGTAGGACTGAAGGTAACTAGAGACTTAATATTGTGGTACTAAGTTTTTGGGTTGATTTATTGGAATATTTTTGAGGCCACTGACTCACCCCCCCCTCTCAGTTATTTTAACAATTGGTATCCAAGCTTGTGTGCTTAGAAAGGGAGTTTAACAACTCAAGAAAAAGATCACAAGATAAACAAGCGAGATGTGCCTAAGTTGAATAAATACAACTTTGCATCATGGAAAAGAAGAATAAGACTCCACCTATTAGGTATTGGTAATGATGTTACTCAACACCTTGATACTGAATATGTGTTTCCTACAAGACCTCACACTCTTGAGAAATTAAGAGAAAAGCATGTGCATAATTGTATCATGATAGAGCTTTCTTCCTCACTCTCCGATGCTGAGTTTTCAGATGTCAAAACCTGCACCTCTGTAAAGAAAATGTTGGATAAATTGAAGCTGGTACATGGAGGAGATGATAATATACTAAGAGCCAAGGTAGAGCCTAAGAGGGAGGTTTTATGACCTAAGGATGAAGGAAGGAGAAAATATCACTCAGTATAGATGCAAAATAAAAGAGGTAGACAATGCTATCCAAGGAGTTGGAGGCGTACTTGAAGAGGAGACAGTGGTAAGTAAAATCCTAAGAACCTCACTGCATGTATATGCTATTAGAGTATCTGTTATACAAGAAATGAGAGTAGTTGCAAACAATACAGTTACTCTAGATAGTCTGATTGGTAGACCAATTTCATTTGAGATGAATAACTTTGATAATAGTGTCTTACCATCTATAGTATCTGCATTCAAATCTTCTTTGAAAATAAGAAAGTCAAGTCATAGACACACTATTAGAAATGATAGTGAAAGTGATAATGAGGATCAATGAATTGATGAGATTGAAGCACTAATGGCAAGAAGATTGTAGAGAGGCAAAGGTAGATACAAAGGTAAATTACCACTTGTATGTTTTAATTGTAAAGATGTTGGACACTTTGTTGCAAGATGTCCTAACAGAAAAAAAGATGATAGAAGTAATGACAGAACATATGAAAAGAAGTTTGACCGAGGTGATAATAGAGATTACTGAAGAAACCAACAATTTGATAAAAGAGATACCCGAGACTACAAGGACAAAGGGAAGAAATCTTGTTACCTAGCTGAGAACAGAGTTGATGATACTGACACCAAATCTGATGAATACATTGAGATGGTATTTGTAGCCATGAAGGATGATTCAGATGAAGAATAAGAAAGGTATGTAGAAATTGAACTCATATCTAAAGTTAGTAAGAATGATGGCCAGATCATAGATGGTGGCTACAATCACCACATGACCGGTGATAAAGAAAAGTTTGAAACTTTTGAATACTATAATGGTGGTTCAGTAAGAATGGGTAATGACACACCTTGTCCAGTTGAAGGTAAAGGAACTATAATATTGAATAACATGATCAAATGTGAAAATGCTTACTGGGTAAAACGACTTAACTATAATCTGCTGATTGTTTCATAGTTGAACAATACAGGTCATCGAGTAGCATTTGAGAATAAGAAGCCAAAGATCTTCAATGAATCAGGAAGGTTGATCAAAACTGGTGAGAAGACAAAAGGTAACATTTTCTATCTTGATGACATTAACACCACTTGTTTGATGGATAGAAATGAAGACATATGGTTGTGGCACAAGAGATTGTGTCATGTGAATTTTGAGGACATGATAAAGATAAGAAATAAAAGAAAATTCAGAGGCTTACTGAGCATGTCTAAGCCCGAGCATATCATGTGCAAGAATTATCAAAAAGGTAAGATAACAAAGTCTAGTTTCAAGAGTAAATATCATACATCTAATGACATTCTAGAATTAGTCCATATTGATCTATGTGGACCCACGAGGAAAAAGAGCTAATATGGAGATAGGTATTTCATTCTCTTTGTAGATGATTATTCTAGAATGATGACAGTTATGTTCTTAAAAGATAAATCATAAGCATTCAAGATGTTTAAATGGTATAAGGATATGGTAGAAAAACAAAGTGGTAATGAATTGAAATGCTTAAGGTCAGATAGAGGAGGGGAATTTATTTTAGATGAATTCACTAACTATTGCAATGAGCATGGAATTAAAAGATAGGTTTCTGCACCGAGAACACCACAGCAAAATGGAATTGCTGAGAGGAGAAAAAGATCAATTGTTGATTGTGCAAGAACATTGATGATTGAGAAAAGCATCACTCAAAATTTCTGGAGGGAAGCTGTCATTATTGTTGTCTACACATTGAATAGAGTACAATTGAAGGACACAAAGAAGACACCCTATGAGCTTTGGTATGGTTACACACCCAATGTAAGTTACTTCAGAATCTTTGGTAGTCAATGTTATATTTTGAAGGATGACAGAAATGGAAAACTTAACTCCAAAAGTGATGAAGGTATCTTTCTAGGGTATTCCACCAAAAGAAAGGCTTATAAGTGTCTTAATAAATCCTCTAACAAGATCATTGAAAGTGCAAATGTGAAAATAGATGAATTTGAAAAAAAGAATGATAAGGAAAGAAGAAAAGATCTAGAGGACTACAATAGGTTTGTTTACACCAAAGAACCTGACACTCTACCCGAGCAATAGTATATCACTCCCGAGAAACAAAACATTGCACCCGAGCATCAGGCTGCAATTACCAAAAATCAAGAAAATCCTCAAGATGATGTTCCGAGCGATGGAGATCAAAATGAAGGTCAAGATGATGATCTGAATGATGTATAAGGAGATAAACTGAAACTTGTCAAGTATGTCAGAAGACATCATCCAAAAAATCAGATCATAGGAGATACGAAGGTTGGAATGAGAACACGAAGTAAGTCACTAAACACTAGATTTTTACTTTATGATTTTGAGCCTAAATCTGTTAACATTTCACTTGAAAATGAGGAATGGGTCAATGCTATGAATGAAGATATTGAGAATAAAAACACATGGAAACTAGTACCGAGACTAGATGACAAGAATGTCACTGGCACCAAATGGATATTCAGTAACAAGCTGAATGAGAATGGAGAAGTCACAAGAAATAAAGCAAGATTAGTATGCAAGGGGTATGCACAAGAAGAAGGTATTGATTAAGGAGAAAAATTTGCACCTGTTGCTAGACTAGAGGGAGTTATAATTCTTCTTGCTTATGCTACATTCAAAGGATTCAAGGTATACCAGATGGATGTCAAATCTGCATTACTAAATGGAATACTTGAAGAAGAGGTATACATTGAACAACCAAAAGGGTTTGTTGATCCATACAAGAGAAAAATGGTATGTAGACTACATAAAGCCTTGTATGGATTAAAAAAAGCACGGAGAGCCTGGTATGAAAGACTTCACTCCTATCTCATTATCATTGAATTTGTAAGAACAAGTGAAAATAGCAATCTGTACTTAAAAGAAGATTTCGATGGTAATATTCTGATTGCTGAAATTTTTGTTGATGATATCATTTTTGGGGGAAATGAAATGTTAGGAAAATCCTTTTCTAAGGAAATGAGAAAAGAGTTTTAAATTTCTATGTTTGGGGAGATCAAATTCTTTATTGTTCTACAGATTCTTCAACAAGATGCAGGCATATATATCACTCAGTCCAAATACATCAAGGAAGTGTTGAAGATATTCAAAATGGAAGAAAACTAGTTGGAACACCTATGGCTATCAGATGTAAGATGACAAAAGAAGACAAATCAAATAAGGGAAATCAAACCTTGTATAGATCAATGATTGGAAAACTAATGTATGTTGTTCATACCAGACCAGATATAACACATGTAGTTGGAATAGTTGCAATATTCTCTGCTAATCCCAAAGAATCACATATGACTGTTGTCAAGAGGATTCTGAGATATCTAAAGAACATCGAGGACTATGACTTAGGGTATAAAAGAGAAGGAAAATTTGAGCTATAAGTCTATACATATGTTGATTGGGAAGGAAACATTAATGACCGAAAGAGAAAAACTGGAAGAGCATTCTTCATGGGTGACAAAATTGTCACATGGATCAGCAAGAAGCAAGGATGCATCTCACAGTCAACTGCAGAAGCATAATATGTGGCTACTACTACAAACTTCTCTAATATTGTCTGGATCAAATAGTTGCTAGAAGGTATGAATATGAAGATTCTTGAACCAGTGATTATCTATTGTGATAATACCAGTGCAATTAGCATATCAAAGAATCCAGTCATGCATGCTAAGACTAAGCATATAGCAATCAAGTATCATTATTTAAGAGAAAAAGTGCAAGCAAAAGAGGTGATACTGGAATATGTTCAATCAAAGGAACAATTAGCTGATATATTCACAAACCCATTATCGAAAGATATATTTGAGTACCTGAAAAAGAGACTAGGGGTCCAACCCTTGTCTATCGAGCCTCAACATAATTAGAAGATCATTCATGTTGATGCAAGCACACAGATGGACTGTAAGATACATATGTACACATCAAGGTACATACATACACCGAACACCAGAGTCAATATATTGTTGATGGATACAAAAATTCAAGGAATATATTATAAAAAGGGATGGAAGATGATATGAAAGAATTGTTTGGCATTGTTGTCAAAGGGAGAGATTATCTCATTATCAGAAGAGATTATATCATTATCCATGGAGAGAAGATCCCAAGAACTCAAAGGGAGAGTTAATCATTATCTAAAGGGAGAGATTGATTACATATGAAATATCCATCAAAGGGAGAGAAGTAACAAAAGGAAGAGAATACACAAAGGGAGAGATGACTCATTGTTGATAAAGGAAAAAGAGATTATCAAGGAAAGGAACAGTCAAGGGACAACATAAAATAGAGACAAAAGCTGGTACATATATCTAGTGAAGGGATTGAAGATTGAAGAACACACTCTGCAAGAAACAAATCTAAGCTATTTGAGCTTACCGAGAGCCAGACATTTGTATTAGTTATAATAGGAGAGATTGATGAAATACACTTGATATATTTTATATTGTATTAGTAATAATGTAGTGTGATAATGTAGTGTGTTTCCATCAATGCCAAAGGGAGAGATTGATGACACCGAAATGCAGAAAGATAATGCAAAAAATTAAATCAGTTAATGGATTGTGTTGTCATTGATGTCACCTTGATATAATCTGATCGATTATATACAAAGGGTCAAAGACTTTAGATAATCAGAGAGATAAAGATTATTCTTTCAGTAATGCATATAAGACTAGCATTCAATAAGTGACTACAAACACCAATAGTTAGTGGAACCCGACAGATAGAGAAAATCGAGAGCAAAGTCACAGTGATTCCTGAGCAAGTAAACCGACAAGAATTACTGACAAGAAGAATCACAAGCATTACCAATAGCCAGAATTATAGTGTTAACCAACAGATAGATAACCCCAAAGGATAGACAACCCCAAAGGAAAGACAACACTGACAAATATTCCCGAGGAGAACTAAAGTGTTGACCGAAGCTATCAAAGAGTTAAAACACCAAAATTAACTGAAGTTCAGAAATGACAAAATACCTAGCTGGCAGAGCTAAAGATAGACTTAACTGGTTGTTAACATTGTTTTTATTGACAAGTTAAAGCTAGAGATAAGTAAAGGATTTAAAGCTATTTTATCCAGTTGGAAAGAAGATTTCTACAAGATAAAACATGAGTTAAGATTTAAAGCAAGATTGGCTAAGATTGTGGATCACGCCAAGAACAAGAAAGTCAAGAACCTAGAAATGATGATATCATGTCTATAGAGAGATAATATAATTCATTATGAATTAAGGGAGTGAATAGATAAAGAGGATGCTGAAGAGAAATTGATGAAGAACAACTTCATACAGTCCTGATCAATCAAGCTGAAGAAAGAGCTAAATATTTTTGCAGACAACGAGCAACAAAGCACAACATCACTGAGTAGAAAGAAGTGGAGCAAAGGTATTGAAAAGATACAATGATCAAAAAGGTATAATGAGCTTACAATAGATCTGAAAATATGCAAGTATAAGTTGTATGTATGAACATATCATTTACTATTTCAATTTAACTATTGATTCAGAAAGTCTCTTAACCAAGCAGGATTTAAAGATCCTTTCTATATTGAGATACATCCCAAGGAGTATCAAAAATTTTGATCATGAAGATAGCATGAGATGCCAGATACCGTTTGACAAACTACACTAGATTTGGTCATAGAAGGTAGCATAGAGATGCCCGATATCAAGTGAAAAAATATTCTATTAAATCCTCTAACAAGGTCACACCTAACATTGTGTTTGTAACCTTTAATAGGGTTGGCTCTTCACCAAGCTCACTTCAAAAGAGTGAAAATTTTGGGTTACCAGTCCCAAGTAGTTTTTCCCTCAACAAGGTTTCCATGTTAAAATCCATGTGTCAATATGTTTATGATTCATTACTTCAGTGTTTTTCATTACACATAACTAATCTGGATTGATCGGTATACACTAAGCAATTTACCATTTTTTCGGTAAATGAAAGACTGTTATTCGGTAAATAGTAAGAATAAGGTTTAAAAATAAACTCCGAGTAGTAGTTATTTGATAAGTTTATTTTAAGGCATACATCTTTTAGGACTGAAGATAACTACAGGCTTAATATTGTGGTACTAAGTTTTTGGGTTGATTTATTGGAATATTTTTGAGGCCACTGATTCACCCCCCCTCTCAATTATTCTAACAATGGAACACTCGTATGAAGAGAAGGAATAATAGGATTAGGGAGACTCACATGTGTTGGGTTAGAAGTTTGGATTGAAGTTGTGATAAGAGGTGGATCATAAGTGGAAATACTAGGAATAGAAGTGGAGATAAGCAAGTAGGTTTCAACACTTGTAGTAGGGGGAACATAGCCTAATTCTTGAGCACATTTCATAAGAGGTTTAACTTTGGAATTAATAATATGTGAAATTCCATGAAAGAGGTTAAGACCATGTTCATAATGAGAATGATTTTCTTTAAACCTTCTATAGTGGAAAGAGCTTCAATATTATGATTCTCTTGAGCTAACCAATGTTCTAACTTTTTGAATTCATGATTAAGCTTTTGCACTTGGGTAGGAGGAACTCTTAATGCTTCATCTTTATCATGAGAATAATGAGAAGAGTTGTTATACATGATAGGATTGGTTTCATTATTATTCATGGTGTTTTTATCAAGATTACTTCAAAATAAATGAGGTTCAAGATCAAAAGAATCCATGAGTCTATGACTTATTCTAACTAGAATACTATAGGTTGGACTGAAAGTGATAAAGCTCATACACAAAGGAATGAAAGGAAGGGGAAATGAAATGTAAATAGATATTATCACAATGCATACAAAGTAAATATAGATATTAAATAATATTTAACACAAAATAAACCTATGTTTAAATGCATACCATGTAATCAAAATAAAGTAGATCTAAATATGGGAATGGAAAATCTATCTAGCCAAAGATTGCAAGAGATAATCTAGGCATGTAAAGAAAATATAACACCAAGATCAAAAGAAGGAATGTAGATGCAATGCCAACTAAATACAAAGAAGATCTAACTCCCAAATCAAAGGTACGAAACTTGAAAATGATGGGTTCACCAAAATGTATAAGGTGAAATGGTGATCAATGGTAGACTACCAAGTCACACATATACATTTAAAAGACCCTAAATTATATACTCAAGAAAAATATGATTTGTAAAAACCCAAGGATACAAGGGAAAAAATGCAAGATCTATCTAAGGGGTGAATTTAGGGTGTTTTCTTTTTGTTTTGTGAATGTATAATGATAAGAGATCTTATGTTTATGATTAAAAGATGTAACAAAAAGGAACAATAATAGATCTGATCTAATGAAGACAAAGTAGATGCAAGATGTAAGAATAAGAGTTTATATACATAAAAATGGGAGAGGAAGAAGGTGCTCAAATAGTGATATCCTATCTGACAGAGTCCCGAAATGTCCCGGTACCTGAATCCAACAATGTGTGATCTACAACTCTAAAATCTGCAACTCTTTGTTTATCTCAGGAATGGGTTGAAAGTGGTTTGACATGTAACCATGTATAGGTCAAAGGTTCAACCTATAACCAATCTACTCAAGATAAAAAAAACATAAAGTGGATTTGGGCAAGTCTTCAAACTATCTTTCTGGCTCTATAACTAAATCTTGCACTCAGAATTTCATGGTATATGCTGAAGGTTTGGCCTATACCTCATATTTTTGGAATCCAGAATAGAAAAGGGATATAGAAATTTCTTCCAAATGGGTTCCTAGATATGTAACTAAATCTCCATTCTAAACCTACGCTTGCACACAAGAGAGAAGGGGAAATTGTTGGGGGAAAGGGGCTTGCCTTGTTCAAGCCCCCATTTATGAATTAACATTGAAATGAAATAATTAAAAGCATGTAAAATAAGACAAATTTAAGTATTCTCCTTTCTTTTCAAACCTTGTGGATGGATACAGATCCGCTATACCCACAAAGATGTATGCTTTCTTGATTGGATGTTGAATTGTAGAATGTAGGATATCTTCACATGTGCAATAGATCTACACTTGAAAAATCATGGATCATGGATTTATGTATGCTTGATATGCTTGAATAGAGAAGGAAAGGAATGGAGAAATGATATGGATTCTCTTTCTCAATAGGGAAATTCCTCCACTACTCCATCATGAGAGAGAGAGATTCACATAATAGTCTTCAAATCTTGGAGCCAAATCCTTGCTTGCTTGAAATCACCTTGAGCTTGAATGCGTGCAATTGTAGGAATGAAATGAATCATAGATAGCATATGTAAGTGGATAGTAGATAGTAGATGACAAAATTAAGGGGAGATGCCTCCTTATATATTGATTTTGGGGTTCAATTTTGTGAAGGATGACCTCACTAAGAGGGAAAATGAAAATACTATGCATCGGGCCCGAAACCCACTAAATTAAAACCCCAAAGGTATAGGTCAAAATTGGTTTGACCTATAATTTGTATAGGTCAAATCAGGTTTGAGCATACCCATGAGGGTAAATTTTGAGGTAGAATTTGTAGGACCCAAGAAGTATCAAGGGGCTCGAGAAAAAGTAGAGAGAAAAGTGAGAAAATCAAGCATAAACACATCCATAATCAAGGAGATCTTTAAAATGGGGCCCAAATAGGTCTTAGAGCTTCCAAATTAATGGTTTCTAACTTTTTAGACCTATACAATAGCACAACCCACAAACCCAACATATCACACCTTTGACTAAGGGCTTTATGACCATCAAATGTGCTTCAATATAGATGAAACCATGAATGTATTTTTCTTTTACCAATGAATGAAAAGAGTGTTCTTCAGATGTGAATTAATACCAAGAAATTAGTGATCAATGTATGATTAAATGTAGCATACTATGACTAAAAGAAGACATGCAAAAAATGAAAAATGAATGCATGACTATCACCATAGATATCATTAGTACCAACACATACATATACATAAATGTGTAATGACAGTCTAAACCACATAAACAAGAAATTTTTTGAGAAAAATCCGACAAGGGGTTCTTGACCATAAACAAGCTTTATTCTGAGGTAAACATGACAAGGGTTTTAGTAAACAACTTTAAAAAAATGGTTATGAAACAAAGATATAAACAAAATACATTTACACAAAACACATTCTTTGTGTTTTGAAGAACAAGAAAGAAACACAAAAACTCGACATATGTATGTACATCAAATACATCATGACATGAAGATTCATTATGAAAAACATTAACAGAGACTAAACAAAAACTATTAAAACTTAATGAAAGAAAAATCACCTGAACCATGTCATTATTCAACAACTGTCCATTTCCTATGTTTTCCAGATCATAAAATTTCTCCTAACTGAGCCTCCACTATAACTGTTCAAAAACTGTGCCCTCAAAGTGTGATACCCTAGCTTGTAAGAGATAGGGTCTCATAATGAAACCACTACATTATAACAAATGACATTCAAATGAAAGCACCAAAAATGGTGCTCTATATACACCACTTGCTAACCCAAATTAATGTTGATAGATGTGACATTTTCCACATCTTTCTCTCATCTGTTTTACCACATTTTTGCAAATTTGAAGGAGGAGCTAGGGGGAAGATCCTTCCTAGAAACATCATTTACACATTTCATGGTCACTAAATTTGATCATTAAGTTTATCAAAGCAAAGATAATTTTCAAGTTTCAATCACCATATATATTACTATATATGTATCTCTTCCACTGAATTAACAATATCATTATCCAAATTCTCATAAATTGTAGAACATGAATAACATCACTGATATCTATCTAAACTTATATCCAAACAAGCATGTCTATATGAACCATATAATACCTCAACCAAATAGTCATCATACTGATATGAATATATCTATGAGCTCATATAAGTTGTGAACCTAAATCAACATAACCATATAGGCAGATGTCACAATATCAAACTGATCAGTATATCAGATGTCACAATGTCCATGCCTTATGAAACTAATATTGTATTTGGTATCAAGGAAAATGAAAAACAAAGGAGAAAAAAACTCCCCCTTTGTACTTGGTGACAAATACAATAATCTCTCCCCCTATTTGGAACAAAAGGACAAAGGAGAGAAACTACATTCAACAGAAAGATACAAACACATTATGACAACTTAAGCATAATACTGGAGTGCAACTGTAGGATATCAATGCCCAAAATATGTGTGACATAAAATATGGAATCTGTCTAACTGTGAAACCATGAAATTAGTACTCCAAAAACTGATCAAGGTACATATACAGAAGAAATGCAAATAAATCAGGATTTTTCTTAAGAGATGCAACACAGTGAAAGAAAAAAGCTCAAACTGATCAAAGCACCATAAAAAAAATATTGAATTTCAATACATATCCCTGTGAACCAATGGATCAGTCCATGTAATAATGTGAAACCAATAATATCATGTTGAAAGATGATTAATACTCAAATCATGTTTGGCATCAAGGCCAAAACACAACAGTTGATCAAATAAGTAAGTAACCATAATAACTAAACAATGTGATACCAAAAAATGCACCTTTTTTGTAAATATGGTGGAGATTGAAACAAATACTACAAATTATTATCCCATGTATAAATCAGAGAAATTTTCATAAGAGAAAATTGATCAGAAATAACGAGAAATTTTTGCTGAAAATCCATCAAACTGCAATCTAAAACTAAAACAACAAGTCAAGCCTTAAAGAGCTATAGTATTTTTAAGGCTAATCCAATATGAGGGGTAAATTAAAGAAAATACAAAACTCCCCCTCTCTATAATATCAAAATAATTATGTCAAGGAAGAGAAAGGAAGAACTCCAAGTCTCTCCCTCAAATTTTCAAACACAACTTTTGACAAAGGTTTAGTAAGGATATCTGCAACCTGTTCTTTGGTAGAAACATAATCCAACAAAAATTCATTTTCTAAAACTTTTTATCAAATAAAATGATATTTAATATCAATGTTCTTTATAAGAAAGTGTTGAACTGGATTTTTAGAGATATTTATAGCACTTGTATTGTCACAAAATATATGTATAGGCTTAGGAACATGAAATTTAATGTCCTATAAGGTTTGATCCATCCAAATAACTTGAATATAACTAGATATTGTTGTAATGTACTCTGCTTCAACATTAGAAAAAGTGACAGAGTCTTATTTTTTGCTATGCCAAGAAACCAACCTATTTCCAAGCAAGAAAGCACCTCATAGATTGCTTCTTCTCTTTGTGAGACAACTATCCAAATTTGCATCAGTTTAGGCAGTAAGAGTAAAATCATCATGATGAGGATACCAAAGACCAAAATCTAGAGTGTCATCTATATATTTAATAATTCTTTTGATAGCATTTAAATGTGACATTTTGGTGACGACTAAAATCATGAAGCCAAACAAACAACTTACATAATATTAGGTCTGGTAGTAGCTAGGTACAAGAGACTTCCAATCATAGATTTGTAAATTATATGATCAATGTCAAGTTTATCAACACCTTTTTGAATTTTACAACCTATTTCAATGGGTGGATTGACTAATTTGCATCCCTTCATTTGGAATCTCTTTATAATTTCTTTGGCATACTTAGTTTGAGATATGAAAAGTCCTTTATCAAGTTGACTTGTAAAAAAAAAGAATAAATAAAGTTATCCTATCATAGACATCTCAAATTTTGATGTCATAATTTTTGGAAACTCTAAACATAAGTCCCTATCATTGCTTCCAAAAAATAATATCATCTACATAAACCACTACAACCGATATGTTTTCACCTTTAGTTTTGAAATACAAATTACTGTCTACAACCCATCTTGTGAAACCTTGTTCTCTTAGGTTTTCATCTAAATTTGAATACCAAGCTCTTGGAGATTATTTTATACCATATAATGCTTTCTTAAGCCTGTAAACATATGATTCTTTACCCGCATGAACAAAACCTTAGGTTGTTCCATATAAAATTATTCAACTAAATCTCCATTTAGAAATGTTGTTTTAACATTCATATGGTAGACTTTGAAATTTTTGTAGACTGAATAAGATAGAAACATTACAATTGCTTCAAGTCTAGCTAAAGGTACAAATGTTTCATCAAAGTCAATACCCTCAATTTGAGAATACCCTTTGCACACTATTATAGCTTTATTTATAAATACCTTTCCTTTATCATCAAGCTTATTCCTAAATATCCATTTTGCACCAATTACATTTTTATTTTTTAATTTGGTTACAAGTTCCCATGTTTTATTACGCTCAATTTGTTCTAACTCTTCTTGCATTGCCTTTACCTAAAGTTCATTTGTACTAGCTTTTGTATAATTTTTAGGTTCTAATTGAGATATCAGACATATATGAACTTGTTCCTAAACCTTCCTTCTAGTTTCACTTCCATCTTTCTTATCACCTATTATTTTCTCATGAGGATGATTTTTCTGAAGTAACTTAGAAGACCTTTTAGTTGTAGTTTTAACTTTCCCATTAGATTAATTTTTTTGTTCAATTTCTTTGACTTCTTTTTGATGTGATTCTTCATCAGACACATGAACTGATTCTTGAATAGGTTCTATTTCTTCAGTTGTTGACACATTTAATTTTCATCAAATTTAACATTTGTACTCTCAAAAATATGACTTAGCCTTTTATTATAGCACTTATAAGATTAATGTGTGTATAATATCCTAAGAAGATAACATCATCACATCTTGACTGAAAACTACCTATATTATCACTATCTCTTTTAACATAGCACTTTCTTCCAAATATTTTAAAATAGCCTACATTTTTTGGTCTGCCAAACCATAATTCATAAGGAGTAAACTTTGTATTTACTCTCAATTCAACCCTATTCAGAGTGTAAACTATAGTATGAACTACTTCTTTCTGATAATAGTTTTCTAATCCTGCATCTTGTAACATAGTCCTAGCCATTTCCTTAACTGTTATATTCTTCCTTTCTCCAACACCATTTTGTTGTGGTGTGCAAGAGAATGAATATTATCTTCTAATACCATGATCATCACAATAATCAAAAAATTCTTGTGATGTAGATTCCCCACCTTTATATGATCTAAGACATTTAAGTTTTAAATCAGATTCCTATTCAACCATTTTCCTAAAAACTTTAAAACTATCAAAAGCTTCATCTTTATCCTTTAAAAAAGTGACCCGAGTCACTCTATTATAGTCATCAATGTAAATCATAAAATACTTTTCATTGTTTAAAGATTTAGTTCTAGTTCTCCCATAAATTTGTATGATCTAATTGAAGAAGCTTTGTAGTAGTATATTCTTTAGACTTAAAACTTACTTTTTTTTGTTTGCCTTCCTAAGATTCTTTACAAACATTGCTATCAGGTATTGTTAGACTTGGTAGATTTCTAATGTTCTGATTCTTACTTATTTTGATTGTATTATCATAGTTTATGTGCCCTAATCTTCGATGCCATAAAAATGATTCTTCAATTTGACTCATGAAACATGCATTACCATCAAACTTTCATGTATTTTCAAAAAGATTATAGACATTTCCACCAGTTATGTATCTTGTAGCTATGATTTTACAAGATTTCTTCTTGATCCCACATCCTAAATTAGAGAAGGTTATATGAAACACATAATCACATATTTGGCTTACACTAAGAAGATTATAAGTCATTCCTTCAACATAATATACAGCATTTATTGGTATTTTATTTTCTAAAATAATAATTCCTTTTCCAATTATCTCTAAACATTTATTATCTCCATATTTAACTGATCCTTCTGGATGTGACTCATAATGAATAAAGTTTGAATTATCACCCGTCATATGGTGAGAACATCCACTATCTAAAACCCATAAGTCCTTTTTAACTATATGAAGTACAATTTGAACTACTAAAGCATCTGATTTTACTTTAGGTTTTCAAATAAACTGATTAGTTTATTATTTCTTAGTTTTTGAATTAAAACTGGAATATTGAGAAATTGCTACTTTTCTAGATATCCTATTATATTTATAATGATTCATTTTTATAATGAAGATTATATAAAAATGAATCAGATAGATATGTATTATATCTAGAGAACTTGTAGTTTTTTATGTCTTGTTTCATCCATTTCCTTTCAACTTTTTGTAAGTTGTCACTCCTTTCGATCCTTTCAATTTCTATAGCAATAAGATTACATTTCTTTTCCATAGTACTAAAAAATTTCCTCTGAGATTCTAACTTTGCAACTAAAACTCTTTTCTTATCCATAATCTCAACAAGAGTAATTTTACTAACCATAAAGTACTCCTAAACTTTGAATAACCCTAAATAAAATGGTATGACTCTGATACCAATTTTTGGAGTACGATTATCACTTGGGGGGTGAATCAATGATATTAAAAATAATAAACAAATTTTTAAATCCAGCTAAGAAATACAATTCAATTATGAAAATTGGAATAAAGAGATAGAGATAAGATCAACACATAAGAGAACAACACAAGATATGGTATGAGTGGAAAACTCTTCAGGTAAAAAAACACTTGAAATGCCTCACTCGCTTAATCTAAAATCACTTTTACACTACCTCATTGGCTATACAATGTCTCACTAAAACTTCTATCTCACTGATAGTCTTATATGCCTCACTGGCCTTTCTACACTTTTCAATTTTCTTACATACAGAGATCATAAAATCTAATTGTCATGTAGGTCCTCTAATTCTACCCTATGTGATGCAGAGCCCTTCTTACCTAGGTTTTCATAAGAAAAGGCTCTAAAAACCTTAAAACCTTCCAAATATGGTTTTCATAAGACAAGGCTCTAAATACTAAGGTACATCCACACAAACATTTCCAAGAAATAATTCATCTCTCCTAAATGATATCTCCACTCTATCCTTCTTCACTCGAAAGCTCCAAGGATCGAATTAGAACCAACCCACATTCAAGGGTTATCCTATCAGAATGGATAAAATCCTCATGGATTCCATCTCAAAATTATCTAAACCACACAATTAATTCATTGGAAAAGATCTTGTCAATAGATTTGGGGTAGTTGCTTCAAGGAGCCCTCTCTAGTCTGGTAGCCCTATCCCTCCATTTTTGGGGACTTAACTTCCAAATCCTCCAAAGGATCCACTTAATAAATATAATATTATACCACCCTTTATTTAGTTACAAAACCTTGTAGAGGTTATCCTTCTGAACTTCTAAGACAGGGTCTCAAACTAGCCAAATACCAGAGACCTAATAGGGCTATTAGGCCTTGGTTTACAAAGGGACTCCCATCTCCCCTATCTTCTCATATAATAAAAACATATATCCTTCAAGACACATCCAAAAAATGACTAAATACAAAGGGAGGTACTCTGGTTCATCACCCAACTCTCAATTCTTAAACATATTTCTAAACAATAAGGTAGCCACATGAAGATGTCTACCTAGGGCATCATATTTCCTAGTGATCCCTGCACTTCCACACTCCTACCTTATAGGAAAATAAAATACATAGGTCATGCTTTCATTCCATGAAGACACATCAATTTGTGATGGTGGAATTGCAAGATAGATCCATTTTGGGACCAAACACTGAATTCAGAGGGTTTCACATAGAAACACAATCCAGCAAATGAAAAGTTTAAATAAATTTTAGATCCAATGATCCCAAAAATTCAAAAAAACTCTAAATGAAAGGAAATTAAATTAATTATCTTCTCCAATCAAGCAAAGATTTATCCTAAGTTGTACATGCTCAGAGACAACATAAATAAAAGGAAATCTGATTCAGCTGTGTGCATATATCATATAATTTTCCATAGAATGTCTTTCCCAACCTTTGGAAATGTTTGATCTGAAGTTTATATGCTTCCCCCAAAGTTTTCATAACCATATTTTGAAATTTAGAGCCGTTGGGGAATAAATTTCACTTTTGCAAGAAAATGTTGTCAAAATGCAAAATTGCATTTTTGACAACTTTTCCATAATTGCAAGAAAAGTTACAATGCTTAGACAAATTGACCCTCCTTGACATAGGAGTGGATTTACATTATTAAAAAAATGAACACAACTCCTAGAGGACCTAAAATCCCTATGTACTCAATCATATATCCCCTTGGCTCTTATTCCCATGGCGGTTTATAGTGCACCTACCCATGTCATAGAGTTCCACAAATGGGGAATCTTGTTTCAAACCTTTTCAAAATGAAATTTAAAAGAAAAAGGAGGACATATCCAATGTCACAACATCATCCTTCAATGTCTTGATCAGATGTGGGTGATCCTACACCATACTCCCCTAGAGAAAAGATCTCAAGCCCACTTGAGATGAGTTCATTTAAGTTTGCACAATGGTTCAAAATTTGTTGTTAAGTCATCCATACTACCTTAGAAATAGGTTTTTCTTTCCAATGGACCAAATACTCCTTGTAATTTGTATTCCTTGTCTTCTTTTCTATCCTAGTGTCTAAAATCTTGTCTATGATGGGTGGATCATGTTTTGGAATGTCTATTGGGATTAATGGGAAGTAGTACTAAGAGGGGAGGGTTGAATCAGTACCTTTAAAAGTTTTAACTCTTTTCACCTTTCATCATTAGTAAAAATTCTTTATTGTATTACCGACCATATTTGATGTTCTTTCTTATGCATTTAGTATTAATTCATAATCTTAATTATATGCAACATTCATGAAAATAATAGACACATAACACAAGATATGATATCGCATAAAACTCCTGTTAGGAAGTAAAAACTGTGGTGGGGATAGCACCAACAAAACTTCACTATCCGCAGAATGGAAGGGAGCCGGTAAAGGCTTACAATTTGATCACTTTTGATGATCTACCATGTTAGGAGTATTAAATTGGACACTTGTTAAGATCTACTCTGTTAAGAGCTTTAGCAACACTAATTTAAGTGTGCACTCGGTTAAGAGATTTATAATAGGACTGTTAAGTCTACCTTCTTTGAAAGGATTTCTTAAGTGTACTACACTTGTTAGAATGAGTACAATATGTATGACCTGAATGTATGCAATCTATAATTTCTAATCATAGATCCAATAAATCTCATAGTATATGAATATCACCTATAGTAATTGATTAATACCTTTTCTTGCTCATCGGTAGCCCGTGTTCTGTTCTTGAAACTGAATTGATCATTTTTTGTCCGTCTGCATTAATTCTTTTTTCTGGTCCTTAGATGCTCTCAGTGGCTATAATCATCATTTAACAACATGTTCATAATAGATTGAGCATCTATTTATACAAGTATTTGACCTAATTTAGAGTCACGCATTATAAAGTTAACTCTAGATCCAAGGTTTACAACTTGACCTTGATCCTTTAGTTTGCATGTTTTAAATTAGTTGAACTGATAAAAAAAATTATAATTCCATTTATTTATCCTCATGTAATGGCTTTGAAAAAAATCAAGAAGCTAAATATAAAACTTCAGTGATTTATCAAACGTGGAAACTCAGATCCACTTTTTGCAGGATCTAATTGACTGTCGGTTCTTGGTTGTCAGGTTGAACTGAAAGTCTTTCAGTGTTCCTTTCTAAACTAATCGTCAGGTTCCCTTCATTTGTCAGGTTCCACTCTTTGACTATATCGTTGGGTTGCACTTTTGTTACTCGTTAGGTTCTTTTGTCCTTTTTGTCATTGGGTAAAACTCAATAGTGTTTCATCGGGGTACTTTGTACTTGGCAGTATCAGGTAACCTTGGCATCAGGTAGTGTTGTGCACTGTCTGTCAGTGTGGTGTAAACCGATGGTGTTTATCATGTTTTACCTTGCATATACTAATGGAAAAATATAATGTCTTCAATCTCCCCCTTTGACATTAGTATCAAAAACTGATATGTGCATAATACTAAAGTGTTTAGTATGTACACCATGTATATATCCTTGTCATTATATGACTCCCCCTAATTGTATACATCAGTATAGTATAAGTATATATACATGTATACTTGTCTTTATACTATACATTCTCCTTTTTGTTCTTTCCTCTTTCTAATGAATGACTGTACATATCATATCATTTCCCCCTTTTTACTGAACTGAACACATCATTCCCCCTTTATTTGATACTCATGACAAAAATGTACAACTTATAAGTTGTCAAGAATGTGTAACTTACAGTGTGTCAAGAATATGTGAATGGGTGTTCTTTATATCTTCGATCATTTTCTCCCATTTTCCTTTGAGGAGTTCTAATGCCATTTTCTCTAGCTCTATTTTGGCATGCATATCATAAATTTTATCTAGGAAAGACATTTCTGGGGTGGCAATAAGTGCTCTTGCCTCTGTCATATGGTTTTGTAGTAATGAGAGTGTCGGTAAGAGTTGAGCTTGGAGCTCATTTACCTCATCTCTGAACTTGGTTTCTGCAATCTGTATGTCTTGTCTCAGCTTTCTAGCTTGCTTTAGTTGTTCATTGTGTAATTTGATTGCCTCTTCACTGTTTGTGAGACCTTGTGCACTTGCTTGAAGATTAGCATCAATTTGTGCTATCCTGTCGGTATACTCCTTGGTGAGTTGATCTAATGTGCATAATTTATGTATTAAGGTTATAGCTTCTGAAAAAATTGGTTCCATTGTGCTTACCAGTTTAGATAGCTTTACCTTTTGTAGTGCCACTTCTTAGCTTATCTTTTTGTTAACTTGATCTCATATTTATATTAAAGTCTTTCTTCCATAGCCTTCTCAACATCTATGTTCTGAGATGTGATTGCATCTGTGAGAACCACTAATTGATCAAGCATGGGGGTTGTTTGATCGATATCTATATTAGGTACAATTTTTTGAAGTATTGTTCTTGCAACCTCAAGTACATTTGCTTCCTTGGTGGCTTTTCTCAACTTATCCTACATGGATTTGCTTTCACAAAGTCTTTCATACTTTGTTAACTCAGTAGGATCCAATGTTCTAGGATCACATACTGGAATCTCAATAACTTCATCCAGATTCACTAGATTCTTGTTCTTTCTCTTTTTCTTCCTTGAGATTTGAGTAGAGGCAGATGTATGAACTACCATTACAAGTTCATTTGTCTTCTCAGAGGTGCTCAATGAAGGCTTTGTAGATGAATCTTCTTGTGTTTTCTACTCAGGGTTCACCTATCGGTTTGGTGAAGATGTCTCTCCATCAACCTTGGGTGTTTCTTCAGATTTCTCTTATGTTTTCTTCTCTTGTTCATCTATCTTTGCTTCTTCACTCTTTTCTTTATGCTTTTCCTCTTCTGCTTGTTTATCTTCTTCTTTATTCTGATCAGTAGACTTGTCTTTATGATCATCGGTTGCAGCTTGATCTACAGTTGTATATTTTGGTTCCTCTGTGGTATCTTTTGTCTCTGCATCACCCTTGTCCTTGAGTATGCTTGTATCTTCTGCATTGGATTCTTCATTACCTTCTAGCAGATTAATGGCCTTTATTAGTACTGGCATATTATCTTGAGTGCTAGCCTGTGCTGCATCTAGAGTTGTGTCCTACTCATCGGTGTTAGCTTGTTGAGCAGTGACATCTTCATATTTTTGTGTTTGGTCTGTAGGGTCTAGTACTGTTATGTCAATGATGGATGTATCTTGCCATATCTCATCAGCAACATCCATGTCATTATGTCTCGTTGTCTTCAATGCTTGTTGTTTTTCTTGATCCTTAAGAGATAAAAATATTACATCATCTTCCTTTTGTGGATCCTTATTAGAATCATAATGAGTGATGTCTTGAATGTCAAGATCATCCATGAATTTGTCTAAGTCAATGGGCTCCATGTCTTCAACATTATCTAGAGCAATGTGCTTAGGACTTGCTTTTGTGTGTGTGAAATAGTGCACCTGTTACCTACAACACAACACTTCAATAGATCATTACTTTAGTGAAAATAGGGTTAGTAAAGCATGTAAATCTACTAAAATTGATCTATTGCTTTCTAACTAGGAGGAGAGTGAAAAATAACATAATAGCCCTCAAATTATGCCTTTTTTAGTGACATATACAACCTAGCATGAAAGATTCAATTAAAACTAAGAAATATATCCAATAAACATGCATTCTAGCTCTAAAAATCAAGATTATAACAACGCATAAACATGGAAGCTAAAATGAAATATGAATCTATATTAATCCTAACATCATAACAATTCTTTTCAATTCTAAAATTAAGGGCCATTTGAGCTCAAAAACTCATTCTATTTATAGAAGAAATAATGAGAGAGAGGGGGAAAAGGTTCATTAATGGAGGTGTAAAAACCATAAATGAGGTGTAAGAGACATAAATGCCAAAGGCATTCATGAGACATGGGCTTAAGGAATCTCCATTAATGAGAGCATTCAAGAGGCATGGTGAGGGGTGTAAGTCCAAGATTGAGAAAGTGGACTTAGAGGGAGTCAAGCTTGAGAAAGTTGACTTTCTCAAGTGGGTTGAGTTTCTAATCACAAATTTAGGAATGTGACATCATTAGAAAGTGGGTTAGGATAGGATTAAGATTAGGATTAGACTTAGCATGGGGGGAATAGGTTGGGATGGGTTTGAACCCAGGGTTAAGGTGGTTGAGATAGTTTAGGTTAGGGGTTAAGGAGAATATTAATGAAATCAATTATAATTAATATATTCATCCAAAAATAGGGAAATTAATTATTTAAGCTTTTAATTTCTTTAGATAATTAATTAGGACTATAGCCAATTAATTAAATTAAATTAGACTAGAAGCTAGGATTTTTGCAAGTGATTAGATATAATAGGGATTTATTTAATTCCTTTTAAATTAATTACCTTAGCCAGGTATTGATTTGAATTGAATTGATTGGTTTTGATTGGCTAAGGTGATTAATAAAATTTAGTGATTAAATCACTTAGGAGATTAAATCTGATTTGAATGAATTATGCCAACTGATTGTAGAGTTGTCTGAACATAATTGGAGGTATGGTCACACTTAGGGAAAATAGGGTCTATAGTAAGAGAAGACCAAATTAGGGTGGTTACATTTTCCCCTCTTTTAATAGATGTGCAAGCAACGCATTGATTCAAAGAAAGTTTTGATGTTGACTTCAGAAAATTTGAGAATTTCACTCATGATCGAACAAAATGCCTGATGAGATTAGTCTTGTTCTTGATTGAACTAAACTGATAGAATTGACTTTGAACTTGATTGTCATCCAATGGTCAATAAAAGATCTTAAAGATACCAATTATGAACTTGGTTGTCGTCCAAAGATTGATAATACTGATTTTGAACTTGGTTGTCATCCAAAAGCTAGTATGAAGTTGCCAGGAGCTTAGTAAGAATATTTTAAAATGAGGGAACACAAGATATCCAGCTCACGAGAACCAAAGCTTTCTATCCAACAGTTTTGACTTAGTCAAGGAAACTGTCATGCCCCTAGTTGTTTGATAACAAAGTTGTTTTAATGTTGTTTCAAGTAAGAATTTGATTGATGATAGTGTGATCATTCCCCCTCGAGAACAAAATTGAAGACAAAAGAAATAAAATCCATTGGTGGAAATGATGTATCACTTGCAGGGAGCGTTCAGGGAAAGAAAGAACAGAGTAGAAGAAATGAAGAAAGATGGTGTGTTTAAGAGTAAACACATGAGGACCAAGTTAATTACATGAAAAGGTGAGTGGTGATATTGATAAAATGATGTCAAACAAGGATTTATGATGAAATGTGCAATTTGACAGACTTTCAGAAGAGATGGAGCAATTCTACATTTTCAGGAATTATTGCAAAAAAATTACTATACTGCATAAAACACCTTAGGCACCTTCGATTTAGTTCTTGATTGATTAAAAAGAGAACAAAAATGGAGTTTCAGTTTCCTGGGAGGAGTTTTGGAATCCCTAAATATCTCAAAAAGTCCAATATATATCTCAAAATTGACTTTTTTACTATTTATTTTCACTTTCATCCTTTGCAATTCAAAGAGCTCTACAGAGAAGATGGTGGTCCCCATGCCGTGGGATCTTTGGCTGGATGTAGCTGATGCAGGCTGTTCTACAAGATATCTTATAGAGATGAGACAGTACTTGGAGCCTCAGTTCACAGATCCAGTAGAGGTGGTCCCTCAGATAGAGGACCCATTAGATTACGATCTTGAAGAGGATCATCCAGTTAGAGGCCGAGGAGGAGCCCAGAAGGATAGGGGTGCTGGTAGACATGGATGGAGGGATAGAGGTAGAGATGGAGGTAGATATGGAGGTAGAGATGGGAGACATCCTCCTCTAGATGATGGCAATGATGGTGGAGATGACAGGGGCGGAGGAGCCGTAGGTGGGGTTGGAGATGTGGTGAGTGGTAGTGGAGAGGGTCGATGCACCCAGTTTAGATTTGTTGCTCCCAGAATAGATCTAGGGCCATTACTTACAGGGGAGTAGCAGAGACAATAGAGGCAGCAGCAGCAGTAGAGGTAGCTAGATAGGTCATAGGATAGACCTTCAGGACAGGATTTTGGCAGGGGTTCCGGCAGAGATGGAGATCTGCTATGTCAGTGTTAGAAGCTTAGAGTACACATTACTACTTTAGAGGCTCTACTGACAGACATGGATGCACAGCTAGAGCACCTTAGGGAATATTAGGATAGGTAGGGTGATATTCTTAGAGAGGAGAGAGATACTCAAGCTCGGATAGCCACTCACCAGGGACAGAGAGCATCCTATTATTTTTCTTTATACCATGCTGCAGTTCCAGAGGGCCAAGGAGCACCTTCTTATTCATAAATTGCCCAATAGTCTGAGGGAGCCATGCCTCCTCCACCTCCATTTGTACCACCTCCTCCTCCTCCTCCTCCTCTAGATCAGGGAGAGGGGGGAGTCAGACATGAGACATGTCCTTTTGTACTATTTTGTGAGATCATATCGTATATCTAGAGCTCTGTGGGGCCATTCTTTTGTACCATTGACACTTTATATATGTATATCTGATTCATCTTTATACTATGATACTCTTTGTGTAGACTTGTGTCATATTTTTTATCTGTACCATGTTTCAAGATATATATTTGATGCAACAGTTTCTGATTTTGACATGTTTCATGAGTTTGGTTTGCTTTGATACATGTTGATGCACATATGATTGTATCTTGGTTTTATGATGAGTTAGATCTGTAGATGATGACATCATTTATGTAGTTTGGAATTTATTACTGATATAAATATGTTTCAAATGATACTATGTGAAGATGCAAATGTATGTTTTTGAGTTTTTCTTATGCAAGTAAAATGTATGGATGCACTTAGGATGTAAAATGAAATGCATAAATGCTTTGTTTTTGTATTTTTGCTTTCTCATATATGAATGCAGAATGTATGTTATGGAGATGCAACA
Organism: Thuja plicata; assembly: GCA_018584345.1. Taxonomy (NCBI): domain Eukaryota; kingdom Viridiplantae; phylum Streptophyta; class Pinopsida; order Cupressales; family Cupressaceae; genus Thuja; species Thuja plicata. The sequence continues at coordinate 2,565,611 of MU226648.1, read as the reverse complement.
AAATTGATATCATTAATATGTGATGATGTAATTAAGTTGGATTTAGAAGAAAATTGAAATCATTTTTGAGCTCACATTCCATTAAATATGCATCACGCAATCTCTAAATACAGCTATATGCGGACTCTTAGGACTTGTCACTGATATACAGATATTGTAAAAATTTTATCATCATTAGACACTTTTTAGACTGGATACCATCTGATAGTACAACAATCACTAATACCCACTGATATTATGAAAGTATGAATACTGTATTAATTGGATGAAATGTCAGAAATAGACTTAGGCATCAAGGCATAGAAGCCAAGATAACAAATTAATCACCTTCCTTTTACTATATCTGATTCTGAGTAAGGTAAGATATTGGACCTGCAATGACCTTGAAAATTCATATCCTTGCATACATGATGCTTCATATACCATAGTGAGAATCTGAGTTAGAAAACAAACAAGGAAATTGTTTCAACCTCACCGTAGTTTACACATAACAAAGATCGAGATATATGTGGCTATCCACTCATATTGACAGCTCTTACCATAAACATCCAAGTTAGGTGAAATTTATAGGATCATTTCAAACAATCACCATACATAGAAAACCAAGAAAATGTTATGCCCCATGTCCTTGCGACTCTTTGTCTTTGCACAAACGTCGTGGAGTAACTCAGAAGACATAACAACTATCAATTGTGAATCAATCAAATAAAACTCATAACTTATTAGATGCACCTAGTTAAAAAATCATCAGTGCATAAAAGAGTCATAATCAAACCAAGATTAAACTATGTTTAAGTAGTATTAGGAAATACTATTGATTCATATTTCAAGCACAGTAGAGATTCATCAATCAAAAATTCAGATTTTAAGCAATATGTGTTCCATGTATGTGTAGCATCATCGTTTTGGTTTGCCTTCCAATGTAGGGCTTAGGAACACCATTAGTGCAATGTTTGTGTCATCCTTGTTTCATGAAAGTGATAGTTTGGTGAAAGCATCAAGAAGAACTATATCAAAAGACAAACCATCCTATGATGACCTAGTAGACACAACCTATCATACTGGCAAAGATGCCCCCAGTGTGGAATTACTTGATCCTAAGACAAAAATGCAAACAAATCCCAACCAAGGATAATATTTTCGTAAGGAAACAAAGTCAACTCTTAGCACAGGTGTAATCATGAAGTCTTAGTGTTGGCAATGTATTGATAGATAGAGCATAGAATACAAGTGACGCCTGATTGCCAGGTTTTCACCACTTGAAAAAAATTTCTCATTCTTTTTGCTACCAGGATGCCCGTTTTACCAGGTTTTCATCAAGGTACTTTCAATTTTTTTTTGCTATTTTTGTTTTTTGTGAATTTTTTTGTAGTATCAAGGTGCATGTTTGCCATTTTTCACCAAGGATACCTTTTCTTTAGGAATTTTTCCATTTTTTATGGATTTCTTCAGGATCAATTTTCTCATGTTTTTGGTATTTTCTGAGAACTATTTTACTGTACAGGCTCTACTAGCCAAACATGAAGCATAGAACCACTTAAAATGTAGAGTATTGATAAGATCCGGAAGGACATCTCCCTCAGGTGTAGTGAGCTAATAAGCTCTAGTCCCAAAAGTAGCAGTGATAACATAAGGTCCCAACCAATTAGGTTCAAACTTTCCCTTTTATTCTCTGTTAGGATGGTTCTTAGGATTCTCCTTTAGGACAAGATCCCCCACCTGAAATTGTCATAGTTTGACCTTTTTATTATACCCTTTAGACATTCATGCTTGGTACACCTTCAGATGATCAAACACCTATTGCTTGCACTCATCAAGTAAGTCTAAAGAATTCACCCTATCAATGTGGTATTGTTCATTAGTAACAAGACCATGTAAAGATATACACAAAGAGGGGAGTTCAACCTCAATAGGTAGTACTACCTCTGCGCCATAGACGAGAGAAAATGGCATGGCTCCAGTTGGTGTCCTAATGCTTGTTCTATAGGCCCATAATATTGAATTTAGTTGTAAATGCTAGTCTCTGCCAGACTTACTCATAGTTCTGTGTAGGATCTGGAGAATATTCTTGTTAGATGCCTCAGCTTGTCCATTACCTTGAGGAGCAATGTTGAGTAATGTGGAACTATTCACAAAGGTTGTCAATTTCTTGGTTATTAAATTGGCCCCCATTGTCTGTTACAATTGAAGAGGGTATCCCATATCTACAGATAATGTAGTTCAAAATGAACATAGCCACCTATTTTCTAGTGGCTTTGATTAGCGGCACGGCCTTAACCCACTTTGTGAAATACTCAGTGGCCGTAATGATGAACTTGTGTCCATTTGAAGAACTAGGATATATTTTTCCAACCAAGTCAAAAGCCCATTGCTGAAATGGCCAATGTGTTATGAAAGGTATAAGTTCTCTTGTAGGAGCATGGATGAGATTTCCATGTGTTTGGAATTTATGACATGTTTTGGAGAATTGAATGGCATCTTTTCCCATTATAGGCCACTAATAGCCTACTCTGAGCAATTTCTTTTCTAGTGAAAACTTGTTTGAATGTGATCCACATACACCTTCGTGGAATTCTTTTAATGCGTGATCTGACTCTTTGTGTTCTAAACATCTAAGAAGTGTACCGTCGAGACCTCATCTATATAATTTATTAGTTATGAGGACATAACATGATGCTATCCTAATCAAGGATCTTTTTCATTCCTGGATAGGTTATTGGGAATAGTTTGGTCAGTTAGGTAAGCAATGATTTTAGCATATCGAGATTGGTCTTGGGCGTTCATAGCACAAATTACTTGGTATTCAGGGGTATCAAAGGTTGGGTAGGATAATTATTCCACCAAGAATTCATAGCAGAATTGATTCTCTTCTAGTTGTAACATGGATGCTAATGTAGCCATAGCATCTGCAACCTTATTCTTTGTTCTGGGTATCTGCTGAAATATGATGAAGACAAATTACTTCTTTAGGTCATCAACCAATTGTTTGTAGGGAATCAACTTCTCATCTTCTGTCTGATAATCTTCATTGACTTGATTGATAATGAGTTGGGAGTCACCATACACATGTAATTCTACAATCTTCCACTCCATAGCAAGTTTAAGACCGTTTACCAATGCTTCATATTCAAAAATGTTGTTGGTGCATGGAAACATCAATTTGTAGGATTTTGGTATCTTGTAGCCTTGAGGAGTTATGAATAGAACCCCTACTCTAGAGCCTTTTTGCATGAAAGAAACATCAAAGTACATCTTCCATGGATACTCAGTTAAATGCATAATTGTTTCATTAGGGAACTCAATTCTTAAAGGTTCATCATCTTGGAGTGGTGAATCAGCTAATTGATCTGTGAGGACTTGTCATTTAATAGACCTCCTGTCCACATATTCAATGCCAAATTTTCTCAGAATGAGGACCCACTTTTCCAGACGTCCTATTAATGTAGCCTTGCTTAGAAGTTACTTCAAAGGATCTATCTTTGCAATGAGCCTTACTATATGTGATAGCATGTAATGTCTCAATTTTTGTGATGCAAAGAGAACTGCTAAGCATGCTTTTTCAATTATGTTGTAATTGAGTTCATAGGCCACTAGTGTTCTACTAATATAGTAGATTGCTCTTTATTTCTTAGTTTCATCCTCTTGTGCTAGCAATATGCCCAGTGATGTGGTTGTAGTTGAAATATACAAGAGCAATGGCTTTCCATGAATGGGTGCCATGAGAATAGGAGGAGTAGCTAGGTACTCTTTTAATTCTTTGAAGTTAGCTTCACAATGTTCATCCCACTTGAAAGTGACACCTTTATGCAGAAATTTGGTAAAGGGTTGCGCTCTATCTGCAAGTTGTGACATAAACCTTCTGATTTACTAGAGTCTTCCTTGTAATCTCCTCATTTGACTAATATTGCATGGAGGAGTCATCTCTAGTATAGCTTTGACTTTTGCAAGATCTACCTCAATTCCTTTTGCTGAAAAAATAAACCCTAGGAGCTTTCCAGATTGGACCCCAAAGGCACATTTCTTTGGATTGAGCCTGAGTTGAAATTGCTCCATACAATCCAATATTTTTCTTAAGTCATCAACATGAGTATTTCTTTCTTTTGATTTAGCTAAGGTGTTTTCCACGTAATTCTCTATATTTTTATGAATCATGTCATGGAATATAGTGGTCATGGCTCATTGATATGTGGCACCTGCATTCTTTAATCCAAATGGCATGATGTTCTAGCAAAAGGTTCCCCATGCGCATGTAAATGCAGCCTTCTCTTGATCTTCAGGAGCAATTTTGGTTATAGCCTGAGAAACCATCCATGTAATACCCACTCATGTTTTGTTTTTTTAGTTTAGGATGCTGTACTCTTCAGGCATCAGTTTCAGTTGTTTGGCTGAATTCTTTTAGGCCACATTTCATGTGAGCTGATATTATTTCATTTGATGATGATACTTGTTTATGATGTTATGATTTTACCTCATGCATAGATAGATGTGATGATGTTATCATGTTGATTATTATATGTCAATTTCAGATTATGATATACTTACCCCATACTCGCATGTGTATGGTTGTCTTATATGTGAATGTACTTGTTGATGTGTTG
>MU226648.1:2545188-2560815 GCA_018584345.1 Thuja plicata | reverse complement strand
ATCCAAAACCCTAACCTAAGCCTAATCGTCCTAATGTTGGATGAGTTTCAGTATGACTACCTTATCCAGATTTGTCTAGGTTGACAGAATTCGAATACCCTTTCTCTTGAGTTTGTGTGTGTTTTGCATGATTATGTTTTCAGGTGATTTTTGGATTATTGAGTGATTTTCCATGTTTAGTGAATTAATGGATTATAGTTGAATTAATGATTTAATTATATCCTAAGTTTATTTTTAATAATTAGTTAAATTGAAATATTTGAATATTTTGATTTAATTAAATATTTAATTGAAAACTATATTGTATGTGCTTATATGATTAATTAAATAATTAAATATTTGGTTGCATGCATTATTGTGACATAAATATTTAATCTATTTAATTAAATATTTTATTAATTACATGTGCATAATTGTGTTGAAAAAGTATTTCAAATTCAAAATATCTTAACTTGTAATTAAGAGTCTAAGTTGAGTTGTGGCAATAAAGCATATTTTATTTAATTAATTTGGATTTACTTTCAATTTTCAAGTTGAGTTAAACTAGGGATATACTTGGGAGTTGTCATTCACCTTTGCATGTTTTGGGGAATTTGAATCTCTTTAGGAATTGGTCATTCATTCTCTTAGAACAGGTTTTTGAGAATTGGAGAGCTCTTAGTGATTTTGGGGTTTTTGAAAAATTGTGGATTGTTGTGGATCTTGGTTGCTTCAAAGTTTCAAGATTTTATATTGCTTGTGTGTGTGTTCGGATCTACATTGTGCCAGATCTGTGGTTGAATTGGGCTTGAGAGTTTTAGATCTAATTTCATCCTCCAAGCTACATTCTTCTGTTTCTTGCATTGGATTAAAGGTAGGTTTCATTTTCCTTGTATGGATTCAATTTCGTAGATCAGAGGTTTTCTGTGTTGTTTTAATGCTTGTCCTTAAATTTGGTCTTTAAATGGATTATGGATGTTTTCTATGTTTTCGGGTGTTTTTATAAACCCTAGATCTATTTTTCTATCATTTTCTATAATCTTTGCATCATAGGGTTATGCTGTCAAAATTTTGAGAAGAAGTTCCCTCTAGATCTCCTATAAAAAAAAAAAATTAAACCCTTGATATAGTTTGTACTATAGAAGAAATCAAATTTATAATTAAATGATGTTCGTTGGTTTTTTGGGGTTTTGGAGGAGCTTGGATCTATGGTTTTCATAATTATATATTCCCTGATATATTATAAATATGCTGTCAAAATTTTGTATTTCTATCTCTTATAAAACTCCTAGAATTCAAAAAATTAAATCTGCCTATAGTCCTAACTATAGAAGGAAAATAAATATTTGTCCCTATGTGTTTCTTTCAAAAAAATTTAATTCATGTGAAAAAATTGAGGTCTTTGTAAAAATACAGAGTAGGAAAAATCCACCAGTAAGAAAAAGAAAACCCTTTTGTCTCTTTGCTATTTCCGTTTTCGGAATTTGCAAATATATATAAAAATAAATTCATTTCATTTATTTTAGAAAACAACTTGTATATTTGTTGTTAACAAAATAATTTAATAAAGTTTCGAACAAAGGAAAAAGAAATTTCCAAAGCGCATTATAAAAGTTTTATTTAAAAAAAAAAAAACTTGTTAAAAATAATGAGCGGGCGGTGGGGAGCAGTGGGCTCCACCCACCGACCCGCAGGGTACCGGCATTGCCGTAAGGCAGGCCAGACTGCCAGAGGCAGACCCAGACTTGCCGCGGTGTGTACCGCATGGCAAGGGGTGGGGTACCCGCGTGGGCCCCCCATATTTGTTATTATGTTTAGTTTAGTTTTTTTTAAAGAGTTTTTTTTAGTATAGTTTAAACTTATTTAAATTTATTTTAGTTTAATTTTAATTTGGATAATTTTTAATCAATATAATTTATTATAGTTGTTTTAATTAATTTGATGATTAGTTTAATTATAGTTAATTTGGATTAACTTTTGTAGAGACTAAATTTATTGAGTTAGTTTAATATAAATATATATTTATATATATTTGACAAATAGCACAATTTCCTTATATATGGTTTATCTTAATTTAAATATGTTAATTAATAATTATATTTTAAAGTATTAATTATTAATTTAAATTAATAGGTGTTATTAATTTTAAGTTAATATATTGATTATTTGTATAATTAGCTTATTAATATGTTTTATTAAATTGCTTGAGTAAAGAGATAGTTGTTAAATTAAATTAATTAAGTTAATTTAATTTGAGTAGCTACCAGGTAAGTGGAGATTTTGGGATTAGATAACTACGTTTGAAGTAAATAATAGACACCTTGATGTGATTGTTTAATTGCGAGTAGTAGTGTTAAGTAGTCTTAACCTCTAATTATTTCAAACTTAGTTATGAAGTAAATGGAGAGTATGCATGAGCTATCTATCAGTATTTACATGCTTATAGTTCATTTTTCAGTCTTTTAAGACGTTTTCATTTCTATGCATCTTATGGATCTTTTGTGTATATATATGTGGTTATCTGGGACATTAGATGACCTAGGATGTATACAGAGGCTAGGGGGTGCAGTTATATTTCTGTTACTTTATGATGTGTGTGCTCTTTGCTATTACCCTAAATTGACCATGATGACCCTTTCGATTATGTACCTGTGTGTGTACCTATGTGTGACCGTTCCTATTGTATGGGATACTGATTTGGGGTACACTAGAGTTGTGACCTATGCTAGATCTGTTAGGATCTTTGAGCCTAGGGTAGGTTACCTAGATGTGTAGTAGGAGGTGGCTTGCAATAAGTTTTGTGTCCGTAAGAGACTACTGGGTTGCTTATTGTGGAGTCTCTTAATAAGTGATAACTAAAGACATATTTGAGAGATTAAAATGAATTAATAAGATGTGCCCTCACCCATTATTGAGTGCTATTATAGGCTAAGATGGTTTGGAGAAGATGTTAGTTTCCCTGTGAGGTATCTGACATAGTTAGTGGGCCTTGTCAGTATGAGAGGACATTAGCTCCGTGTATGGTCACTTAGGTGCCGAAATCTATTGTGATTATCTGGGCTAAACTTAAGGGTAGACGTACATGATGACACCTTCCTTTACACATGCTAGATTTCCTACGTTGTCAATTGCCTCTGGATTAGTGAGTCTTACCTTTTATGATGATTAGTACACCGGATTAGAGAGCTATCAGGATTCCTTGCTTAGTGGTTATGCCTTGTTAGTTTTGGATGTCCGATTGGGATCTATTTTTATCTCCTCAGCACGGTGGGGTGGACCTTTGTGGTTCCACATGGACGGGTGGTAGTGATTCTTTATCCATTGAGATTTGACGCCCTTGTACCAGGTGCATGATGGTTCCTTGCGGATGATCTCTCTATGTTTCTTCATCATTTATTATGTAATTTCATTATTGTAATCTTGTATTAGTGTATCGCATTTGATACCTAATCTGGAAATTGTAATAGTAAGTAGATTAGAGTGATTACTACATACCCTGTGACATGTGCAGTGGATGTGAGTTATGATGGTTTCATGGTTATCCATGAGGTTTGTATTTATGGTTATGTAAGTTGTATTTGTTATGTTTAATCAGATGGAAGCTTTTGTTATATTGTTCGTTGTATTTTTCTTTAAATAATTCAACGTCATGGGACCCTTGAGTCGTGTAATCTATGTGAGTGTAATACATGTATATAAATGGTAATCGCTTCCACGTGATTGTATGTTTCTTTATGTTAACATTTTTAAAAAAAATTATTCAACACACATAGTGACATGTTCTAGGTTAATCTCTCTTGGGTTCCCTGGTGGGGCATTACAATCCATTAGTGAATACATTTGGTAGCCTTCTATGAGGTCTATAATCATATCAATATTAGGTAGTGGAAAATCATCCTTAGGACATGCCTTGTTTAATTCCCTAAAGTCTGTACAAATCCGGATAGATTTATCTAATTTAGATACTAGGACCACATTAGAGATCCGTCCTATGTAAGCAATGACTCTGATGAATCTAGATTTCAATAATTTCTCTAGCTCCACCTTTACTAGTAATGCAACATGAGGATGCATCTTTCATAATTTTTGTTTCACGGGTTTGATCCTAGGAGCTATGGATAAATGGTGCATTATTAATTTAGGATCCAACCCAGGCATGTCTGTGTAAGACCATGAAAAGTTGATCTTCTTCTCCTTCAGGAACTCAGTGAATTATACCTTTTCCTCTTCTGACAAATATTGTGCTAGGTGAATAATTTGAGGAACTCCAGTCATGCCCAAGTTAACTGGTTCTATTGGTTCTATCAATACTAAAGATATTTCTTGAAATTTCTCAGGGAGGATATCAAGAATCCCATCTTTTGGTGCCTCAGAGAGGTTTTCACCATCATATACGTCTTTTGATTTTACTATTTTAGAATCTGATACTACCACAACGTGGTTTTCACCATCAGTTCTTTTCTTCTTTTTATTTTTCAATTTTTGACTGAGAAACTTGATATCCTTCTGTGACATGTTTTCACTCCTTGCATTGGTGGAATAAAGATAAGGTTCACAAGCATGTAGATAGCAAGCCAATGTGTAATCATTGGGGAAGTTCATTATAGGATTAGGATCCATATTAGTCCAATCAATTAGATCTAGGTTTGTCAAAGATAAGGAGTCAGATTGTGGGAAGGACAACATCACGTTAGCATCTAGACTATTAACTGACATGACATGTTCTATTAAGTTAATTTCTTTGATGTTTAGATCAAGCATGAAAATAGTAGCACAGTTGTTTTGATATGTCATATATTCATATAATAATGAACACTTTCATTAAATAGAGGATGGTAATCCATTTTAAGCACTACATCTGCCTAAAACCATTAGATATGAAATAAAAGTTACCACATATGCAAAAGATTGACCTCTCAAAGGTATGAAACCTACTAGATGCATATTAGAACCATCAAGAATAAGAGTTAGATCGTCATAAAAAGGGTCATTGTTAGTTATATGTGGACCAAACTCTAGTGACTCATTAGTGGAACTTTCATCATCATCTCTCCATAAAAGGAGGCTTTTTTCTTGTCACCTCTAAATTTCTTCTAGACCTAGGAAAACACCAGTCTCTCCATCAATGATTGGGGGACATGTGTTGGGTGCCGATGGAGCTATAAACATGTGAATCACATCTATTTCAATGTCCTCTATGGCGACAGATAGCTCATCCCACTCATAATCATGAGAGTCGGTGACTTCATCATTGAACCGGTTTAAGAATTCTGCAATAGTTATCTGATGTACCCGATTAGCCACCTATGGATCAAAGTATGGTAAATCAAGGACATGTGTGATCGTGACTAACTGCCCCTAGTTAGGATGTGAATCTTGTTATCAATATATTCTCTCAGTAGTCATTTCTATCAATGGTACCTCTGGGTCATCTTTTGTTGTTCTTCCTACCTCTTGAATAGGATCCTGTGCTAACAAAGGTATGTGAATATCTTGTGGTGTTTCAAAGATTGGTATATATCACTCTCCTTTATATTCAAGATTCTCTGTACCAACATGTAATAACCTCTTGTAGGACATTCTATCTCTTCTGTTTCATCACTCCCTTTGTCAAATATTAGACTATCTTTTGAAGCAGGTTTGTTAGATTCATTATTAAAACCTAGTCCTATTTTGTCTCTGGTATTTCTAAACTCCATGTGTACAGGTTCAATAAGTCCTCGTTCTGTGTCTCCTAGAGGCCCTTTTCCTTTGTATCCCATTTATTTGAGGAGGTTGTACCCTTTACCATACTGTTTTGGGGATATTTCTACATGTTTGACCTTAGCTTCCTTTGGTTCTCCCTTGTAAAGTCAGGCCAAGACTGCCTGTTCTTCTATGTTATCTAAATAAGATGTGAATGCCTTAACCATGCCAGTTGCTTTGTGGATTTTTGGCTCTTTAGATGTGGTAGGTGTGAAAGATGAGGAATTGCTTCCATAGGATCTTGGTGATACCGGTAATTCTGTTAATGAGGGAGTCATTTTTAGCTTGTATTCTCCCATACGCGTTTCTTCAAATTTTAAGGTCGTTCCAAAACTTTTCGTCACCATGTCTTTGGTAGTCTCAAGAGAAATCTCATCCATAGCTTCTTTGTTATGTGGAATCATACTGCCTACCTTAACATTGTTGCAAGTGTAATTGGCATCCACAGGAATTGTTACCTCCACTCTATTATGTGGGAATTTGATATACTGGTGGTAAGTAGACAGTACAACTTGCATTTTGTGGATCCAAGGTCTCCCTAATAGGATGTTGTAAGCCAAGGCTAGATCCACAACTTGCATATGACATTCCTTTCAACTGGCCTGATTCTGATGGGTAGAACAATAAGACCTTTAGAGGATCTCTCTTCCTCGTCATAAGCTTTGATAGTGATTTTTCTCCTAGAATCAATGGTTTGTTCTGAGAGACCCAGTTTCTTGATTAGATTAAGGGTACAAATATTCAATCCTCCACCTCCATCTATCAATACACGTCGAACATGGGATTTATGAATTAGGACCTTAATATGAAGGGGTTGATTATGTTGATGGGTCAATGATTTATCATCCTCTTCAGAAAAGGAGAGATAATGTGGTGCTGAAATGTGATTAACCATCGCTTGGAATTTGTCTATATCAAGGTCCTTTGGGAAATTTGCGACATGTAGGGATTGTTCCAGGATTTCCCTATGCACTGTGGATATTTTAAGCAACTCAAAAATGTAAATTTTAGCAGAGGTTCGTTGCAATTGGTCCACAAAGTCATACTTTGCTGCAAGAATAGTAACCATGTGTTTTGTTGTTGGTTTGGGGATAGTAACAATAGGAACCTTGGACGTTGATGTTGGTTTTGGTGAGGAATTGGGTCCTTTGACCATGACTTGTGCTTGGCTCCAAGTCACCACATTCGATCAGAAATATGTGTCTTTAACACCTTTGATTGTGACCACATTAATCAATTCAGTTTTAATGTCTATCATATTGATCACATTATCATTATTGGATTAGGTGTAGTTTACTTCATTTCCTTTTCCTTTAGATGCTTCCCCTCTCTCATATTTAGGGAATGGTTTGTTAAATGTTGTATGGTCTTCATTAGTGGTGTGTCCTTACACTTTGATTTTTCCTCCTTCAATAAGGTCTTGAATAACATGTTTGAGTTTAAGACAGTTGTTAGTCTTGTGTCCTTTTTTTTTATGAAAGACACAGTAAGAATTGTCATCCCACCACCTTGGTTTGACTTTTGATTCCCATGGTTCGGAATCTAGGATCATGAGAACTTTGTTGTCTAATAGTGTCTTTAAAACAGTCTCAAGAGGATCTCCCAAAGGAGTGCATGTTCTTTGAGGATTGGAGGTCCATGGCCGACCCTTGCTATTATCATTGTTTGCTTTGGGTATGGGGTTTGTTACCTTGGAATCTTTGCTTGCTTGCATGATGTTAGTCAGATTGAACACCTCAAGTTTAGGGTTAATATTGGATGCATCTACTACTCCATAGTTGACAACATTTTTGTTTTGCTTCTACCATTTAGGTTTGTAGTTAGAGTTGTTAGATTTGTTTTCACTTTGAAGAGTGATCTTCCCATTTTTTACCATAACTTCTTCAATACAAATGGCATTTTTTATCATCCTGTTGAAGCTAGGGGAGTCTTGCATTTGCAATGGGTAGTTCAACTCGGGTACCAAGTTATTAACAAAGATTTCCATTTTCTCAGATTCGGGAATAGCTCTTGAATACCGTGCAAATATTTTCATCCACCTTTGTAGAAAGTGTGTAAAGGATTTGCTAGTCTTTTGTTTAGTGTTGCATAGATCCATCATAGTCACATCACGTTGTATATTATAGGAGTAATGTTGGATAAATTGTTGAATTAACTCCTCAAAATTTTTTACCTTAGGTGTAAGCTTTAAGAAGCACTCCATGGCATTACCTCCTAGACTTCCAGGAAAGAGCCGCATGAGTTAGGTAGGTTCATGCATGTATTCTATGCTTAGAGCACAAAATTCTCTCACGTGGTCATGTGGGTCGGTCTCTCCTGTATATTTTTCATATTTTGGCCTTTCCATGTTAGGAGGAAACAAAACCATAGTAATACTCTTGTCAAAAGGAAATGGACAAATGAAGTCCAAGGAGTATTTCATCTTGGGTTTAGCCTTCTCCTATTTGAGAGTCACAAGCTTTGTTTACATCAAGGTGAGTTGTTTGGAGAGAATAGACATAGGAGTTGATACCTCCTTTTCTTTTAGTTGTTCCACATCATAATCCTTAGGTAAATTTATGCCAGTGGATGCTAGATGGAGAAAGTATTTTTCTTTATCTTTGCCAATCATCTTTTCCATTATTTTTTGGAATTTCTTGCTCTGTTTGAGTTTATTATATTATTCTTCAGTGATATCTTCCTCACTGCCTGAATCAAACAAGGGACAGTCAAATTTTGGTTCTTCTTCCTCATTGTTATCTTTGTGCTTTTGGTTTTTATAATTGTCATAGTCTTCAAAAGTCTCACTCCATTCGTGAGTGGCTCTGTCCATTGTTAGAGAGTCTAAATCAAGTAGGGAACTTCGGGATGTTTCTCCTTGTTGAAAGTGTAGTGATCTAGGAAGTACTTCCAATTCTTTAGAAGTGTACTTGTTGTGTCTTGTGCTAACCATGAGGTTATATCTCAAATTTTATCAAAGTTTCCTTATAGTGTTAGGTAGTATCTTGAATCATTCAAGTGAGTGTGTCTAGGTGGAAGTTTCGTTCATGTTTTAGTGAAAGTAAATGATTCTAGTGTTAGAGGGTTAGAATGCCCTAATAGTGAGCTAGGAATCAAATTATTTTGAAAAGCAGATAGACCACACGTATTGAGACTGATTTTGAAAAACTGACAGGACATGCAAGGAAGACATTTGAAAAAATGTTTTGACACAATAACATGGAGACCAGAAAAAGCAACAAGGATAGACTAATGAGCCAAAATTGTATCCAAAAAAATTGACTTTCTCTAAGAGACCACTATGCAAGTACCCACTGTCCTAGATGTGACACTCTGTATGCGAGTTTTTGTAGAACTAGATGCGAGCCTAAGCATACAAGATGTGACCTTTTCCCCTAAAAATGATGCAAGATTTACTAGATGTGATGTAGTATTCTGCATGCAAGTTTGCACACTAGATGCGAGCCAGGACTGACCAAAAATGACTGTGTGCTTTTTTGGAAATTTGATGTCTGATTTGTCTTGAAGTTCATGCAAATTTTTTTGATAATAGGTTTTTTTTAAGACTTTCCAGTGAGTGATAATGATAGTATGTAGCCAAAGGACTAAATTTTCTTTCTTGTTTGGATGGTTTATCTTGTTAGTTAACTTTCATATAAGTCAAGCAGAGTTGTATTGTTAGGGGTAAACAAACACTTTCCTATGCCCTGTTTTCTAGGTAGAGGATGAAAATCCTTGCTTGTTGACTTAGGTACACACTCAAATGCTAATCAAAATATAGCCATCACCAAGCATGCAATGTCTCCAGTCATGATGGTGTATTAGCCGACTCCAAACGCAAGTGAGGGAACAATATGATGAGTGTCTGGGGGCAATTAATTTTTGCCTTGCACAAGGATTATCACCCTTTCAAAGATGAATCAGGTAGTTTTTTCTATGAAGTTTGTTTTTTATGATGGGGCAATCCGTTCGAAACTGTCTCCCATAGAATTGCACAAGGAAAAATTGAGGCGTATAGCCCTATGAGTACTCCAATATGCGTAGTCTTGCAAGCAATATTCAAGAAGCTCCACTCTATACATACCCAAGCATGTTCAAGGAATGATGTCAAAAATCTAGGAACAAAACCAAGTCCATCTTTTGAGGCATTGGCCTACGAGGAAGCAATTATTTATAGTGAGTTGGAAGGGTTGGCTTAAAACCTGTCCTCACTTGGGTCATTCTTGGGAGATTTTTTCCTGAACCAACAGGACCTCTATGGTTAAATAAGCATACAAAGGATTGGTGAGTGTGGATTTCTAGATTTTTGTTTCTTCAAAAGAAGAAGAGCATACTCTCCTAGTCCATGTCATTTTCTCCCAAAAAAAAAATTCAATCAAACATTTCCTTCCTTCAAGCAATGTTGTGCCTGATTAAGATGTTCCTATTTTATGAAAATAGGATGCGTGAAAGCAAAAAAAATTTGTTCAATTTCCCCAAAGTTAGATGATTTTGTTGTTCAATTACTGATCCAAAAATTAGACAATGAGATTTGCTTGTTCAATTACCCGCAATGTTAAGTGATTTGTGTTTCTCAATTTCAGGTCCCAAAATGAATTAAATGATGTAACTTATTCAGTTAACCCGCAATATTTAGTGATTTTATTGTTCAATTACTGATTCCAAAAATGAATTAAAGTGTGAGTTTGTTTGTCCATTTATCTCCAAATTCCCTTCAAGTTTTAAATCAATGTTTGATTTTCTAATTTTCCTTAAAGGAAAAGAGCATACTTATCTAATTGATTTAACAAATGAGAAGAAAATATGTTTAGTTTGAAAGATAAAATGAAATAGAGGTCAAGATAAAGGGGATGGCAACCTAAAAAACCACAAGTTAGTATCCTTTTCTTTTTCTTCTCTTTCAGCTCTGATAGAAATCTGCAAACACAAGTTAGGATGTGAAAAAGATCAAAGACAATAAACACACAAATGTTAATGGTTAGATTCTTCAATTTTCAACAACAAAAACCAGATGCGAGCCTATATTTACCAGATGCAATTTAGTATCCCAGATGTGATGAAATGTCGACCAGATGTGAGCTTTTACCAAAAATGACCAAGGGTATCCAGGATGTGAACCTAGATTCTACGATGTGAGGGCGTATCCTGGATGTGAGCCTTTATCACCAAAAATAAGCCTGTACCTGAAAGTTGTGAGGAAACTTTAGTGAAAAGTGGATGCAAAATGAGGCAAAGTAAAAAATTGAGCCCCACGGTGGGCACCAAAAATGTGTGTGAAATAGTGCACCTGTTACCTGCAACACAACACTTCAATAGATCACTGCATTAGTGAAAATAGGGTTAGTAAAGCATGTAAATCTACTAAAATCTATCTATTTCTTTCGAACTAGGAGTGTGAAAAATAACATAATAGCCCTCAGATTATGCCTTTTTCAGTGACATATACAACCTAGCATGAAAGATTCAATTAAAACTAAGAAAGATATCCAATAAACATGCATTCTAGCTCTAAAAATCAAGATTAGAACAATGTATAAACATCGAAGCTAAAATGCAATGTGAATCTATATTAATCCTAACAACATAAAAATGCTTTTCAATTCTAAAATTAAGGGCCATTTGAGCTCAAAAACTCATTCTATTTATAGAATAAATGAGGAGAGAGAGGGGGAAAAGGTTCATTAATGGAGGTGTAAAAACCATAAATGAGGTGTAAGAGACATAAATGCCAAAGGCATTCATGAGGCATGGGCTTGAAGAATCTCCATTAACAATGCATTAATGAGAGCATTCAAGAGGCATGGTGAGGGGTGTAAGTCCAAGCTTGAGAAAGTGGACTTAGAGGGAGTCAAGCTTGAGAAAGTTGACTTTCTCAAGTGGGTTGAGTTCCTAATAAAAAATTTAGGAATGTGACATCATTAGGAAGTGGGTTAGGATAGGATTAAGATTAGGGTTAGACTTAGCATGAGGGGAATAGGTTGGGATGGGTTTGAACCCAGGGTTAAGGTGGTTGAGATAGGTTAGGTTAGGAGTTAAGGGGAATATTAATGAAACAAATTATAATTTAATATATTCATCCAAAAATAGGGAAATTAATTATTTAAGCTTTTAATTGCTTTAGATAATTAATTAAGACTATAGCCAATTAATTAAATTAATTTAGACTAGAAGATAGGCTTTTTGCAAGTGATTAGATATAATAGGGATTTATTTAATTCCTTTTAAATTAATTACCTTAGCCAGCTATTTATTTGAATTGATTTGAATTGAATTGATTGGTTTTGATTGGCTAAGGTGATTAATAAAATTTAGTGATTAAATCACTTAGGAGATTAAATATGATTTGAATGAATTATGCCAGTCGATTGAAGAGTTGTCTGGACATAATTGGGGGTATGATCACACTTAGGGAAAATAGGGTCTATAGTCAGAGCAAACCAAATTAGGGTGGTTACAGCTTTATCTTTTTCTTGCTCTACATGAGGTGTGTCGGTGAGAAGTAATTGATTCTCACAACTTGTTGACTCTGCAGGTAGATCTAGGATTTGTCTCCATTTGGCTTCGGTCATGCTATCTGGTTCTATGAATTTACCTTGTAGCACCTTGTAGGCTCTTATCTTTTCTATAAATTTGTTTGGGTGATTTTTCTTTATCTCTTTGATCTCTTCCATCTTTGATTCAGGAGGCATAAGTGTGACAAGTACCCTCTCCCTTGCTTCTCTTTCTATTTGTAAAGCATATGACCATTGTTGAGATATTTTGTTACCCAACTCTTTGGGTATTTGGCTAAGAAATTCAGCTAGTACATATTTTAATTTGACCATTGCCTTTATTATTGCATCTTGTATTTTTTTTTGGTCCTCTGGTTTCAGTGTGCCCACTGTCTAATTTTTCTTTTTCTCATTGTACCTAATGATGCAATTGAATTTGCAACCTTGTCAATTGTTAGATTGATAAAACTTTTCTTAACTACATCAGGCTCATCCTCTTTGGAATCTTCTATGTCAGCTTTGGTCCTGACCAGTCTTTTCCTCCTTTTTGTAGGTGTTTGTTTCACAATTTGCTTCTGTATTGGCTGCTTCCTCTTATAGGTCCTTACTAGACCTTTCTTGAGGGGTGTAGTATCTTTTTTTGTTTGGCTCCTTATCCTCTGAGCCATTGTGTTTCTTGTTTTCTTTGTAGGATGTGGAGGTGCATCAGATTCAGTGGCCTCAAAATCTGATACTTGCTCATCTTGCCCTTCATCGATGGTACCCTGTTCATCAGTTTCCTCTGTTTGTTCTTTATCCTCCTTATTGATTGATAAAGTCTTTTCAAGAGACTTTACCATTTTGTTCTTCTTGTTGACAGTCTTCTTGATTACTAGGCCTAATTTTATCTTGGACGTGGCCTCTTAATATGTCCCAAAGCTTGGTTTTTTGTTGTCAAGGGGCTCATTCATCAATGCATTAATTGCATTGGTTGCTTGATCTATGTTTATCTCATAGTCAAGAGGTGGCCAAGTTGTTCTTGGTATAACTGGTTTTATGTGTGTAAAGTCTATATCCACCATAAAACATATCTCATCCCTATGTTTTTCAATTAATTGCTCAGGGATCCTCACTCTTTCCATCATCTTTTCCTTGAATTCAAGGAAGTATGTAGTCACTACTGAATCAAAGTTATCTCCTAATGAGTTGATAAGGTCACTAATATGTAAAGTGATTGGCTTTGTAGTATCCCACTTTATTTTGCCTACTGAAGGAAAGTATTCTTGAAAGTAAAAGAATATACACATGATGAGTGAACCAAACTTACCTGTGTTAGTCTTTGCAGACCTGATTATTGTCATGTTCTCATCAATTTGCTTCAACAAGATCTCACATAGATCCATTTGTATTCCTTTAGTGATAATTTTGTTAGCTGTGCTTACTGTTGTTGATGCTATGTTGTTAATCCTTCTTGCATGAAAGATTTTTTAACCTATCACACATGCACCAAACATTAGTTCCTCATCGGTGATGGTGTTCACCTTGAGTCCTCTATTATCCCACATAGCTTTGGTCAGTTTTTCAACTTTCAGTCGAGAGGGATGCTTATGTGCCTTAGGTTTGTTAGTTATGGGGTAACCAGTTATAGCATGCAACATATCCTTTGTGATCTTCTTAGGTTGATCCAACCATAACTTCTGGTCATGCATTATGCTCAATGCTAACCTAATCCAGTCAGTTTTGAAAACTCTTGGAAAATATAGGGCATTTGTTATCCCCTTTACTTGCCGATGATTGTGTTCTTCTTTTAGGTTCCATTGATCATCACACAACTTCTTGTAAGCTTGATCCATCTCTAGATCACCTATTTCAGTGATCTTGCAATGAATATAAGACCTTATGTCTTCTATAAGTGAAGCCCTAGTTAGAATTTTTGAAAATGCACCAGATTCATTGAGTTGCGATGCGATCTCCAGGCATATCTTATACTTTGGTTCCACACAAGTGTTGTTCTTTATCATCTTAACCACATTCTTCTTGTCATTCTTCAACTTTACAGTTCTTGAAGTGGTTTCCATCGTATTTCAAATTTAGGTCTTTCTTGAAAATAATAACAGAGTTCTATGGTGCGCTCAGTACTTACTTTGATCCGTGAAACTTGTGAATGAACAGTTGGGAGTGCGTTGGATCAAGTCAAGGTCGCTCTTCTATCTTCTCTCTTATCGCTCTATTCTTTCTCTTCTCTATCTCTTCAAATTGCGTGTGATAAATGAAGTTCTTCCATTGAGTATTTATAGAATTTTTCCCTAAGTCTATCATAAATGCTCAATGACTCGTCAGGTCATGAAGATGGAGTTCGTCAGGAAAACTTCTCAAATAACATTGTCAGTGTTGTCAAGATGCTCGGGATAGTTGTTAAGATTTTTTTGCTTTTACTGATGGATATCAGTATTGTATCAAGTCAACATTGTAATTTTGCTTCCTTACCGATGGGTGTCAGGTTTCATAGGTGACTTATCCTTTTTATGTGTTGACCGACAATTCTCGATAAGTGTAGAAAGCTCATCCTTTATGTTCACCGATGATTTTCGTTGTGTTTACCAACAAGGTTTTTTTCTTAGAATTGTAACTGTTATATGCTGAATGTGGACCTCTAAATTTGGCACAAACACAACATACGCTTTACACAATTGTTCAATTCACAAAGACAAACATGAATTGTTTGTTCTGCAAATTTGATTGACGCGACTTGTTGCCTCCTAATCAGTTGGGGATGTTGAGTTTACCCTCAAAATGAGAGCCAACAACCTGACCATTGATAATATGGAGGATTTCTAGAATGCAAGAAAAAGAAGAATTGCCATTAATCTTATGAAATTTGCAACTAGTCTATGTGAGAAATGCTCTTAATCTATGAATTGAGAAGTAGTTAAGCTATGGAAGTGAATTGCAACTGATCTAAGAATGAATTGCAACTAAGCTATGGAAGAAAAATCTAATTAATCTAATAAAATCAAATTCTTTTAATCTAGAAATGAGAGTGCTTGTAATCTATGAAATAAATTGCCTTTAAGCTAGAATTGAATTTGCCATTAATCTAGAAAGCTTGAAAGCATCAAATTGAAATGTTAGATATAGAAATGAATCATAAATGAAAGCATTATATCTTCAATTCCAATTAAAACTAGCCTAATTATGCAAATTTAAACTTGAAACATGAAAGAAACCAAATGCAAATTGACTATAATATTGATGCTCTCCAAAATCATCCTCTCAAATGAAGAAAAAAAAGTCCAATTTATAGAAAACCATGGAAAGAGAGTGAAAAGTTTCTTGAAAAGAAACAGTTGTCTCTTCATTCTCTTTTGAGACAAAAATGCAAAGATTATTTAAATAAAAGGGTGAATTATTGCCACATGAGTGTCCTTTCACATGGAATTATGGAATTCCTTTT
>MU226648.1:2492647-2545042 GCA_018584345.1 Thuja plicata | reverse complement strand
TAGGGGTTTTTTAGCTAATAAACTCTGAGAATTTAGGAATTAAATATAATGTCAGATTTATGCAAATTTGGGTTTTCTGCATTTGAAACTCAGTCAATTAAAGTCAATAAGGAGAAGAATTTGCCTAATACAATAGGACTTGGAAGATGAGAAAATTGAAGGAATGCACCAAAATTGATTGGAATTATTAGGTGCCAATTTTGGGGTGTTACATTTTGCCCCGCTTTGAATTGATGTGTGAGCATCACATTGATTCAAAGAATAGTCTGAAGTGAAGATCAGAATCGGGGTTAGGTTGCCCCAATGTCCACTAATAGCTGATGAAGATCTAGGACTATCTCCAGAATCAGGGTTAGATTGCCCCAATACGAAGGTTAGCCCTCCGAGATCTAGGTTAAATCGCTTAGATAATGGTCTAAAGAGTTTTTTTTGAGAGCCATCTTCAGAATGAAGTGTGACTTTCAAGAATTAGAGTTAGATTGCCCCAATACCCAATGAGATTTCAAGTATCATCTTCAGAACGAAGCTTGATCCTTGAGGATCCAAGTTAGATTTCTTAGATACCTAGAAAGATAGATGACAAGATGCGAGACATCAAGATGCCCCTAGAGATACAAGATCATGGAATATCCAATTTTGACCATAAGGTACAAAAAACTGAATATGCCCCAAGTGATGAGATTCCCCTAGCAATGGGGA
This sequence comes from Thuja plicata, assembly GCA_018584345.1. Lineage (NCBI taxonomy): Eukaryota > Viridiplantae > Streptophyta > Pinopsida > Cupressales > Cupressaceae > Thuja > Thuja plicata. The sequence continues at coordinate 2,544,343 of MU226648.1, read as the reverse complement.
CTTTTGATTCAGATCAGACTGATTCAAGAACAATGTGAAAAGATTCAATGATGCAATCATCTTGCCCCCTCAGGAGCGAAATCAAAAGAAGACACAACATAGTTATGAGAGCAAGAAATCACAGAAAAAGATAGATCAAGAGAGAGCAGAATCAATTTAGAGCGATCGAGAGGTCCTGTTGATTAGGTTTGACCATAGTTGACCAGAATTGACTAGAGTTGACTTTGGTGAAAAGATTGCAGAAGCTGAGAAAATGATAACAAGAGATAATCCTGACAAGAGAGCGACACCAGAAAGACGACTGCACAAGCATAAATAGAAGTGTCAGATTTTGATTTCGATCACAAAAATTGATTGAGCATATAGATGAAGATAGAGAGAGAGGATCGAACGCTCATGCAGTCAAGAAGAAACCATGATGAAAGATGAGGACCTGAGAAGATAATGAAGAGAGCACCAAACTACCACAATGCAAGCCTAAAATGTGAATGCAAGCCTACAATGCAAATGCAAGCCTAAGCTAAATGCAATCCTAGGGCTTTGGTTGTTGGACTCATCGTATTTATCATCATCAGGTTTTTTTTGGATCATCGGAGTCAATACAATCCTTACTGGTGCCAATGAAACCATAAGAATATGAATATGAATTTCATCAGATAAAATATAGGAAACAAACATAAGCACCGAGGCACAAAAGCCAAGGTGACCTGAACATTATTTCCGATTTGATATAGTAAAAGTTCACAAGTAAACAAACAAAGTAATAATAGTTAAGGAGATAGTTTTGACCTCCCCTTGGCATACAAATAAACATGATCGAGGGATGTGAGGCTTTTCCACCTTAATGCAGAAGCTCTTATCACATACACCCTATTTATTTGACGTTGTCGGATCATTGAAACCACACCAACAAGCAGTAGACAAAGAAAATATCAATGAAATCCATAAGAATAGACAACATACTAAGAAGGAGTCAATCATATCTCAGCATGTTTCAAGGTTTACGAATGTGTCTATGTTTAGGGTGTTGAAAAACACCATTATTCTTGTGAGTGCAATGTGTTTGATTGCTATCGAGAGATGTTTACGTCGTGAGATATCCGATGTGTGTTGAAAAACACAGATGTGTCCAAAGAGAGTGTTAAAAAACACTGTTTGATTAAGGTGTTGAGAAACACCAGTTTGTGCCAGTAGAAAGTTGTCCTTTGACAAGATTACTGACTCAAGTGTAAAATGAAAAGCGATCAAAATGAGGAGCCATGCCCCCAAGTAACGAATGGATCGAAGCTGAACAAACAGATATCGAAATGATGGGAGAAATCTCAGCAATGTAGCTGCAATAGGCAGACTTAGTGAGAATCACTAGTGACTGTCGTAAGAGATTCTCAAGCATAAAGGTCGATAACAAGATCAAAGCATTAGTAGGCAGATGCAGTGAGATCCACTGGTGGCTGATGCGAAAGAGAGTCTCAAGAAGAGACGAAGTGCTACGAGGCATCGGTAGGCAGACGCAGTGAGATCCACTAGTGACCGATGTGAGAGGAGAAAGACTCCAAAAGATAAGACAATGCCCCCTAGACCAGGAACATGCCCCCGAGTATGACCAGTTTCAATCCATGTGAGGTCGAGCAAAATCTCAAAGATGACTGAAAGCAAAAGCACACTAAAGCAGGAAAGCAACTGCGAGAAAGCCAAGATATGCTGCGACAGATAAAGCATTGCGAAACAAGAGGCACCTGTTTACTAGGTTTTCACCATCTTGGAAGAAATTCTATTTTTGCTACCATGATGCGTGTTTACCAGGTTTTCATCAATGGCACATTTTTCTCTTTTTCTCTTTTTTTTGTATTTTCAATTTTTTTTGTTCTTTTTCTCTTTTTTGATTTTTTTGTATTTTTTATTTTTTCATTTTTTTGATATTATCAAGGCACATGTTTATCAGGTTTTCACTAGGATAATAGATACATCAAAGCGCATGTTTGCCAAGTTTTCACTAAGATGATAATTTTTTCAGGACATTTTACAATTTTTAGGATTTTTTCAGAAATAAAGTATGTACATGAGCATGTAGAAGATATCTCAACTATAGAATTTCTTCAAGTGAAGAGCATTGATGGGCTCTTTGAGTGGTTCACCTTCTGTAGTGGAGAGCTGATAAGCACTAGACCCAAATACTACAGTAATGATATAAGGACCAAGCCAATTTGGCTCAAACTTCCCTCTCTGAGTCCGCTATTGCTGATTTTTAGGATTCTCTCTCAGGATGAGATCACCCGTTTGGAAGTCTCTTGGTCTAACTTTCTTATTATAGCTCTTTGATATCCTCTTTTGATATGCTCTGAGATTATCAAATGCCACCTTCTGACGTTCATCTAATAATTAAAGCTCTTGTAGCCGAGATATTCTAATGTCATCATCTTTAATGAGGCCTTTCAAAGAGACTCGCAATGTAGGAATCTCAACCTCAATAGGCAGTACAGCATCTGCGCCATAGACTAAAGCAAAGGGCATGGCCCCTATTAGCGTTCTTATACTAGTGCGATAGGCCCATAAAGCTGGATTAATCTGAAGGTGCCAATCCCATCCAGACTTGTGTATTGTACAGTGCAGGATCTTGAGAATTGTTTTATTGGAAGCTTCAGCTTGCCCATTACCCTGGGGGTAATAAATAGAAGACCAATGTTGAATGATCTTGAACTTAGCACATAAATTCGTTAGATCTTTGTTCTTGAACTGTCCCCCATTGTCAGTGATAACAGAGGAAGCTACACCATATCTGCAAATAATGTAGTTTAAGATAAACATAGCTACAAATTTTCCATCAGCTACACTAAGAGGTACTGCCTCAACCCATTTAGTAAAATAATCCATAGTAGTGATGATGTACTTGTTTTCTTAGTGAGGAAGATGGATATATCTGACCTACTAAGTCAAAATCCCATTGTTGAAATGGCCAAAAGGTGATAAAAGGAATGAGTTCCTTAGCTAGAGCATGAATCAAGTTTCTGTGGAGTTGACATTGCTTACAAGATTTGGCAAATTGCATAGCTTCCTTCTCCATATCGGGCCAATAATAACCAACTCTAATAAGCTTACGAGCCAGTGTCAGACCATTTGAGTGAGAACCACAAATCCCTTCATGTACTTCTTCTAACGCATGTTTAGACTCATTAGGTTCTAGACACCTAAGGAGGGAACCATCTAGACCTCGTCTATACAAGTCATTTGCTATGATGACGTACCGTGAAGCACTGCGGATTAGATGGAATTTTTCATTTCTAGTATATGTGTCAGGAATAGTTTGGTTATGGAGATAGGAATAGATGTGGTGGTAGCAAGATGAATCATGTCCAATTACTGAATAGACCATCTGGGAGTTAGGAGAGTCATAGGAAATGTAGCATAATGTCTCCACTAGGAACTCATGTCTGAAATCATTCTCTGGAATTTACAACATAGAGGCTAGAGTAGCCATAGCATCAACCACTTTATTATCTGCCTGGGGAATTTTCTGAAAAGTGACATATGCAAAATAATTCTTAAGGCTGTCAACCATCCTTTTATAGGGTACCAACTTTTCATCTTTGGTTTGATAAGTATTGTTGACTTGATTGATAACCAGTTGTGAGTCTCCAAAAACTTTTAGTTCATCCACTCACCATTCAATAGAAATCTTGAGTCCATTGATCAGAGATTCATACTCAGCGGTATTTTTGGTAAAAGGGAACATCATTTTATATGCCTTCAGTAAGGAGTACTACTGAGGTGTGATAAATAAAATTCCAGCCCCTGACCCTTGTTGGGTGAACAAACCATCAAAAAAAATTGTCTATGTTTGATGTGTGAGAAGCATAATGGACTCATCTGGGAATTCCATCTTTAATGGTTGGTGATCTATAAGAGGTGCTTTAGCCAATTGATCCGCAATCGCCTGTCCTTTGATAGCTTTTCTCTCAACATATACAATATCGAACTCACTAAGGAGCATGACCCATTCAGCTAGTCTACCTGTGAGGGTAGCTTTACTGAGTAAATATTTCAATGGATCAATCTTTGCAATTGGCCTTGTAGTGTGAGCCAACATGTAGTGTCATAGCTTCTGGGAAGAAAACACCACTGCTAAACAAGCTTTCTCAATTACTGAGTAATTCATTTCGTAAGAGACCAATGTTTTGCTGATGTAGTAAATGGCTCTTTCTTTATGATTTGGATCTTCTTGGGCCAAAAGAGAACCCAAGGATGTTTCCATTGCTGAGATATATAAGATTAAAGGATTCCCCTGAATGGGAGGCATCAGTATGGGTGGATTAGCTAGATACTGTTTAATCTGTTGAAACCCTTGTTCACACTCTTTGTTCCAGTCATAAGTCACACCTTTATGCAAAGTTTTGGTGAAAGGTTGTCACTTGTTAGCTAATTGTGAGATAAACCACCTGATAGATTGGAGTCAACCTTGGAGACCCCTAATTTGTCTGATTTTATGGGGTGGTGGCATTTCCATTATAGCTTGTACCTTTTTTTAGATCCACCTCAATTCCTTTCATTGAGATAATGTAGCCAAGTAATTTTCTAGAAGTAACCCCAAATGCACATTTCTTAGGGTTTAGACGCAATCTAAATTTCTCCATATGATCTAGTATAGGACCTAGATTAGTAAGATGTGTCTTTCTATCCATACTTTTAGCAAGTGTGTCATCCACGTAGTCCTCCATTGTCCTATGCATCATGTCATGAAATATTGTAGTAACAGCTCTTTGATAAGTAGCCCAAGCATTCTTTAAACCAAAGGGCATACCATTCCAACAGAATGTACCCCATGCACAAGTAAAAGTTGTTTTCTCTTGGTCTTCTGGCACAATTTTGACCTAATTATAGCCAGAGAAGCCATCCATTAATGAATACATCTCATATCTCACTGTCATGTCCACGATCATGTCAATATTAGGAAGTGGAAAATCATCCTTAGGACAAGCCAGATTTAAATCTCTAAAGTCCATGTAGACCCTAATAGATTTTTCATGTTTAGTCACTGGGACTATATTAGAAATCCACTCTGCATAATCAATCACTCGGATGAACCCAGCTTTTAGAAGTTTTTCCAATTTGGCCTTGATCAATAAAGATACATGTGGATGCATCTTTCTAAGTTTTTGTTTGACAGGTTTCACACCTGGTGCTATTGATAAGTGATGCATAATGAGATCAAGATCCACACCTAGCATGTCAGAATATGTCCATGCAAAATTTATCTTTTTTTCTTGGAAAAATTCTGTAAATTCCTTAAGTTCCTCTGTAGATAATGACTTGGCCACATGAATGATATGTGGATGCTCTTTTGTTCCCATATTTATCGGCTGAGTTGGTTCAATTAACACTGATGAGCATTCTTGGAAGTGACTCAGAAGTGCATCAAGTACCTCACCCTCAGGCACCTCAAAGAGGTTGTCACCTTTGGGTACGTCTTTTCTTTTTACTTTTTTTGGCTCTGATACTACCACAATGTGGTTTTCACCATCAGAGCGCTTATTTTTTCTTCTTTTAATTTTCTGACTAAGGTACTTGATGTCAGCCTTATTCATGTTGACACTTTCTTCACTAGTGGAGGATATTACGGGCTCAACAGCGTGAAGGTAGTAGGCTAAAGTGTAATCATTCTGGAATGTAAGGAATTCACTAGATGAAGAAGGGGAATTCCAGTCTATTAATTTAGGATGTTGGAGGGAAAGAGATGTGACAAGTTCAAGTGCGTCCACAATATGGTCATTAAAAGTGTTAACTAGCAAGCTAGGAGCTAAACCGATCTCATCCAAAGGTGTGTTTGAATCCTTTTGATCCCTAACGACCAAAGTAGAAGACATGTCAACACCTATAGACTCAAACTCACTAGGCTTTTCACTAGACCCCTCACTTATGTCGAGAAGTCTTTCATAAGATCCTGCTGACAAACTATCAAACTCATACTCATGAGAGTCTGTATCCGAACTCTGACTTGGGTGCTTGCACCATGAAGGTTTTTGAGTTCTTGTAATACTAGTCTATTCTTGTGTCCACCATTCTTGAAAGTGTGGTGGTATGTACTTCTCCTTTGAAGTTAGGATCTTGTAAGTCTTTCCATTGCTCAAAAGTTAGTGCCTCAAATGGAGTAGTTTGATCAGAATCACTGTCTGTTTTAGTAGTACAAGTATGTGGCACAAACTTATCTGGCTTAGCAAAGAAAGCTGCCAGGTCTAGAGGGATGGGATAAGGAAAGAAATCCTCATCCGAGTTGTCTTGTATAGTGTCGACTGTAGTTGTGCCTTCAAGTTCTGGTGTAGGCTCTACTTTTGGCACAAATTTATTGATCCCTAGATGGAAGGGGACCTTTTTGAAACCTAACCCAGTGGTATCTTTTATCTTTTTCCCTATAGCTTGCATAGGTTCCAGTAACCCATTGCCATTCACACCTATCGGGCCACTTCCTTTGTACCCAAAATGTTTCATAATCTTAAGACCCTCACTATTAGGATTTAATTCACGAGCTGGGGCAGTTTGTTTATCTATGTTCTTTCCCTTACAAATCCAAGCCTTGATATCTCTTTCCTTGTCCTCATCTTCCAATGGTGTGTTAGACCATACAAATGTACCCTCATAAACTACCTCAGGGGTAATAGAAGATTTGGTGTGCTCAGAAGGTCTCCCATAAGATCGAGGAGATAGGGGGAGAGTTGCTAATGACAACACAAGTTCCATTTGATATCCCCCCATGCCTATATCTATGATTTTTAGTGTTTGTTCCATGTCTTTGAGCTTGGAATCATAGAGTTCTATGTATTCTCTATTAGTGGGAACAAGACTGTCAGCTGATTGAGTGAGAGCATTACAAGAAGAACCCATGCTAGCAGGAATGGTCACCTTTGCACCTTGAAAAGAAAACTTGATACATTGATGGTATGTAGAAGGAACCACTTGCATCTCGTGGATCCATGGTCTTCCTAGCAAAATATTAGATGCAAGAGGAAGGTCTAGCACCTGACATATGATGTCTCTTTCAATTGGGCCAACCTGAATGGGTAACACAACTAGACCTTTAGATGTTCTCTCTTCTTCATCATAATCTTTTATGGTAATTCTATTCTGGGAATCTATGCGATCCTCACCATAACCCAGTTGAGAAAGAAAATGAGCAGAGAAAATATTAAGACCAACACCATTATCAATGAGCATGTGGTGGACTAGCTACTTGCCTATCATGACTTCTATGTGCAGGGGAGCATTGTGTGGGTGACTAATTGAGTGATCATCTTCTTCAGAGAAGGATAAATAATGTAGCGAGGTAAAATGACCCACCATGGATTGAAACTGATCCAAGATGATATCTTTGGGGACATTAGCTTCAGTGAGAGCTTTGTCCAGAATCTGCCTATGAGCAGGCAAGATTTTCAATAGCTCAAAAATAGTTATCTGATCATTGGTCCTTTGAAGCTAGTCAAGAATGCTATAACCAGCAATAGGAGGTGTAGGGACCACCTTCGTGGTCTTGTTGGTAGAACCAACAATATTCTTATCCACAGTTTGTTTTAGCGCGGACGTAGCTGCGGGAGGGTTAGGACCCTTGATAGAGATTCTAGCATTAGATCTAGTAACAATGTTCACACAATCTCGAGATGTTTCAGATTTAGATAATCGAGACCCAGGACCTCTCAAGAAAAATGGGGTTCTAGGTTTAGAAACATTCCCACTTCCCTTGCTGGTAAACATATTGCAATATTCCACTCCCATTGGTTCAATCATGTTGATCACATTATCGTAAGTGGTATTGGCATAATTAACTTTGGCATTATTATTCTGAGTGTTGGAGGATTCACCTTTCTCATGACGAGGAAAGGGGCCTTTGAATGCTTGATGATCCAAATTCTTGTTATGATTCTCCACAACAATGACCTGGTTATCGATCAAGTCTTGAACTTTATGTCGTAATTGGAGACAACTACCAGTCTTGTGACCTTTGTTCTGATGGTAATCATGGTAAGCATTCTCATGCCACCAATGAGGTCTTGGTTGTGGATCATATAAACATTTCTCCAAAGGAGAATGAATTTTATTTTGTACCAAAGTTTTGAAAACCACCTCAAGCGGTTCTCCTAGAGAGGTAAATTCACGCTTGGGTCATGTTGCCCAAGGTTTGTTGCCAGAAAATTTAGAAGGTTGTTGAGTATTGATTGCAGCCTTTTTGATAGCTTTGGTCACTTGTATACCCAAGGTGAGATTAAAGACCAGTTTTGAAGAAGTTGAATTCACGTTATCGACCACCCCATCGTTCACAACATCTCTAATTTTGTTGGGAAATTTTCCTTTGTCTTTTTTGGATGATGAGGAATTTTGCTTGTTATCTGTATAACAGGTCAATTCACCTTTTTTAACCATGAAGGCTTCTATTATCACAGCCTATTTTATCATACTATCAAATTTAAGGGGACCTTGAAGTTGGAATTGATACCCAAAGTCAGGGGTGAGATTATCCAAGAATATATCAAGTTTCTCGCACTCGGGTATTTTGCGAGGCTACTTTGTGCAAAGTTGTCTCCATCTTTGAAGAAACATCAAGAATGGTTCCCCTTGCTCCTGTTTAAGGTTGCAAAGATCCCTTATGTTGATAGGATGTTGAATATTATGAGAATAGTGTTGCATAAAAAGATTGGCAATCTCGTCAAAAGTTTTGATGCCAGTGGGCAATCGTGAGAACCATTCCATAGCGGGCCCACCCAAACTTCATGGAAAAAGATGCATCAAATACGTTTGATCATGTATAAACTCCATTGAAAAGGTACCAAATTCTCTTAAATGATCCTAGGGATCAGTGGTACCTAGATACTTGTCATATTTTGGGAGCTCTACACCTTTGGGAAAAGGTTGCATAACAATACTCTTATCAAACGAAAAAGGACATATACTTTCCATTGTGAACTATTGCATAGGTTTGTCCTTATCTTTCATAAGTTTGATGATTTTCCCTTGCATGTCTTGGATTATCTTATGCAATTTGGAGGTTTTAGTTTCCTCTTCTTTAGCGACAAGTGTATCCTATTGGAAGTTCATGGGTAATTTGACTCCTTGATTCGCTAAATCTAGAAAATATTTTTCTTTGTCTTTCGCAAGGAGTATCTCCATCATTTTAATAAGATATTTATTATAATTTACTATGTCTATATCATTCTGAGTTATAGGGTCATCTTCATTTCCAATAATTTCATAAATACTTTGAGTTTGATCTTGACCCCGGTGTTGCTCTTGACCTTGTTCATGTTGAGATTGGTCATGACCTTGTGTGTAATCGAAAGGAGACAACATGTTGTTGTATCATCTTAAAATGGAAGAACTTCCATGTTAAGAGTGTTTAGGCCTCCTTAGGGGATTTTTTTGGCCTTCATCATACTGTCCCCTTATTTCAGCATCATCCCCTACTTCTGTGCCTATTTAGAACCCTGATTGGGCCTCTCCGGGCACCTTCTATCCCACCTAGCACTTTTTCTAGGGGTTCTGACCCCCTGGGTCAAGGTTGCCCTTGACCTTGACCTAGGTCAGGATTGACCTCAACCCTGACCTAGGTTAGGGTCAACCTCGACCTTGACCTAGGTGAGGGTCGACCTCAACCTTGACCTGGGTCCCCCTTCCAAATTTGGAAATCTGTTGATTGCCGGAGGTCATCCAAAATTCATTTCCCGCTTCCAGGTCGACTATTTTGGGGTTCCAAAGTGGTAAATCTTAAATTATATTTAATATAGGTCCACTTCTAGGGGCATGGGTCCAATTAAGATTTAATTCTCCTATGTCAGCCTCCTTAGAAGATTGTGCCCTAATTTCATATAAAAGGAAGTCTTCTCCTCTCATTTTCTCTAACTATCAACTAAGTGATAAGAGGTGATCAAGAAAAAAGTTCAAGCATCCATTTCTCTACATGTTTTCAAGCTCTCAAGGTGTTCAAGTTTCCCTCCTCAAGCATTCAATTTCTCCATTGAAGATCAAGGATTCAAGCTCTCAAGCCTTTGAAGGGATTTGGTTCAAGCATTCAAGATTTATCATTCAAGCCCTAGATCTAGCCATCATGGTGGTGTGATCTTCCTTCAAGTTCCTTTGTGCATCTTCAAGACTCTTTCATCATCTCTTCAAGGTGGATTCCAAGCATACAATCATGGAGGTTTATGGTTTATAAAGTTCATGCTTTCATACTTACATACTTTCTTACATTTGAATTACAATTGTATATCTATATCATAGCTTCATTATTAGATTCAATTCTACTACTTGCTAGCATTCTATACTTTATTGATTTCAAGGTTAATTCCTAAATCAGGGTTTGACTAAAGAAAACCCCTCCCCCACAACAAAAAAACCTCTTTTTCTTGTAGGTACAGGTTTAGGATTGTAGTTTTGAGACTAGATATGGATACCCTTTTTGGCAAACTTCCAGGATCCACGAACAGAGTCACTTTCAGATCTGTGCAAGTTAGGGTCAACATTATTGGGTCAGGGTTGACATTTGTGGGTCAAGGTAAACCTTTTTCATAAGATGACATTGGAACGGAAAACAATTTTTGGTTTTTGTTCATCTCTGTGTTTCCTTTCCAGATCATACTTTAGTTTTTCCAAAAATAGCCTACAGACCTCAAAAAATAGCATTCTTTGATTTGCAACATTTCAAGGTTAGTGCATTTCTCCTATCTATTTCAATTCAAATCCTTAATCATTCTAAATCTATCACACATTTACACCCATTTACATTCACACACGCCACATTTTAAGAGGGAAATCTAGGATCTCCTTCTTTATTCTTATTTCCAATAGATTGATTCACTTATGTATTGATCTTTTTTGGGTTGATCAATTTGGATCCTTCCTTTGTACATTTGAGAATAAAAGGGAATATATTATTTATCCCTCCACTCTAAACATTAAATGTAAAGGTGATAAGTGATTTGAGTATCAAAACACTCTTATTCCATCAACATCATTTTTCTCCTTTACATTTTGGTGAACCCGATAGACAACTCTTTCTTTTTGGTGTTGGATGTGCATTTCATATTAAATCTTGCATGCATATAGAAGTAGGTTTTCTTTTATGCTCTTGCATTTATATTTCAAAATTCATAAAAATCTCAAAATTTCTTTAAAAATACAAAAACATTTACATTTTTCATTGTGTTCAACATGTATGATTTTTGTTTTGAATACTTTGATGAGGCTTTTGTTGCTAAAGAGGATAGATCCCCTAATGAGGTACATGGAAGTGAGGATGAAATTTGTTCAAATAAGATCTCCATTGATCCTATTCCTATTTTATCCTCCTCTACAATCTCTTCAATTGACCTTTACCATAGAAGTGAGTTAATGATAGATGTTACTTCTTCTCCTAATATATGTCTTTTCTACGAGCCTACTCTAGAATAAAATTCTTTCTCCTTTAAAGATCAAGCTTTAGGTGATCCTATGATGTGCTTTATTGATAGGGAGGATAATCCTCCTATTTGGGATGAACCTTTGGATTTGGATGTTGATTATTCTCTTCCTCATGAGGCCATTATGGGTGATTTTACTTTTTGGGATGAACCCTTGGATAAAGACATTGATTTATCTCCTCCTTGTGAATATGCTTTGATACAAGAGGGTGATTTATTAATCGATGACATATTCATACATGATCGTGACTCTTTTTCTCAAACACACTCCCCTTATGTGGACATTTTATAGAAAGAAGAAAACATTATATATTATTTACCTCCATTTGGGATTTCTTCTAGTAATGAGACATTAGTGGGGAATGATATGAATTCCCTTAATCATCTCCCTCTTAGTGATGATCCTATAGAGCATCAAGCTCCTACCTCATCTTCTCCCAAAATGTATTTTGTTTCTCCTTCTTGTTAATCTATCAAACATACTAATGATGACATAGTGACTACCGAAGTTCCATTGACTCCTTTTGATATGGCTTCTTGTTATGGTCATGGTTATCATTTACTAGTTAAACAAGGATTCCATACTCAAGTATGTGCTAAGCATAAACAAGGAATTCAAATGCCCTTATAGAATGGGGGGCATGAGCCTTCTTGTGGATTGGGATTTAATCCTCAACAACACATCAATGTTACCAACATCTTAAATAACACTTCAAACCATGATGATCCTATGAAGGACTTTGACCAAGAGGTTGTTATGCCTAAACTCCTTCGTGCTAAGATGATTACTAGACCTAAACATAAAAAGAAACATAGTCTATACTTGAAGATTCTTCCCTTTTGTTTCTATCATACATTTCATGATCACTCTAATGAATTTCAAGCTTTACATTATAAGATTAGGCAGCTCATTGATAGTGAAATTATTTATATATCATGTGGCAATGAGTTATATTTCTATTCTATTTTCTCTAAATAACATTTATGTTCCTATTATGGAACTCCATATTATGTAAAAACTGTTAGCCTAATCTTTGGGGGCTCGTTGTCTTGCATAGTATTGTGAGCGATATAATAGGTCCCCTTTCATCCTTGTTCCTACACTTGGGGGGCAAGGATGCCATCTCCTTCTTTTCAGTCTTTCTAGGATTCACTTTTCCCTTGGTTAAGCAGTATATATATATTATGTGATATCCAATCATACATGAAAATTTTGGTTTGCATTGAGGATCTATGTCCTTAATTATAACCTATTTTGTTGTTTGAAATTGGGTTTCCATGGTTGATAGATCTCTCACCTTGGAAACTGAATAGTGTGCTATCCCTCGTAAGGGTTACTTTTTCACTTCTTGCATGATATCTCTTTTCTACAACAACATCTCTTGATATAATTTGATATATTCATTGCCCTCACACCTGGGGGGCAAGGTATTTTCCTTCTTCCTCTATCTAAGGTTTTACTTTCCTTAGCTTAGTGGCATTTGTTTATCATATAACATTATTTCCTTATAAAGATGTATGTTTTTGACTATGGATACCGTCTTATATGAGAGGTGATTGTCTTAGGTCATCACCTCTACTTTATTTTTCAAACTATGCTTTTGATAAACTCTTGCCTTTTCTTTGGGTTAGAGTTTGACTCCTTCATTTTGAGATTCCTCTTCCTCTTCATTGTAGGGGGCTTGATGATTGAATCTTTGGTCCCTCTTTGTCTTTAGAAGATGACATTTTATCCTAAGCACTCCTCTATGGTAGGGCTCTTGTTGATAAGATCTCTTCCCTTTTGAGGATGCTTTTTCCATAAGTGACATATCCATTTCATGATTATCTATGTTCTTAGATGTAAGGGTCAAGACTCTTCGCCAATAATATGGTATACATTGTTGTTAAGTTGGATATCTCCTTACCTTGTGAAGTAGGTATCCTCCCTTCTTCTTCCTTATCCTGCCTAGTGGGTAGCCATGATAAGGAGGGGGGAATATATAGGGTCTCCCTTGTACTATAATTTACATTTATTTACATTTTGCAGCATGATAAATCCTTGGAAGGTAACACACATAAGTTGCTAAATCTTGAAGAGACACGCATTTTTACTTTTATGTTTGCTAAATCCTTGGAAGGTAATGCACATAAGTTGATAAATCTTGAAGAGATACGCACCCTTTTTATTTTTTTACAATATGCTAAATCCTCGAAAGGTAACGCACATAAGTTGCTAAATCCTTAATGGACACGCATTTTATATTCCATAGTGATACAAGAATGTTGATCTATGGATATTTTCAAAAGTCATCAGAAGACGCATTTACAATTACAAGCACATTTTATGGATGAACCTGTTGGGCTCTCCCTCCTTGGTGATTCATAGTAAGGTGGGCATCTTACTAGGTGAGGTAATCACTTTTCCTTCTCTATCTTTCGCTTTCATGCTAGTAGGATTAGATCATGAAGCTATATTATCTATAGTGTTATTATTGTCTTGCTTATGTAATCATGTATATTTCTATGATTGATTTCTCTTTATTTCCATATCTTTATGTATGTATGTTGAGTTATAATCCTTGGTTTGTGGGCTCATATCCCTGACTTAGTGATATTCTACCTCGTTTCAATCCACCAGGATCTCTTTCTTCTAACTTTACCTTGAGCACATTCGATTTTCGTACTCCCGCTAAAGTGGGGGCTTAATATATCATCTTAAAATAGAAGCACTTCCATGTTAAGAGTGTTTATCCCTCCTTAGGGGATGTTTTTGGCCTCCATCACACTGTCCCCTCCTTTCAGCGTCATCTCCTGCTTTTGTGCCTGTTTAGAACCCTAATTGGGCCTCTCTGGCACCTTCTATCCCACCTGGCAGTTTTTCCAGGGGTTCTGACCCCCTAGGTCAGGTTCAACCTTGACCTCAACCTAGGTCAAGTTCAACCTCGACCTTGACCTAGGTCCCCATTCCAAATTTGGAAATCTGTCGGTTGACGGAGGTCATCCAAAATTCATTTCCCGCTTTTGAGTCGGCTATTTTGGGGTTTCAAAGCAGTAAATCTTAAATTATATTTAATATAGGTCCACTTCTAGGGGAATGGGTCCAATTAGGATTTAATTCTCCTCTATCAACCTCCTTAGAATATTGTGCCCTAATTTCATATAAAAGGAAGTCTTCTCCTCTCATTTTCTCTAACTATCAACTAAGTGATAAGAGGTGATCAAGCAAAAAGTTCAAGCATCCATTGCTCTACATGTTTTCAAGCTCTCAAGGTGTTCAATTTTCCCTCCTCAAGCATTCAAGTTCTCCATTAAAGATCAAGGATTCAAGCTCTCAAGCCTTTGAAGGGATTTGGTTCAAGCATTCAAGATTTATCATTCAAGCCCTAGATCTAGCCATCATGGTGGTGTGATCTTCCTTCAAGATCCTTTGTGCATCTTCAAGACTCTTTCATCATCTCTTCAAGGTGGATTCCAAGCATACAATCATGGAGGTTTATGGTTTATAAATTTCATTCTTTCATACTTACATACTTGCTTACATTTGAATTACAATTGTATATCTATATCATAGCTTCATTATTAGATTCAATTCTACTACTTGCTAGCATTCTATACTTTATTGATTTCAAGGTTAATTCCTAAATCAGGGTTTGACTAAGGCAAACCCCTCCCCCACAACAAACAAACCTATTTCTCTTGCACGTATAGGTTCAGGATTGTAGTTTTGAGACCAGATCTGGATACCCTTTTCGACAAACTTCCAGGATCCGCAAACAGGGTCACTTTCAGATCTGTGTAGGTCAGGGTCGACATTATTGGGTCAGGGTTGACATTTGTGGGTCAAGGTTGAACTTTTTAATAAGATGACATCAAAATGGAAAATGATTTCTAGGTTTTGTTCATCTCTGCATTTCCTTTCCAGATCATACTTCAATTTTTCCAGAAACAGTCTACAGACCTCAGAAAATAGCATTCTTTGATCTGCAACATTTCAAGGTTAGTGAATTTCTCCTATCTATTTCAATTCAAATCCTTAATCATTCTAAATCTATCACACATTTACACCCATTCATTCCAAAACACATTTTTAAGAGGGAAACCTAGGATCTCCTTCTTTATTCTTATTTCCAATAGATTGATTCATTTATGTATTGATCCTTTTTGGTTTGATCAATTTGGTTCCTTCCTTGTGCATTTAAGAATAAAAGGGAGTATCTTATCCTTCCCTCCACTCTAACTATTAAATTTAAGGTGATAAGTGATTTGAGTATCAAACACTCTTACTCTATTAACATCATTTTTCTCCTTTACAGTTGTTAACGTGAGATTGTTCTGTATGCACTCCTTCAGTATGAGAGTGAGAACTCATAGCCGATGTGCTCTTCGAAAAATCAAAAGGATTGAAATGTGAAAAAGGATCACTAAGGAAGCGAGGGTCATTAATAGGATCGACCCAAACATATGAATTCTTTGAGAGAAATGGATTACGTTGATCTTGAAACAACGGATTAGAATAAAATTGAAGCACTAGCTTCAGATTTGGAGTTGAGTTTGCACTGAATGGGGAAGAGGAACGTGATGATCCCTCTTGATTATCTACTTGAATAATAGGTTCAGAATGACCTTTCCCTTGATTGCGAGGTTTACCTCTACCTACTCTAGAACCGCATATAGGAAAGATATTACCGCTCCTAGTTGTAATAGGCATAGACAAATTTGATATGAGAGGAAACTTAAGATCTGACTCAGAACTTTGTCTCTAAAGGTATCGAAAAAGATGAGGTAATAGGCTAGAACAGCCAAGGCATGAGATGCACCCAGCACGAATCGTCAGAGGTGTGGCTAGAATAACCGAGATATGACTATCATGTCGCAAGGTACAAAACATAAGAAAACAGGATGGAGACAAAGAGACAAGACAAGTTCAAGTATGAATCAGTCAGTTTGCAACTCGAAACAACTAGTTTCAGTTTGTAGACAATGAAGGAACAAGCAATCAAATCCCAGACAAGGGACAGATAAGGCAGATAAACAAACTTGGTTTTCAAGGTAAAGACCAAATTTTGAGACACAGTGAGAATTGTTCTCTAACAATATATCTAGGCTTAGGACAGTTTTAAGATGATACAAATCAGCAATCTATGTTTCAAGGTGACAAGCACTTGTTTAAAAGCATGAAGTTTCAATCAGACAGTGACGCAAATAATAGTCGAAAACAATTCCACCAAGGACAAAGAAACTTGGTAGAAACATGGGAGTCTTTTTTTTATGATAGAACAGACAGTTTAAGACTCAAGAACAAACACTCAATTATCCCTACAAAGAAAATTGGTTGAGAAGACAAAATCTGTGCCCCGCTGTCTTATGCGTATGCGTGCACCTCACACAGCAGTGTCACCCTCAAAAGAGCACCTGTGTTTTTGGTGTTTCCAAGGACTAAGTATATATGTTTGAAGGTAACCCTTAAAAAGGGGCCAGTGTCATATACCACTTCAAACATCCAGGTGCGTACCTATGTCAAGAATCTAAGGGAGAGATTCTTCCCTCTCCCTGCACACAAATTATGCCTCCTTTCAGAGGTGAACCGGGTAGGCATCTAACTAATAGAGTGTTTAATAGGCTTACATTCACAATAACCTTTGGTGCCTCTGATATAGAGTTGGGGCCTTGCAGCCACACGAACACTTGTAAGTCACACACCCTTGCAAGCAAGGCTGGGAGCGGCGCTGCTCAACATGACAAACAAGGCTTTCTCATGATGATAGTCAAAATCAATGAGAAAGAAGTTACTATAGCTTTGGAGTCTTTAGACTACAACAAAGAAGACTTTATTAGAGTGAGGTGGAATCATCGGCGAAAGGTGTGTACTCACTTGGGTCGTTCCTGGAGGTTCAACTTTTGGCAAGCCCTCTAACGGTGACTCAACTTGGTTCGGATTCAAGGGTTTGATTTTCTGATTCTCTCAATGAGAGAAGAGCATACTTATCTACCTTTGCACCTCACCCAAACACATCAAGCATGTTCATCACCAAGATAGTTTCACTCCACCAAATCCATAATTCTTTGGGTTTCTGATTCTCTCAAAGAGAGAAGAGCATAATTCCCTAACAAGTAGAAGTGCTAAAGATTCACTTATCTTGCTTTGCTTCCCCAAGTATCCGTCATGCTAGAAACATCTGGGTCTCAGATTCATCCATGGGCATCACTTCCATGTAATGAAGAGCCTATTACCCTACTTTGCTATCAAGATCCTTATGAAATTTTAACAAAGCCCTATTTAGACTATGTGAATGAAAAATAGTAAACAAACATGACATTTTAATAATGTCTTTGACTATCATCCTGGAAGTAAACCATTAGAAAGTTTTGATCTTTGGAAAGAAAACCTGCAAACCACTGTTATGCTACAGTAGAAAACCAGAAATAGAAAAATTAGAGCAAAAACAGATGTCAAAACAGAGAAACAACAAATTGAAAATTCTGGATTTTAAATGTCTGTCTGTCAAAGTTCGCGCGAGAAAGTACTTCAATGCGTGTGAGAAAGTACTTTGACGTGCACGAGCTTTCTATTTTCTCATGTGAGAAAGTGCTACTGGGAGCAAATCTTCACGCGGCTTGACGCAAAACTTCACGCAAGACTCCGTACCAATGCAGTACGGACGTATGACAGAGCTCAAAAAATACAGTCAATAAATTCATAAATGAGGCCAAAAATTGTTTTTGTTGCCGCACGGTGGGTGCCAAAATGTTATATGATGAATGTGGACCTCTGAATTTAGCACAAACACAACATAGTCTTTACACAATCGTTCAATTCACAAAGACAAACATGAATTGTTTGTTCTGCAAATTCGATTGAGGCGACTTGTTGCCTCCTATTCAGTTGGGGATGTTGAGTTTACCCTCACAACAAGAGCCAACAACCTGACCATTGCTAATATGGAGGATTTCTAGAATGCAAGAAAAAGAAGAATTGCAATTAATCTTATGAAATTTGCAACTAGTCTATGAGAGAAATTCTCTTAATCTATGAATTGAGAAGTAATTAAGCTATGGAAGTGAATTGCAACTGATCTAAGAATGAATTGCAACTAAGCTATGGAAGCAAAATACAATTAATCTAAGAAAATCAAATACTTTTAATCTAGAAATAAGAGTGCTTGTTATCTATGAAAGAAATTGCCTTTAAGCTAGAATTGAATTTGCCATTAATCTAGAAAGCTTGAAAGCATCAAATTGAAATGTTAGATATGGAAATGAATCATAAATGAAATCATTATATCTTCAATTCCGATTTAAAATAGCCTAATTATGCAAATTTAAACTTGAAACATGAAAGAAATCAAATGAAAATTGACTATAATATTGATGTTCTCCAAAATCATCCTCCCAAATGAAGAAAAAGAAGTCCAATT
Organism: Thuja plicata; assembly: GCA_018584345.1. Taxonomy (NCBI): domain Eukaryota; kingdom Viridiplantae; phylum Streptophyta; class Pinopsida; order Cupressales; family Cupressaceae; genus Thuja; species Thuja plicata. The sequence goes on along the minus strand of MU226648.1, from coordinate 2,525,514 downwards.
TATAGAAAACCATGGAAAGAGAGTGAAGAGTTTCTTGAAAAGAAATAGTTGTCTCTTCATTCTCTTTTGAGACAAAAATGCAAAGATTATTTAAATAAAAGGGTGAATTATTGCCACATGAGTGTCCTTTCACATAGAATTATGGAATTCATTTTTGAGGATAATTCATCCAATAATTAAATAACCTTTCAATTCCTTTTATGTATATTAGTTAAAGGGGGTGGAATTGATTTAATTAAAAGCACTTAAGACTTTAGGATTAAATTAATTAATCATAAGGGTTTTTTAGCTAATAAACTCTGAGAATTTAGGAATTAAATATAATGTCAGATTTATGCAAATTTGGGTTTTCTACATTTGAAACTCAGTCAATTAAAGTCAATAAGGAGAAGAATTTTCCTAATACAATAGGACTTCGAAGATGAGAAAATTGAAGGAATGCACCAAAATTGATTGGAATTATTAGGTGTCAATTTTGGGGTGTTACATTAACAAGTAACATAACATGCAACTTTATTCATGAAGATCTTGACTAACTATCAATTTGTATTTGTATAATGAAACTGATGAAAAATATGACTTGGTGTAGTGTAGTTCCATCCTTACTTGTTCAAGTTAAGTGGAGGTGGTGATGTCACTAGATCCATTGGATGGGGTGTCATCATTTGCATTGGTTGGTCCAGCTTCATCATTGCTTGAAGATTTTCTCCACATTTTGTCTCTATCCCTCTGGATATCTTTAATGGTGTTTCCATTGGGATATATGCTTGCCTCTGTCATTCGGTCTCTGCAATATTTCTTGAGATGACCAACTTTATGACAATGTAAGCATGCCATTCCTGGGTTTGTCCACCCTCTAGACCTTTTGGTCCATTCTCTCATGCATTTTGCATCAATGTAACCATATCTACCACATGTTGTACAATTTGTCCAAGTACTATAGTCCCATACATACTGATTACCAATTCTCTTTGGTTCATACAAAATTTCTTGACCTTTAGGCTTCCATGCTTGCCTTTTATTTTTTCTAGCACTCATCAATTGTGTGCCCATTCATTTTGCATGTAGGATATTATTTTTCCATGTAAGTTTCCTTCTATGGTTGATCCATCTTAGACTTACATTCATATGCTTTATGTCCTTTCTTGTTACAGTTATAACAAAATCCTATGAATGAAGATGTAGATTTAGGAATACTTTTCATTTTTCCTCTGCACACATTTGATGTATGCCCTTGCTTTCCACAGTGTTTGCATGTAAGCTTTCTTGGGCTTGGATTTTCATAGACATTCTTTGGATTGGCTTTATTGGGTGATTCTCCACTTTCGGTAAATCCTAGACTGTTGTTGTTGTTAACTCTTCATTGTCCTTCAGGAAAATCATCCATTATTTTATTGTTGTCTTTAGCCTTTCTGATTATTTCATTATGTTTTTGTTGAATTCTAATCTCATGCTTTAGTTTTTCATTCTCTTCTCTTAGTTCACCAATATCCTATACCCTTTCAATGAGTTCTATATTCATTTAGTTTTCTTCTTGTCTCATAAGAATAATTTGATTTGTAAGCTCATGGTGATGCTAGGCATATCTCTGAATTGTTGGGATTAATAGGAAGTAGTACTAAGAGGAGAGGGGTGAATCAATACCTCCAAAACTTTTAACACTTTTCTCCTTTCATCATTAGTAAACAATCTTTATTGTATTACCAACCATTTTTATGTTCTTTCTTATGCGTGTAGTATTAATTCATAATCTTAATTGTATGCAACATTCACATAAACATTCATTAAAATAATAGATACATAACACAAGATATGATATCATAGAAAAATCTTGTTAGGAAGTAAAAACTGCGGTGGGGATGGCACCCACAAAACTTCACTATCTGCAGAATGGAAGGGAGTTGATAAAGGCTTACAATTGATCACTTCTGATGATCTACCCTATTAGGAGTATTGATGTGGAGACCTATTAAGATCTACTCTGTTAAGACATTTAGCAACACTGATTTAAGTGTGCACTCGGTTAAGAGATTTACAATAGGACTGTTAAGTCCACCTTCCTTGAAAGGATTTCTTAAGTGTACTAAACTTGTTAGAATCAATAAAACATGTTTGACTTGGATGTATTCAATCTATAATTGTTGATCACAGATCCATTAAAGCTCACAGTATATGAATATCACATGTAGTTATTGATTAATACCTTTTCCTACTCGTCGATAGCATGTGTTCTATTCTTGAAATGAAATTGATCCTTTTATGTTCTTCTGCATGTATTCTCTTGTCTGATCCTTAGATTCTCTCATTGGCTACAATCATCATCGAATAACATGTTCATAATAGATTGAGCATCTATTTATACAAGTATTTGACCTAATTTAGAATCACGCATTATAAAGTTAACTCTAGATCCAAGGTTTACAACTTGACCTTGATCCTTTAGTTTTCATGTTTTAAATCAGTTGAACTGATAAAAAAATAATAATCACATTGTTTTATCCTCACGTAATGGCTCTAAAACAAATCAAGAAGCTAAATATAAAAATTTAGTGATTTATCTGACATGGAAACTCAGATCCAACTTTTGTGGGATCTAACTTACTGTCGGTTCTTGGTTGTCGGGTTGAACTGAAAGTCTATCAGTGTTCCTTTCTAAACTGATCATCAGGTTCCCTTCATCTGCCAGGTTCCACTCTTTGACTGTGTCATCGGGTTGCACTATTTTTACTCATCGGGTTCCTTTGTCCTTTTTGTCATCGGGTAACACTAAATAGTGTTTTGTCGAGATGCTTTGTACTTAGTAGTATGGGGTAACCTTGGCGTTAGGTAGTGTTGTGCCCTATCTATCAGTGTAGTATAAACCGATGGTGTTCATCATGTTTTTCCTTGTATATACTAATGGAAAAATATAATGTCTTCAATCTCCCCCTTTGACATTAGTATCAAAAACTGATATGTGCATAATACTAAAGTGTTTAGTATGTACACCATGTATATATCCTTGTCATTATATGACTCCCCATAATTGTATGCATCAGTATAGTATAAGTATATGTACATGTATACTTGTCTTTGTACTATACATTCCCCTTTTTTTATTTACTCATTCTAATGATTGAATATACATATCATTTCCCCCTTTGTACTAACTAAATTGTACATATCATTTCCCCCTTTATTTTATACTCGTGACAAAAAATGTACAACTTATAAGTTGTCAAAAATGTGACAAAAATGTGTAACTTACAAAGTGTCAAGAATATGTGAATGGGTATTCTTGATATCTTTGATCATTTTCTCCCATTTTTCTTTGAGGATTTCTAATTTCATGTGCTCTAGCTCTATTCTAGCATGCATATCATAAATGTTGTTTAGGACAAACATTTCTAGGGTGGAAATAAGTGCTCTTTCCTCTTTCATATGGCTTTGCATTAATGAGAGTATTGGTGAGATTTAAGCTTCAAGCTCATTTATCTCATCTCTGAACTTGGTTTCTGCAATCTATATGTCTTGTCTCATCTTTTGAGCTTGCTTTAGCTTCTCATTATGCAATTTGATTGCCTCTTCATTGTTTGTGAGCCCTTGTGTACTTGCTTGAAGATCAACATCAATCTATGCTATCTTGTCAGTATACTCCTTAGTAAGTTGATCTAACATGCATAAATTTTGTATTAAGGTTATAGCTTCTGAAATAATTGGTTCCATTGTGCTTACCAATTCAGATAGCTTTACCTTTTGTAGTGCCACTTCTTGGCTTATCTTTTCTGCTAGCTTGAACTCGTATTTATGTTCAAGTCTTTCTTCCATAGCCTTCTTATCATCTATGTTTTGAGATGTGATTGCATCGGTGAGAACCACTAATTGATCAAGCATGGGGGTTGTTTGATCAACATCTATATCAGGTATAATTTTCTTGAGGATTCCTCGTGCAACTTCTAGTACCTTTTCTTCCTTGGTGGATTTTCTCAACTTATCCTGCATGGCCTTCCTTTCACAAAGTCTTGCATACTTTGTCATCTCAATAGGATCCAATGTCCTCAGATCACATACTGTTATCTTGATTATCTCATCCAGTGTCACTAGATTCTTGAACTCTTTCTCTTTTTCTTCCTTGAGATTTGAGTAGAGGTAGATGTATGAACTACCATTGCAAGTTCATTTGTCTTCTCAGAAGCGCTTGGTGAAGGCTTTGTAGATGAAGCTTCTTGTGTTTTCTTCTTGGGGTTCACCTATCAGTTTGGTGAAGACATCTCTCCATCAACCTTGGGTGTTTTTGTAGACTTCTCTTCTATTTTCTTCTCATGTTGATCTATCTTTGCTTCTTCACTCTTTTCTTTATGCTTGTCCTCTTCTACTTGTTTATCTTCTTCTTTATTTTGATCAGTAGACTTGTCTTTATGATCATCAGTTGCATCTTGATCTGTAGTTGTTTCTTTTGGTTCATCTATGGTATCTTTTGTCTCTGCATCACCCTTGTCTTTGGGTATGCTTGTATCTACTGCATTGGATTCTTCATTGCCTTCTAGCAGATTTATGGCCTTTATTAACATTGGCATATTATCCTGAGTGCTAGCTTGTGTTGCATCTAGTGTTGTGTCCTTCTTTTCAGTTTTAGCTTGTTGAGTAGTGACATCTTCATATTTTTGTATTTGGTCTGTAGGGTCTAGTACTGTTATGTCAATGATGGATGTATCTAGCCATATCTCATTAGCAACATCCATGTCATTATGTCGTGTTGTCTTCAATGCTTGATGTTTTTCTTGATCCTTAAGAGATATAAATATTACATCATCTTCCTTTTTTGGATCCTTATCAGAGTCATAATGATTGATGTCTTGAATGTCAAGATCATCCATGACTTTATCTAAGTCAACTAGCTCCATATCTTCAACATTATTCAAAGCAATGTGCTTAGGACTTGCTTTATCTTTTTCCTCCTCTACATGAGGTGAGTCAATGAGAAGTAATTGATTCTCACAACTTTTTGACTCTATAGGTAGAGCTAGGATTTGTCTCTATTTGGCTTCGTTCATGCTATCTAGCTCTATGAATTTACCTTGTAGCACCTTGTAGGCTCTTATCTTTGCTATAAATTTATTTGAGTGCTTTTTCATTATCTCTTTGATCTCTTCCATCTTTGATTTGGGAGGCATAAGTGTGACAAGTACCTTCTCCCTTGCTTCCTTTTCTGTTTGTAAAGCATATGACCATTGTTGTGAAATCCTATCACCCATTCCTTTTAGTATTTTGTCCACAAATTCAAATGGTACATATTTAAATTTGACCTTTTCCTTGATTATTGCATCTTTTTTTTTTTTTGGTCCTCTAGTTTCAGTGTTGCCCACTGTTTAATTTTTCTTTCTCTCATTGTACCCGATGCTGCAATTGAATTTGCAACTTCATCAATTGTTAGATTGATAAATATTTTCTTAACTACATCAGGCTCATCCTCTTTGGAATCTTCTATGTCATCTTTGGTCCTGACTAGCCTTTTCCTCCTTTTTGTAGGTGTTTGTTTCACTATTTTCTTCTTTGTTGGTTGCTTCCTCTTATAGGTCCTTACTTGACCTTTCTTGAGGGGTGTAGTATCTTTTTCTGTTTGGCTCCTTGTCTTCTGACCCACTATGGTTCTTGGTTTCTTTGTAGGAGGTGGAGGTGTATCATATTCAGTGGCCTCAGAATTTGATTTTTGTTCATGTTGCTCTTCACCGATGGTACCCTATTCATCAGTTTCCTCTACTTGTTCTTTATCCTCCTTATTGACCAATAGAATATTTTCAAGATCCTTTACTATTTTCCTCTTCTTGTTGACATTCTTCTTGATTACTAGGCCTGATTTTATCTTCGACTTGGCCACTTCATATGTCCCAAATCTTGGTTGTTTTTTGTCAAGGGGCTCATTTACCAATACATCTATTGCATTTGTTGCTTGATCTATGTTTATCTCATAGTCAAGAGGTGGTAACCAGGTTGTTCTTGGTATAACTAGTTTTATGTGTGTGAAATGTATATCCGCCATAAAACATATCTCATCCCTATGTTTTTCAATTAATTGCTCAAGGATCCTCACTCTCTCCATCATATTTTCCTTGAATTCAAGGAAGTGTGCTATCTTTATTGAATCAAAATTATCTCCTAATGACTTGATAAGGTCACTAATCTATAATGTGACTAGCTTTGTAGTATCCCACTTTACTTTGCCTAATAAAGGAAAGTTTTCTTGAAAGTAAAAGAATATACACAAGATGAGTGAACCAAACTTACATGTGTTAGTCTTTCCAGACCTGATTGTTGTCATGTTCTCATCAAGTTTCTTCAACAGAATCTCACATAGATCCATTTGTATTCCTTTAGTGATAATTTTGTAAGTTGTGCTTAATGTTGTTGATGCTATGTTGTTAAGCCTTCTTGCCTGAAAGATTTTGTAACCTATCACACATGCAACGAACCTCAGTTCCTCATTGGTGATGGTGTTCACCTTGAGTCCTCTATTATCCCACATAGCTTTGGTGAGTTTCTCAACTTTCAGTCGAGAGGGATTCTTATGGGCCTTAGGTTTGTCAGTTATGGGGTAACCAGTTAGAGCATGCAACACATCCTTTATGATCTTCTTAGGTTCATCCAACCATAACATCTAGTCATGCATTCTGCTCAAAACTAACCTAATCCAGTCAATTTTGAAAACCCTCAGGAAATATAGGGCATTTTTTATCCCCTTTACTTGAAAATGCTTGTGTTCTTCTTTCTATTAGTAATAACTGAGAGGGGGGGTGAATCTGTGGCCTCAAAATTTTATCCTTCAAACATTTAACCACCAATCAAATAAACCTTAGATTATTAAGTCCCTACAAGATGCATGCCATAAAATAATTATAATGATTAACTGTCTATCGGTTTTCCTTGTATGTCCTTATTCTCCTTGATTACTGATAAGCAGTATAACTATTTACCAAAACTTAGTAAATAAGTAGAGTATATCAATCAACCCAGTGTTAACTATGTCAGATACAAAACAATAAAGAAATAAATCATACACACATAACACATGAAATTTTAACGTGGAAACCTTATTAAGGGAAAAACCACTGGGATCGGTAACCCAAATTTTCACTCTTTTGAAGTGAGCCCTGTTAGGAGCCAACCTTGTCAAAGGTTACAAACACACTATTAAGTGCGACCTTGTTAGAGGATTTTATACATAGAGATTGTCACTTAGTATTGGGAATCTATTTCTACCATCCTTGAATCAGCCTCCTTCTTAGACTGTCAATAGGTATCGGGCAAGTCCAATTCTACTTTCATGAATCAACCTTTTTGGCACTCCTTGGGATGTACCTCAATCTATAGAAGACTGTTAAGTCCTGCTCTGTTAAGAGAGTTGATACTTCAATGGTTAAACTAAAACACTATGACTTTTTCATGATGCAACTTTGAATTGCATATTTTCAGATCTATTTAAGTACATTACCTCTCTAATCAATGTATCAATTCAATTCTTTGTGCTCCACACTTTCTTCTTTGTGATGTTGTGTTGCACTGTTCGTCAGTGTCTATAGAATTATTTAGCTCTCCTTCAGCTTGATTAATCAGAACTATATGAAGTTATTCTTCATCAGTTTCTCTTTAGCATCCTCTTTCTATTCACTCCCCTTAATCCCATCTATAAATGAATTAAGCTTGTCTCTTATATAGACATGATATTCACTATTTCTTGATTCTTGATTCTTGGCATGAAAAACAATCCAGCCAATTTGATTTAAAGCATAACTCTAGATTTATCTCGTAGTTATCTTCTTGCCAACTATACAAATCTTCTTTAAATCAATCACTTGACTCTGGTTGAATAAAATAAAGAAAAAAACCAATTAAGTCTATCTTTAGCTCTTGCCAACTAGATATTTTATCATTTTCTAAAATCTTTGTTCCGTCGGTCAACTTTGTATTTAGTTGTTAGTGACAACTGATAGTTCCATTGGTGTGACTCCAGTTAGCTTCGGGATATTTGTCCGTTGGGCATCATTGGATTTTACTCGTCGGGCAACTCTATTTTCAGCTCGTCGGGCATCTTGTGGTTTTGCTTCGTCAGGAAATACTGTCTTCTACTCGTCGGGTATCACTGTGACTTTTCTTCTTTGCCTTTATTGATGGTGTGCACTCTGTTGGTGTTATCTATCACTTAGTGAATACTTGAATTTTATGCATTTCTAAAAGCATAACCTTTGTTCCATTTATTCTATGAATTCTTTGGCATTATGTACATGATCGTACAGATGATATCAAGTTGACATCAATGACAATACCAACCATTAACTGATTTAATGCCTTGCATTATCTTCAACTTAACATTATCAAACATTCAATCAGTTACATGTCATCAATTTCATGTTCCCTTGATCATCACATAGCTTCTTGTAAGATTGATCCATCTCTAGATCACCAATTTCAACGATCTTATAGTGAATATAAGACCTTACATCTTCTATAAGCAAAGCCCTAGTTAGAATTTTTGAAAATGCACCAGATTCATCAGGTTGCGATGCAATCTCTAGGCACATCTTGTATTTAGATTCCACACAGGTGTTTTTCTTTGTCAGCTTAACCACATTCTTCTTGTCATTCTTCAACTTTACAGTTCTTGAAGTGGTTGCCATCATATTTTGAATTTAGGGCTTTCTTGAAAATAACAACAGAGTTCTTCAGTGCGCTCGGTACTTACTTCGATCCATGTATATGGTGAGTGATCTGTTTGGAGTGCGTTGGATTGAATCAAGGTCGCTCTACTAAATTCTTTCTTTTTTCTCTATTTTTTCTCTGCTCTTTCTTCTCAAATCGTGCATGCAAAATGAAGTGCTCCCATCGATTATTTATAGACTTTTTCCCTAAGTCTGTCATAAATGCTCAATGACTCATCAGGTCATGAAGATGGAGTCCATCAGGAAGACTTCTCAATTAACATTGTCAGTGTTGGCAAGATGCTCAGGATAGCTGTTAAGATTTTTTCTTTTACCGACGGATATCGGTATTGTGTCAAGTCAAAATTGCAACTTTGCTTCTTTACCGACGGGTGTCAGGTTACATAGGTGACTTAGCCCTTTTTATGTGTTGACCAACAATTTCTGGTAAGTGTAGACAACTCATCCTTTATTCTCATGGATGATTTTTGTTACGTGTTTACCGACAGGGTTGTTTTTTCAGAATTGTAACACGTAACATAATATGCAGCTTTTTTCATGTAGATTTTGACTATCTATCAATTTGTATAATGGAACTGATGTAAAATATGAATTGGTGTAGTGCACTTCCATACTTACTTGTTCAATTTAAGCGGTGGTAGTGATGTCACCAGATCCATTGGATGGGGTATCATCATTTGCATTGCTTGGTCCAGCTTCATCATTGCTTGAAGCTTTTCTCCATATTTTATCTCTAGCCCTCTGGATATCTTCAATGGTGTTTCCATTGGGATATGTTCTTGTCTCTATCATTCGGTCTCTGTAATCTTTCTTGAGATGACCAACTTTATGACAGTGTAAGCATACCATTATGGGGTTTGTCCAACCTCTAGACCTTTTGGTCCATGCTCTCATGGAATTTGCAGAAATGTGACCATATCTACCACATACTGTACAATTTATCCAAGTGTTGTAGTCCCATACATATTGATTACCGATTCTCTTTGGTTGATAAGGAATTTCTTGACCTTTAGGCTTCCATGCCATGTAGGATAGTATTTGTCCATGTAGGTTTCCTTCTTTGGTTGATCCATCTTAGACTTACATTCATATGCTTTATGTCCTTTCTTGTTACATTTATAACAGAATCCTATGAATGAAGATGTAGATTTAGGAATACCTTTCATTTTGCCTCTGCATACATTTGATGTATGCCCTTTCTTTCCACAGTGATTACGTGTAAGCTTCCTTGGTCTTGGATTTTCATAGACATTCTTTGGATTGGCTTGATTTGATGATTCTCCATTTTTGGTAAAACCTAGACCATTTTTATTGTTAAATCTTCATTTTCTTATAAGAAAATCATCCATTCTTTTATTTTCTCTCTTTAGCCTTTCTAATAATTTCATTATGTTGTTGCTGAATTCTAACCTCATGCTTTATTTTTTCATTCTCTTCTCTTAGTTCATCGATAGCCTATACTCTTTCATTGAGTTCTATATTCATTTTTTTTTCTTCTTGAATCATAATAATAATTTGATTTGTAAGCTCATGGTGATGCTCGGAATGTCTCTGAATTTCTAACTCTTTTTCTTGTAGCTTCTCTGCAATCTTCCTTCTGTCATCAATAGCTAGTGTTCTTTCTATTTCAGCTAGTCTAGAAGAACTCATCACATCAATCATTCTTACCATCTAGGTCTCTTGATTGAATTGTAGCATCTTTATTTTCTCTTTCGTATGTTTATTGATCTCCTTTAGATTTGTGATGTTTTCTTCTGATGCATCTGATGCTTTGCTTGTGGTTGATCCTGAAGATTCAAAGAAATCGGGAATCTCTTCTTCTTGATAATCTTTTTCATTGCTCCGAGTTGCCATATGGTGTAGGGAACCTCCCTATTTGATGTTTTTGTTTGTTTTATGGTTGTCTTAGATGTTTATGTGTGGGTTGGAATAAGGTCCAATGGGTTGGATGCTTTGATAGAAAGAGTCATAGTGCTCATTAAGTATTTTAGTGTCATTTTGGCTTCAAATAGTGAAAAGTTGTTATTTTAGTGTAATGTGGGTTTGAGGTGTGTGTTAGGACCCTACATATCCTATCTAGGGTCATGAAAGTCAAACTCACCCATCGAGTTGACAAAATGAGTCAAAATGCTCAAAGTACAAAAAGTTGTTGGCAACTTTGAAAGTTGCTCGAGCAACTTTTGCAAGAAATTGAAAAATGTAGTTAGATAAATTGTAACTACCCCATGCTTAGTATATGAGCATGGATTCAATTTTTTGAGGGGTTAATGAATTTTTGGATTGCAACAATTGTTTTTGGGACCTCTGTACGGATGTCTGTAACTGCAATCCAGTAATCAGCATTGTTTCTTTGCTATTGTATACTAGTAGAGAAGATCGGACCCCATAGGCGTGTAGTGTTTTCAAATATCTTTCATATGATATAGATAGTTTTCTTTCAAGTTATTTTATTGTAAAGTTAGAGGATTTTGTAGGTCACTGGTCTGTAAGTGACATTACAGTGTTGTTTAGTTAGAAATGGCTCTAACCTAAGAACCCACCGGTGGAATTGACTGAAACCATGGGGGAAGTAGGGTTAGATTATGTAGATAGTATTTTTTCTTTCATTCTTATAGTTGCAGTGGATTTCCTAGACCAAATAGGAATCCCTATGGCTTACTGGTGAATCCAGGTGAGCCAGGACAGGGTGAAGAAAGAATTGGTTCGAGCACCCATAATCTTTTGGAAAAGACTTAGTGGCATTTTTAGGTTCCCTAGATAGTCTCCTAAAAGGATTAAAAGGTGGAAGGAGGTGAATAGAATGTTAAAGATAATTTTGACAATTGTTTATGTTGACTGGTCTCGAGTCCTAATTAATAGGCTAAAAACTAGGGCCTGCAAGAAACTAGGGTTGTGGGTGCATCCAGAAGTATGGACTTTGGATTCTGATAGTGTTTTTTGATACCTTGAATATTTTCAAGGTCTTCTATGGGGTCATTTGGAGGATTTCAGAGCAATAATCCAAAAATAGTGAATTTAGACCTACTAGGATTTGGGCAATTAGGCCTCCTAGTGAAATTGTGATCAATTAGATTGGTAATGTGTCTAAAGTTATTGGAAAGGGTTCAGAATGACCTTTGATGGACTAAGAAGATAGTTAAGATTCTAAATGAAGGTGTGGGAAGATCCTAAGCAGTGGTTTGGGATTCTAGGAAGGGATCTACTGAAGAAGACTATGCATTTGGGGAACTAGTTGGACTAGTTAAGCCTATAGACTTTGGAATCTTCCAAAGATCAATTATACCTTGGAGGAGAAGTTGATAGTGAGGGTCTTGGAGATCCTAATTGGGGGAGAATAAAACAAGAAGTAACCATTGGATGGTTAGGAGAGAGAAATAATCCAATTGAGTGAAGAAGACACTAGATTCCTAAACCCTCTACAACACCATACCTTTTCTCTCATCCAATAGCTCTCTCATATTGATTCTTGCTTCTTTATACTGTTCATAGAACATCTCTATTTCAAGCTTTTTGTTCTCAATATTTTCATCAAGTTTGTACTTCTCCATTGTAAGATCTTTTCTCTTAAGCCTTTAAGCTTTCCAAGAAGAGACTTAGCTCTTATACCAATTGTTGGGATTAATGGGAAGTAGTACTGAGAGGGGAGGGGTGAATCAGTACCTCTAAAAAATTTAACACTTTCCTCCTTTCATCATTAGTAAACAATCTTTATTGTATTACCGACTATTTCTGATGTTCTTTCTTATGCATGTAGTATTAATTCATAATCTTAATTGTATACAATATTCATAGAAACATTCATGAAAATAATAGACACATAACACAAGATATGATATCATAGAAAACTGTTGTTAGGAAGTAAAAACTGTGGTGGGGATGGCACCCACAAAACTTCACTATTTGCAGAATGGAAGGGAGCTAGTAAAGGCTTACAATTGATCACTTCTAATGATCTACCATGTTAGGAGTATTGATGTGGAGACTTGTTAATATCTACTCCATTAAGAGATTTAGCAACACTGATTTAAGTGTGCATCCAATTAAGAGATTTACAATAGGACTGTTAAGTCCACCTTCCTTGAAAGGATTTCATAAGTGTACTACACTTGTTAGAATGAGTACAATATGTTTGACTTGAATGTATGCAGTCTATAATTTTTTATCATAGATCCATTAAATCTCATAGTATATGAATATCACCTATAGTGATTGATTAATACCTTTTCCTACTCGTTAGTAGCCTTTGTTTTATTCTTGAAACTGAATTGATCCTTTTCTGTTCTTCTAAATGTATTCTCTTGTTTGATCCTTAGATGCTCTTAGTGGCTACAATCATCATCAAACAACATGTTCATAATAGATTTAGCATCTATTTATACAAGTATTTGACCTAATTTAGAATCACGCATTACAAAGTTAACTCTAGATCCAAGGTTTACAACTTGACCTTAATCCTTTAGTTTGCATGTTTTAAATCAATTGAACTAATAAAAACAATAATAATTACATTTCTTGATCCTCATGTAATGGATTTAAAACAAATCAAGAAGCTAAATATAAAACTTCAATGATTTATCTGATGTGGAAACTCAGATCCACTTTCTGCGGGATCTAACTGACTATCGGTTCTTGGTCGTCGGGTCAAACTGAAATTTTTTCGGTGTTCCTTTCTGAACTGATCATCAATTTCCCTTCATATGTCAGGTTCCACTCTTTGACTGTGTTGTCGGGTTGCACTATTGTTACTCTTCAGGTTCCTTTGTCCTTTTTGTCATCGAGTAACACTGAATAGTGTTTTGTCAGTATGCTTTGTACTTAGTAGTATCAGGTAACCTTGGCGTCGGGTATTTTTGTGCCTTGTCTATTGGTGTAGTATAAACGGATGGTGTTCATCATGTTTTCCTTGTATATACTAATGGAAAAATATAATGTCTTCATGAATTTCTAACTCATTTTCTTGTAGCTTCTCTGTAATCTTCCTCATGTCATCAATAGCTAGTGGTCTTTCTGTTTCAGCTTGTCTAGCAGAACTCATCACATCAATCATTCTTACCATTTGGGTCTCTTGGCCGATTTACAGCATCTTTATTTTCTCTGTCAGATGTTGATTGATCTCCTTTATATTTGTGATGTTTTCTTTTGATGCATCTGATGCTTTGCTTGTGGTTGATCCTGAAGATTCAAAGAGTTCTGGAATCTCTTCTTCTTGATATTCTTTTTCATTGCTCTGAGTTGCCATACCTTTCCTCTCATCCAATAGCTCTCTCATCTTGATTCTTTCTTCTTTATATTTTTCATAGAACATATGTATTTCAATATTTTTGTTCTCAATATTGTAATCAAGTTTGTACTTCTCCATTGTAAGATCTTTTCTCTTAAGCCTTTAAGCTTTCCAAGAAGAGACTTAGCTCTGATACCAGTTGTTGGGATTAATGGGAAGTAGTACTGAGAGGGGGGGTGAATCAGTACCTCTAAAAATTTTAACTCTTTTCACCTTTCATCATTAGTAAAAAATATTTATTGTATTACCGACCATATCTGATGTTCTTTCTTATGCATGTATTATTAATTCATAATCTTAATTGTATGCAACATTCATAGAAACATTCATGAAAATAATAGACACATAACACAAGATATGATATCACAGAAAACTCTTGTTAGGAAGTAAAAATTGCGGTGGGGATGGCACCCACAAAACTTCACTATCTGCAGAATGGAAGGGAGTTGGTAAAGGCTTACAATTTGATCACTTTTGATGATCTACCCTATTAGGAGTATTAAAGTGGAGACATGTTAAGATCTACTCTATTAAGAGCTTTAGCAACACTGATTTAAGTGTGCATTCGGTTAAGATATTTACAATAGGATTGTTAAGTCCACCTTCCTTGAAAGGATTTCTTAAGTGTACTACACTTGTTAGAATGAGTACAATATGTATGAACTAAATTTATTCAATCTATAATTGTTGATCACAGATCCATTAAAGCTCACAGTATATGAATATCACCTATAGTGATTGATTAATAGCTTTTCCTGCTCGTCGGTAGCCTGTGTTCTATTCTTGAAACTAAATTCATCCTCTTCTGTCCTTCTGCATGAATTATTTTTTCTAATCCTTAGATGCTCTCAGTGGATACAATCATCATCAAACAACATGTTCATAATATATTGAGCATCTATCTATACAAGTATTTGACCTAATTTAGAATCACGCATTAGAAAGTTAACTCTAGATCCAAGGTTTACAACTTGACCTTGATCCTTTAGTTTGCATGTTTTAAATCAGTTGAACTGATAAAAAAAAAAAAATTACATTGCTTTATCCTCCTTTAATGGCTTTAAAACAAATCAAGAAGCTAAATATAAAACTTCAGTGATTTATCTGACGTGGAAACTCATATCCATTTTTTGCAGTATCTAGCTGATTGTCAGTTCTTGGTCATCGGGTTCAACTGAATGTCTGTCGGTGTTCCTTTCTGAATTGATAGTTGGGTTCCCTTTATCTATTGGGTTCCACTCTTTGACTATGTCATCGGGTTGCACTGTTGTTACTTGGCAGGTTCCTTTGTCCTTTTTGTCATCGAGTAACACTGAATAGTGTTTCATCGGGATGCTTTGTACTTGGCAGTATTGGGTAACCTTGGCGTTGGGTAGTGTTGTGCCCCATCTGTCAGTGTGGTGTAAACTAATGGTCTTTATCATGTTTTACCTTGCATATACTAATGGAAAAATATAATGTCTCCAATATCATTATCATCAAGAACTTCATGTATAGAAGGATTGTTATTTGCATTTGCATCACACTTAAAAAGAGTTAAATCACAAACATTAAATATAGGGGATAGACCAAGATCATGAGGGAGTTGTAGTTTATATGCATTTTTCTCACACTTATCAAGGATCTAATAGGGTCATATCTTTCTCTGCATGATCTTTGTGTATCTACCCTTTGGGAGCCTCTCTTTCTTCAATTTTACCCATACCATGTCTCCAACAGTAAACTAAACATCCCTTCTTCTTTTGTCAGCATACTATTTATATTTGTCAGCATATTATTGTAATTGGACTTTAACTTGTTCTTGTACCTCCTCGATGGAAATGGAAAATTCTTTACCCTAAGCACTGACTGGTTCTCCCTGATTTAATTCTCTCAACTCCATGACACCTCTTGGGTGCATACCATACACTATTTAGAATGGTGAATGACCAGTGATCCTATTTACTATATCATTGTAGGAATATTCTACTTGTGGCAACACTATATCCCACTTTTCACCATATTTTCTAGTGAGACATCTCAACAAATTGCCTAAGGATATGTTGACCACTTTTGTTTGACCATCTATTTGTGGATGGTAGCAGATGAGAAAGCCCATTTGGTACCCAATTTCCTCCATAATGTTCTCCAAAAGTGCCCTATGAACTTGAAATCCCTATCTGACACTATATTCAATGGCAAGCCATGGATCCTTACAATTTCCTTGAAAAATAGATCAGGAACATAAGAAGCATCATAGGTAATCTTACATGGCAAGAAATGAGCCATCTTACTAAATCTATCAACTACCACATAAACATTATCATACCCTTTCTTGGTTCTAGGTAATCCTAACACAAAGTCCATACTGATACACTCTCATAGTCTTGATGTAATGGGGATGGGTTGGTAGAGTTATGCATTGGTAGATCTTCCCTTTTCCTTTTGACAAATCACACATGTCTCTAGAAACTTTCTGATGTCCACCTACATCTTGGGCCTAAATTAATTCATTTTTACCAACTCTAGGGTCTTGTCAAGACCAAAATTTCCCGCCATGGCTCCACAATGTTTCTCCTTGATTATTTTCACCCTCATGGAGCATTTTGGGATACATAACTACCCTCATTTAAAGAGAAAACCATCCTATATCAGATATTCAGAAAACTCAATATGATATCTTTCATCAAAAGAAGTGCATACCTGGTAGATCTCACCAAAATCCTCATCAGATTGGTACATGTTTTTCAAAGCTTCAATCCCTACACTTTCCAACTTGATTTTTGTTATGGTTAAAAACCTTCTACTCAAGGAATCAGTCACCTTGTTCTTTACTCCCTTCTTGTGCTTGAGAGAAAATGTGTAGGACTGCAATGTCTCCACCCACTTCATATGTATGTGGTTATGTTTTTCTTGGTTGTTTATAAAACTTAGTGCTTTGTTATCAGTAAACACAATAAATTTGTTTGGCATCACTTAGTGCCTCCACTTTTTCGAAGACTGGACTAGAACATACATTTCAAAGTCATATGAGGACTACTTTCTTTTTTCTTCATACAATTTTTCACTAAAAATGCTATGGGCTTACCCTCCTGACTGAGAACAACTCCTATAGCCATGTGACTTGTATCACACTCCACTTGGAAAATCTTGTTGAAGTATAGTAGATAAAGGACTGGTTTTTGAGCCACCTTCTTCTTCAAAGTCTCAAAGGATTCATCAGCTTCATTAGTCCAAAAAAAATTATACTTCTTCCCTCCTTTTATGGTTTCAAGCATTAGGGAATGAATATGGCTAAATCCTTTTATAAATTTTCTATAAAATTTAAATAAACCATGAAAACTTCCAACATCTCCCATAGTCCTAGGGGTAGGCCAAGAAAGAATAGCACTTACCTTGTCATGATCCATCTTCAACTCACCATGTGAGATCACAAAACCCAATTAGATTATCTCTTCTTGCATGAATATACACTTTTCAATATTTATCATCAACTCCTCTTTATGTAGAATCTTCAAAACCATGTCCAAGTGTTTGAGGTGCTCCTCCTTTGTTCTGGTAAAGATTAGTATATCATCTAGGTAAACAATCACAAATTTCCCTATAAAGTCCCTCAAGACTTCATTCATGAGCCTCGTGAATGTACTAGGAGAATTGGACAGGCCAAATGACATTAATTTCCACTCATATAAGCCCTCATTTGTTCTAAAATACATCTTCCATTCATCTCCTGGCCTTATCCTATTCTGATGGTATCCACTTTTAGATCAATTTTTGTAAAATATTTTGCACCCCCCAAGCAATCAAGTAAATCTTCAATTCTTAGTATTGGGAAATGATAGTAATTGTTATTTTGTTGATGGCCCTAGAATCAGTACAAATTCTCCAAGTTCCCTCCTTCTTAGGTGCAAGGACTGCACATATTGTACAAGTGCTTAGACTCTTCCCAATTAGTCATGATTCCAACAATTCCTCAATCTGTCTAGCCATCTCTTCATTTTTCTCAGGTGTAAGTTTATAAGTTTCTTTATTGTGAAGTGTAGACCCTAGTATAAACTTAGTATAATGAATTATGTCCCTGACTGGAGGTAGGGACCTTGGCATTCCATCATTATAATGCCCTTATACTGGTCCAGTAGTTTTTGAATTGAAGGATCCACTAACCTTCCTCTCCTTGGTTTGTCATCTCTATCTTTAGTCATTTTCATGGCTTTAGGGACAGGGATTAGTGAACAACACACTTCTTCATTAGCAATGTCTTTCATAAATTCTTGTCCTTACATAACTAGTACCTTGGCTTCCTTTCCTTTAGGTTCTGGTTCTTCTTCCATCAATGGTAGTAGTTCAATCACTTTCCCATCTTTTGTAATGGAATATGTGTTTCTAAAGTCATCGTGGTATGCTTTGAGATCAAATTTCCATGGTCTCCCTAGTAGGAGATGGCAAGCATCCATTTTTGTAACATCAAACAACACTCTATCCTTATAGGATTCAATTTGAAAGTCTATCCAAGCTTTTTTTCTACAATTGTGTGTTGACCTTGGGTTAGCCATGAGACCTTATAGGGAGAAGGGTGATAAATTCTTTTCATTTTTTAGATTTTCTACCATTTCAAAAGACAAAAAATTCTCAGTACTTTACAAATATTACCTCCTAACTTGTAGGTTGTCTTGAAGAGTGACTTCCTTTTTGGAGGTTCCTTGACTCACATCTTCATGGTATTTATTTCTCTTCTAATCATCAGAGCTTCTCTTGTCTCAAGGTATCCATATGCATCAGGAGCATTTACACTTTGGTATGATAAGACACTTTGACAATCTGATTCTTGAACCAAATTTTTCCTCATCTCTCCCACTGAACATGCACTTTCCTTCTCTGGACACCTATTTTCCATGTGCCCTTCTTGGTTGCAATTGAAGCATCTAATAGGGCCTCTCCCTTGTGTTCTTTCTCTAAAGTTTGTTCTCCTTCCTCTAAAATTACCCCTATTGTTGAAACCACTGTTATTTGTCTCACTTCTAGTCTGATCCTAATTTGAGTCTCCTTGGGAACCAAATCCATTCCTTCTTCCTCTAAAGGGAATCCTTCCTATTTGGTGTCTTACTCTTCCTCTTTTACTTTTTTCTTTCCTACTCTTGAACTTCCCCTCAAACTTAGAAGCCAACTGATGACATTTTGGCACTATCCTAGGGGTAAGAAAATTCAACTCCTCTTGATTAGAAAATGTTAATCCATTCATGTATCTAGCTAAATTTTCTCCTTCCATCTCCTTAGTATTGGACTTCATATATAATTTCATGAACTCCTTTGTGTATGTGTTCACATCCATATCCTTTTGCCTAAGTTCTTGCCTTCTCCTATGAAACTACACTTCATAGTCCTCTGGTACATAGGACTCTTTCACCAAACTCACCATCCTTTTCCAAGAAGACACTCTACTTCTTCCATCCTTATCTCTTTCATCCTAAATAAAATTCCACCATGTCAAAGCAGAGCCTTTTAACTTTGACTTTTCTATTTTCACCTTTCGGCGCTCTGGAATGTCTTCACAGTCAAAGAATATTGTGAGGGAGTCTATCCAATCCATGACCAAGTTCAAATCCATTCTCCCACTGAATAAAGGCAGTTCCAACTTACCATCCATAGTTCTCATCTCCATGGACTTTAGGGAATTCAGGAGGGGTCTCTGGTCTGTAGGCACTTTCTCTTCTACCTGTGTTGGGATCTCTTCCTCCACATCCCAATCTCCATTTCCTTCATAGATTTCCTCACCCCTTCCTCTCATTTTGCCCCTCATCTCATCCATCTCTTCTCAGATTTTCTTATTCTCTTCCATTTGTTCCTTAACAAGATTTTCAAGTTCCACATTAGTTATCCTTTGTGGAAGTTCATCTTCTTCTACCATGTCTTCTTCTTCTCTTCTTCTACCCAAGGGCTCATTTCCCTTTCTCTGATACCACTTGATGTAGAGCCCTTATTACCTAGGTTATGATAGCCCTAAACACCTTACAACCTTCCAAATATGGTGTTCATAAGGCAAGGCTCTACATGCTAAGGTACATCCACACAAACATTTCCAAGAAACAATTCATCTCTCCTAAATGATATCTCTCCTCTATCCTTCTTCACTCAAAAGCTCCAAGGCTTGAATTGGAACCAACCCAACTTCAAGGGTTCTCCTATCATAATGGATCAAATCCTCATGGATTCCATCTCAAAATTATCTAAACCACACAAGTCATTCATTGGAAAAGATTTTGTCACCATATTTGGGGTAGTTAATTCAATGAGCCCTCTCTAGTCTAGTAGCCCTATCCCACTGGTTTTTGGGACTTAACTTCCAAATACTCCAAAGGAACCACTAAAAAAATATAATATTCTTCCACCCTTTATTGAGTTACACAACCTTCTATATGGGATCCTTCTGAACTTCTAAGACAGGGTCTTAAACTAGCCAAAGACCAAAGATATAATAGGGCTATTAGGCCTTAGTACAAAGGGACTCTCATCTCCCCTATATTTTCCTCCAATGAAAATATATATCCTTAAAGAAACATACAAAACATGACTAAATCCAAAGGGAGGTCCTCTGTTTCATCACCCAACTCTCAATTCTTAAACATCTTTCTAAACAATAAGGTAGCCACATGAAGATGTCTACCTAGGGAATCATATTTCCTTGTGATGACTGCACTTCCTTCTACCTTGTAGGAACATAAAATATAGAGGCCCTAATTTCATTATATGAAGACACATCAATTTGTGATGGTGGAATTGCAAGATAGAGCTATTTTGGGACCAAACCCTGAATTTGGAGGGTTTCACAAAGAAACAGAGTCCAGCGAATGCAAAGTTTGAATAAATTTTATATCCAATGATTCCAACACTTAAAAACAACTCTAAATGAAAGTAAGTTAAATTCAAAATCTTATCTAATCAAGTAGAGACTTCTCCCAATCTATACATACTCGAAGACAATAAAAAGAACAAGAAATCTGATTCAGTTTTGTATATATATCATATAATGTTTTGTACAATGTATTTCCCAACCATTGGAAATGGTTGATATGAATTTTATATGCTTCCCCCCAATATTTCATAACCATATTTTGAAATATAGAGTCATTGGGGAAAATTTGCACTTTTGCAAGAAAATATTGTCAAAATGCAAAATTGCATTTTTGACAACTTTTCCATAATTGCAAGAAAAGTTGCAATACTTAGATAACTTGACCTTCCTTGACATAGGAGTAGATTTAAATTATTAAAACATGAACATAACTCATAGAGGACCTAAAATACATAAGGACTCAATCTTATAGCCCCTTGGCTCTTATGTTTGTATAGTCAGAAAATGGAAGCGCTTCCATTATGGACTGGTTTAGTCTTCCAAGTAAGTGGTTTGGGGTCATGTCAAGTGCCTTGAATGGGTCTCTGACTTGGATCTAGCTTTCCCCCATGTTCTGCCCCATTTGCCACTTTTCTTTGACTTGTTTATGGCATCCTAAACTGCAAACCTGATATTTTTGACCTCAGGGTCAAAATTGACCTTTCTGGGTCAAGGTCAACCTCAACCTTGACCTAGGTTAGAATCAACCTTGATTCTGGCCCAGGGTCTAGATTTCAAGTTTTTGGGGTTTCCAGATGTCTAGCTTTGGAAAATTTCATTTCCCTCTTCCAGGTCGGTTGTTTTGGGTTCCAAAATGATGACTCTTAAATTATATTTAATATAGGTCCTCTTATAGGGATATAGCTCTAATTGGAATTTAATTCTCCTATGTAGGCCTCTCTAGAAGATTGTGCCCTAGATTCATATATAAGGAAGCTTTCTCCTCTCATTTTCTCTAAGAGCTAAGATACAAGAAGAAATTATAACCATCTAAGACTTGAAAAAGACAACTCTATGCATGATCTATTGAAGAAATCATTTACACTCAAGCATCCAAGAATTCAAGAATTCAATTCATCAAGGAGGTCCATTGGTAGCCATTGAAATATTCAAGCTCTATGGAGCCCTCTTGTTGAAGATTTCTCCATCCACATTTCTCCAAGCCTCTTCCTATTCCAAGATCCATTTGAGATTGGTGTTGAAGATCTACAAGCAATTTATTTGAGACATCCTACATTCTACATTCTATATTCTATATCCATTTGGTGCATACATACTTGTGGATCTACGGATTTGAATCCGCCACAAGGATTTCTATACAAGCAAGGTGAATTTGTTCATTTAATTTTTTTTACTTATGCAATTTCAATTATACTTTAAGGTTAATTCCAAAATAAGATTTGTTCAAGGCAAACCCCTCCCCCCAAAAAACAAACCATTTTTATTTCAGGGACAGGTTCAGAACAACAAATTGGATTGTAGATCCAGATACCCTTTTCAGCGAACTATTTGGATTTGGAAATAGATTTTCTATCAGAGATTTTGGTTCAGAATCGACATTCTATTCTGGGTCAGAATCAGAAATTTTGGGTCAAAGGTGATATTCATTTCTGGGTCAGAATCAACATTTTTCTCTGGGTCAGAATCATAAATTTTGGGTCAAAGGTGACATTCACTTTAGGGTCAAAATTGGAAGTGAGTGAGATCGGAAAAAAAAAATTGGGTTTTCTTCGTCTATATGTTTCTGTTCCAGATTCGGTTGCAGATTTTCCAGAAACTTAGTGTAGACACCCAAAAATAGCATTCTTCATATCTGTAGCATTTTGAGGTTAGTACTTGTCTTCAATTCATTTCAATTAAAATTTTTAATCTTCCTAAATCTATTACACATTCTCTTCTATAAAATGAAAGTTAGGATTTTTCTTTTTATCCTCATCCTTAATAGGTTGATTCATTTATGTATTGATCCTTTATTTAGGGTTAATCAATTTGGATCTTCCCTTTATGAAATTTGGGATTAAGATGACAATCTTACCTTATTCATTTTTCCAAACAACCCATTTTCTTATATTATAATATATATATTACATTTTTCACACATTACATTTTACCCCTTTATAATGCCCATGGTGATTTATAATGCAACTACCCATGTCATAGAGTTCCACAAATGGGGAAACTTATTTCAAAACTTTTCAAAATGAAATTTAAAAGAAAAAGTAGGACATCTCCAATGTCCCAACACCATCCTTCATTATCCTGATTAGAGGTGGGTGCTCCTAAACCACTATGCATCATTAATTACAATACATAATATTATATCTAATAATGCACATTATACAATTATGGACCCTTGTATCAATTGAGGATTTCTGACAAAATGATTGTGCACAAATACTACAAATATTATCAATCAAAAACCAATATCTCTTCTCTTTCTGCATTTCAAATCAATCTTCTCTGCAAGTATATATACTTGACTTCTTAAAAATTGATCAACTAATCCAAACTGACTGAATGTAACTATTTGTAAATATCTTATCACACTTTGAACAATGTTTTCATGTCATTCATATATTTCAATTTATATGTTTCTAATTCATCAATACAATGATAACTTCATAACCTTTAATGGTATGTGTTTAAAATAAAACTTTATATGTCACCCTTCTAAATCTAAATAATAATCTTTACAAAATAATATTTAATTCATTGACTGCATATCTTTGTCATAACAATGTATATATTTTGACTAATATAAGATAATTACCTTCCCTTCTTTAATTGTTCTTCATACATTTCATGTTACATTTTTAAATTGACATCATAGATTAATTGCAGACCAAATAGAATGGCTTTGTCATCAATATAAAAACTTAATATATATTTATTTTGTTCAACATAGCTTAATGTCATTTAATTCATAAAATTTATTGGTATAAACCTACTGCCTTCACACCAATAATCTTCATAATGTGCATCGAAAGTAATTGTCAAATACACCCATATTTACTGAAGATGTAACTTGTCTATCATGCTCTATTTTGAAGAATGCATCATGTAGTAGACAAGGCTAAACAAGACAATGCACAATACATATTACAAATATACAATAGCACAACCCATAAACTGACATATCAAACCTTTGAATAAAGGTTTTATGACCATCGAATGTGCTTCGATATAGATGAAACCATGAATGTATATGCCTTTTACCAATGAATGAAAAGAGTTTTCTTTGAATGCAAAGCCATACCAAGCAGTTAGTGACAAATGTATGATTAAATGTAGCATAATATAAATTCAAGACAACAAACAAATAATGATAAAAAAATGCATGATTGTCCCCATAGGTATCATTATTACCAAAATAGACATATACATAAATGTGTCATGAAATTCTAAACCAAATAAACAACAAATGTCTCGAGACAAACCCAACAAGGGTTTCTTAACCATAAACATGTGTTATTATGAGATAAATTTGACAAGGGTTTTAGTAAACAAATTAACACAAATGGTTATGAAACAAAGATCTGAACAAAATACATTTAGACAAAACACATTCTTTGTATTTTGAATAACCAAAAAGAAAGACAAAAACCTGACATATGTATGCACATAAAATACATCATGGCATGAAGATTCATTAAGAACAAAAACAAAAAAAATCTAGTAAAACTTAACCAAATAAAATCACTTGAACCATGTTGTTATTCAACAACTGTCCATTGCCTTTGTTTTCCACATCATAAACTTTCTCCTAACTGGGATGCAACTGTAACTGATAAAAATTGTGCCCTCGAGTTGTGATACCCTACCTTGTAAGAGCTAGGGTTTCATAATGAAACCACTACATTGTTTAAAAAATGGCATTCAAATGAAAGAACCAAAAATGGTGCTCAATATACATCACTTGCTAACCCCAAACTAATGCTCATAAATTCCAATAGATGTGGAATTGTTGTTAGCAATAATAGTCCACAAACATAACTAAGAGGGGAGGTGAATCAGTTGTGTGCCAAATAAATAAAATTTAAACTTATAAACCAATTATTTAATGCAATTTTGAACACATCAAAAGAAATACCATAACACAAACAATTGTTTTCAAGGAAACCCTATTAAGGTTAAAAACCCGGTGGGAATTAGCACCCACAAATAATGCACTAAAATTATTGTATCCATGTTAGGAGATCTAGCCCTGTTAGGAGCTAATTATTAATATAGTACATAGTCCTTATTACAGGACAGACCTTGTTAAGATTCAAAACAAATAAGAGACTCACTACCCAAATGAGAAGGTTAAATCCACCTTCTGGACTAACTGTCCAAAGTACAGATATGGAAGTATACAATAACCAGTGAATTGACTGATAGAAACTTGCTTTTCCTAAATAGTTCCAATGAATTTCATCACAATCACTATCTATTCTCTACATCCAGTAGACTTCACAATTACAAGCTCACAGCTTCCAAATCATACTTCCACACTACCTCATCAAGAAACATCTATGTTTTATACAAGTTACAATAAGCAATTAGGTCGGCCATTTAGGAATTCCCTAATGCATAAATAATTACATAGACCCTTGCTAAGATACATGCAATACCTTAAACAAGTAAACATCAAATACAAATCATCAATTATACTCCAAGATCCATAATCCACACTTGTCATCCTCTAAACACGTTACATTGTTGTAGTCAACCACAAATAGGTCTTCGTAAGATCACATGCCACAGCTGACGTCACCAAGAACTCAACGACCGAAGAATCACAAATAACATTCTTCAACATGTCTCATACCAAGACTCAATCTTGCATATCATAACTCATTCTCATATCCAAGTTATCCCAAAAACTCAGAGATCAACTTTGTCATAATCCTTTGTCATTGCTCTTTAACCAGTCTTTACCAAAACAACTACAACTTATGAAAAATAGTAATATAAAGACAAGAAATCTTAGAAATAAGATGTCTGCTCATCCCCATATACAGCTCTATGCTTTCATTCTCTGAAATTCCATACAATGGTCATACACGTCTGTCAATCTTGCATGTACCAGTGATAACCAGATTGTCTAAGACTTTTAAAGTATTCAATTGTAACATATGTTGACGTCAATAAAAAACCATGAATGTCAACACCTCTAACAGAAAAAATTCCAAGAATCTCCCCCTATGGCATTGATGGAAACATATGTGAAAATCCATCAACCCAAAAGTATCCTTCTCAATACAATCTTCTCAATATCCTCTTCACACCTCCCCCTAAAATAGTAGGTATTTTTTACTTGTATCACTCCCTCTTTGACATAAATGACAAAGGGTGAAATATTTGTCCATCCCACCTCTGCAAGGTGTGTCTTTTTCAAATATTGATGCATGAAACAACCAGATGCTTGATCACCCAAATGTGTGTGGTTGTGTTCCTACGATCACTCCCCCTAAGGAGTAGATCCAAGCATCAAGTCTAGGGAATGATATAGCTCTGATAACTACTGGACTGATGCATTTCTACATCATTTAGTTCTCATAAGGAGGGGTTCTCACTCCAATCATACCTCTAACATACTCAAAGGCATCTTTTGACAAAGGTTTTGTGAATATATCTGTTATTTTATCCTTTGTACTGATGTACTCTAATCTGACTTCCTTTTCTGCAACTTTATCTCTCAAGAAGTGGTATTTGATTGAAATGTGTTTTGTCTTTGAATGCATAAAAATATTCTTTGACATGTTCATTGTGCTTGTATTATCACAATGTATAACCACTGGCTCTTCAAAGGTTATCCCAATGTCCTTTAACATCTGCTTCATCCAAATAATATTTGTACAATTTATAGTAGTAGAAACATACTCTAATTCAACAATAGATTGAGCTATACAATCCTGCTTCTTACTTAACCATGAAACCAACCTCTTTCCAAGGAAAAATGCACCACCACTTGTGTTCTTTCTATCATCAACACTTCCTACCCAATCGGCATCAGTATAAGCATGCCAAGTAAAATTATCAGACTTTTCATACCATAAACCATATTCTAGTGTTCCTTTCAGATATCTAAATATCCTCTTAACTGTAGAAAGATGAGTCTCTTTAGGATCTTCTTGGACCCTCGCAACAATTCCACCTGCATTAGGAATGTATAGTCTCGTGTGAGTTAGATATTGTAAACCTCCAATCATGGATCTGTACTTTGTTTTAAAAACACTTTGAGATTCATTAGTAGTAATAATCTTGCAACCAATAATCATAGGTGTTCCAATAGGTTTACAATCTTCCATTCCAAACTGTTTCGACAATTCCTTAAGATAATTGGTTTGAGAGATGAAAATACCATGTTTGTTTTAAGTAATTCGCAAACCAAGGAAGAACTTAATTTCACCAATCATAGACATTTCAAATTATCTTTTCATTTCCTTAGAGGACTTCTTACTCATTTCATCATTACCTCCAAAAATAATGTCATCTACAAAGACTTCAAAAATAAAGATTCCATCTTCACTAGTTCTCAAATACAAATTATTGTCTGCACTACCTTTTTTTGAAACCAAGATGTAGTGAATACATGTCTAATAAAACATACCATGCTCTAGGTGCTTATTTCAGTCCATACAAGGCCTTTTCAACTTGCAAACCATGTCTTCATAATATATCAAGGGAAATCCATCAGTTTTCTCAATGTACAATTCTACCTCCAGATCTCCATTCAAAAATGCAGATTTCACAACCATCTGATATACCTTAAATTCCTTATGTGTTGCATAAGAAAGGAACAATATTACTACTTCTAGTCTAGCAACAAGATTAAATATTTCTTCAAAGTTTATGCCTTCTTTTTTGTGAGTAGATTTTACAAACCAGTCTAGCCTTATTTCTTACAACCATACATTATTCATTCATTTTGTTTCAGGAAAACCATTTAGTCCCTATAACATTCTTTTCCTTAGGTCTAGGAACCAATTATCAAGTGTTTTTTTCTATATCTGATCCAATTATTCTGAACTTTCTTTAGTCCAAGATTCATCTCTACATGCCTCATCACTAGTTTTTGGTTCTACTTGTGATATCAAACAAATCAAAAATCGTATTCTTGATCTTTTCATCATTCCTTTATTTGCATCACCAATAATTTAATTCTCAAGATAATTTTTCTTAACATACCTTGGTGTCTTTGGAGTTTCAATAGGATCATTCAAGCGTACCTCAATTCCATTGTCAATCTCAAGAGTTTCCTCTTGACTTGCAATAATCTCCTTGTTCTTTGGAATCTGATTACAGTCATACATTCTTTCTTGAATCTAAAACCTCTCATCATTTCTTACATTCACACTTTCAACTATCTTCCTCAATCTTAGATTGAAACACTTATAAGCCTTAGTTTTAGTAGAATAACCAAGTAAAATTCCTTCATCACTTCTAGCATCAAATTTTCCTATCTCATTATCCCTTTTGATATAAAATTTGCTACCAAATATTCTGAAGTATTTTACTGTAGGAGCATGAGTAAACCAAAGTTCATAGGGTGACTTATTGGTACCTTCTCTTATCTAAATTCTATTTAAAGTGTAGCCTACATTATAAAAAACTTCTCTCTAATGCACATATGACACATTTCCTTGAAGCAACAATGTCCTGGAAGCATCTAATATAGTTATATTTCTTCGCTCTGCAATCACATTCTGTTGTAGTATCCTAGGAGTCAATGTTTGTCTATATATTCCATGTTCTTTACAGTAGGTATTAAAGAAATCTAATGTAAACTCTCCACCTCTATCTAACCTTAAACATTTTATCTTCAGTCTTGATTCATTCTCAACTTTTTCTTTGAAAATATTAAACTTATCAAAATCTTCAAACTTCTCTTTAAGAAATGCAACCCACATCATCCTATAGTAGCCATCAACAAAGAGGATACAGTACCTTTCACCATAATAATATCTTGTTCTTGTAGGACCACAGAGATTTGTATGTACCAGATCCAACTTCCTCTTTGCAAAGCAATATTTTCTCTAAAAACTACTTCTAGTTTGTTTCCCCATCACACGCTCTCTACACATGGTGTTAGAAGGCTTCACATTTTTTGGTAAATCTCTGACTGCATTTTTATACTTAATTTCACAATATTATCAAAATTTATATGATATAATCTTCTATGTCATAACCAGCTATCATCAACATTCACGACAAAACAAGTACCCTCTGTAGTATTCAACTCAAACACATTACCTCTTGACTTTGTACCTAATGCGATCAAATCTCTTGTTTGACTTCTGATGGTACATTTCCCATCATTGAACTTGAAATGATAGCCCTTGTCTATAATATGTCCAACACTCAAAAATTTGTGCTTAAGACCATCAACAATCAAGACATCATCAGAATTAGTTTTACCATCAAGAGAAATCGATCCTACTCCAATGATAAATTTAGGATTGTTATCACCAAATTTGACTACACCACCATCATATTTATTTAGCTGAACAAAATTATTTTTATCACCAGACATATGATGTGAACAACCACTATCTATGATCCATTTTGATTTATTTTCAACATGTGAAACTAAGACTCTTTCTTTGTGAATAGGCTCATCATCTTTAATAATAATAAATTAAATTTTATCATAATCCACACCATCATCATCAGACACACCTTCACTACCATAGTAACATTTCTTATCCTTAGAATAATTAGGTCTATGAAACTTAGGCTTATGCTTAGGAACCCTTGTAGGACATCTAGATGAAAAATGAACAATCTTGTTACATGAAAAAAACTTCAAGGGTGACTTTCCTTCAAATTTACTCTTACCTCTCTTTTCTCTTCTTTCTATCAAGGCCACAAGTTCATCTAGTTTCCTTTCCTCTTCCTCTATATTTCCTCAATCACCAACATATTCACCAATCTCTTCATACCTATTACCTCTGTTGGAGCTCACAAGACTTGATAAAGTCTTTTTTGATAATCCTAAAGGATAATAATTTTTCATTAGTATACAAGGAAACAGTTTTGTGAGTTGTCGGTAACATGATCACCGAGTGACAATAAATAGACAAATGCAAAGGTCACCAAAATATTTAAGTGTTGTGGTCACCAAATTCAGTGAACATCAAGAACAATATCATCGATAGATAGTTTACAAAGTAAACTAAGAGCACGGTTCAGAGACATCACCGAGCACAGACTACAGAGCAGGCTGAGAACTAGTCTACCGAGAGACAATTTTATTTCTGAGAAAAGTGGATCTGAGATACACGTCAGCTAAAGAACTTCAATTTTATAATTACTTTATGCTTAGCTATAAAACCATTTCTTGGGGATCAAGTAAAGAATATGTAATTGTTTTAATCAATTTAACTGATTGTAAACATGCAAACTAGGAGATCAAGGTCAAGTTGTAAACCTTTGATCATAGAGTTTTTATTGTAAAGCATGAAACCTAATTAGGTCAAAAACTTTGTATATATAGATGTATAATCAATCAAGAAGTTGGTGATTGTAGCTGCAACAGACATCTATGGATCAGATAGAGAGTTTCATGTATAAGGACAAAAAAAGATGAATTTGGTTATGAAGAACAAGATTCAAGGCTACCGAGAAGAATAGAGGTATTAATCAATCACTATAGGTGATACATATATCTTGTGAAGTTAAATGATCTGTAATTAGCAATTCAAGATTGCATACCATTAGGTCAACAAGTATTTTTGAACACTCTCTAACAATTGTATAAAATAGAAGAAATCCTTTAAGAAGGTGGACTTAATAGTCGTATTGTAAATCTCTTAACTGAGTGCACACTTAATGATGTTCTTAAAATCTCTTAACCAAGTAGACCTAACCAGTATAAAATGTTACTCCTAACAGGGTAAGATCATCAGAAGTGATCACAATTGTAACCTTAACTAGAACCTTCCATTCTGCAGATAGTGAAGCTTTGTGGGTTTCATCCCCACCGCAGTTTTTACCTTATAACAGGGGTTTTATGTGTTACCAATTCTTGGTCATGTGTAACTACTTTTCATGAATGTTTCTATGAATGTTTACATGCAATTTAGCTTATGTTATGATATTACATGCATAAGGTAGAAAAGAAAAATGGTCGGTAATGCAAGGAAATATCACTAAAGGATAATTGATAAAAAAAAATTAAGGGTACTGATTCACCCCTCCCCTCTTAGTACACACCATTCCATTATTCTAACAATTGGTATCAGAGACAGATCTCTTACTTTGAAAAGTTTCAATCACTTGAGATAAAATATCATACAATGGAAAGGTATAAGCTTGACAAGAATATTGAGAATCGGAAGTTGCAGATACAGATTTTCTATGAGCAATACAAAGAAGAAAAAATCAAGATGAGAGAGCTACTGGATGAAAGAAAAGTTATGGCATCTCGTTACAATAAAAATGACTATCATAAAGAAGAGATACCTTATTTTTTTGATTCATCAGGATCTACATCTAACAATACATTTGACACATCTGAAGGAAGCATTACAAGTCTTAATGAAATCAATAAACATCTGACAGAACAAGTAAACATACTTTAAATTGGTCAAGAGACCCAAATGGTAAGAATGATTGATGTTATTAATAATTCTAGACAAGTTGAACAAGAAAGAACATTAGCTATTGATGACAGGAGGAAGATCACTAAGAATTTGCAAGAGAAAGAAACTGAAATACAGAGACTTACTGAACATCATCATGAGATCACCAATCAAATAGTTCTTATGAGTCATGAGGCTAACTGAGTGAACATAGAACTCAGTGGGAAATTGGAAGCTATTGGTGAACTAAGAGAAGAAAATGAGAAACAGAAGCATGAAGTAAGGATTCAGCAACAACATAATGATGTGATCAAGAAAGCTAAAGAGAGCATAAAAAGAATGGATGATTTTCTGAATGGAAAAAGAAGACTCAACAACAATACAGGTCTAGGGTATACCAAGCATGGATAATCATCAAACCAAAATGATAAAAAAGATGTCTACACAAATCCAAGACCAAGGAAGCAGTCATGCAATCACTATGGAAAACCAGGCCACACATCAAATGTTTGTAGGAGCAAAGCTAAAGGTGTTCCTAAATCCACTTCTAAATTCATAGGTAATTGTTATAATTATAAAAAGCATGGACATAAAGCACATGAATGTAGATCTAAGGTGAACCAACCAAAGAAGGAATCATACATGGAAAAATATTTTCCTACTTGCAAAATGCATGGGCACACATCTCATGAATGTAGGAAAAAGACAAAGCAAGCGTGGAAACCAAAAGAACAAGAAAATGCTTATAAACCAAGAAGAGTCAGTAACTCATATGTTTGGGATTACAGTACATGGGTAAATTGCATAGTATGTGGTAGATATGGACACATAGCTACAAATTGCATGAGAAAATGGATAAGTAGATCAAGGAATTAGACTAACTCTGGATTGGCATGCTTAAACTATCATAAGGTCGGTCACTTAAGCAAGGACTGCAGAGACTGAGTGACAAACACAATATGAATGTGGCATCAATAGGAGAAGGGAGTTACATGCAAACTCCTCCACTCATCTCTACTTAAGAGATGTCTCTCACACACTTGCTTGAATAATCTTCTCCTCTCTCTCTCAATCTCTCATTGCTCTCATTATTGTATTGAGCTTATTGCTCTCATCCATAGGCTTTTTTTCCATATTCTTATTCACAAAGGGGTTTTTCTTTGCTTTTCCCCTTACCAAAATCTCTTGGCTCTTTGTTGGATTCTTGGAGTTTCTCATATGCTTAACGGTTGATCTTGATATCTTTATCTCACTTTTGGTTCATGGTAAAATCTTCTTGCATTTCATTTTCTTAGATTATTTCATGTTTATATTTTCATTGTTTTAATAATTCTTACATGGTATCAGAGCTATCTAATCCTTGTTTAAGTGTTTTGTAGGAAGGTGCCATTCAAAGGAGCAAGCCCTTGTTGTTGTTCTAATATTTGTTTTGCAGATTTTTTTTGCAAATCTAACCT
>MU226648.1:2456088-2488179 GCA_018584345.1 Thuja plicata | reverse complement strand
TGTATTTGTCCTCTAGTCCAAGTAGGAGGACATGTCACTATTTTGTAATTCCTTTAATAAGGAAAATAGATATTCCTCCTTAAGAGGAATCACACATTTGTCACACACACAATATGAATGTGGCATCAATAGGAGAAGGGAGTTACATGAAAACTCCTCCACTCATCTCTACTTAAGAGATGTCTCTCACACACTTGCTTGAATAATCTTCTCCTCTCTCTCTCAATCTCTCATTGCTCTCATTATTGTATTGAGCTTATTGCTCTCATCCATAGGCTTTTTTGCCATATTCTTATTCACAAAGGGGTTTTTCTTTTCTTTTCCCCTTACCAAAATCTCTTGGCTCTTTTTTGGATTCTTGGAGTTTCTCATATGCTTAATGGTTGATCTTGATATCTTTATCTCACTTTTGGTTCATGGTAAAATCTTCTTGCATTTCATTTTCTTGGATTATTTCATGTTTATGTTTTCATTCTTTTAATACTTCTTACAGATGAAGATGTAAATGATGCCACCAAGAAAGAAAAGGAAAAGGAAACAACAGATGTTGCACAGGAAACTATACCAGGTCACGTGTCATTATTGATATAAGATATCAATATAATTATTGAAGAGAAGGAAAAGAGACATGATCCTGATGTAGACATACCGATGGAGAAAGATGGTGACCATGGGGAGCAGAAAGATACAAATAAGGAGTAGAAAAATACAAGTGGAGAGGATAAATAGAGTGATGCCACTAACAAGGAAACTAAAGATGTAGATAAAACTATAGATAAAGATAAGGTTGATGTAGAGATGTCTACTACTAACCAATAGGTTAATACTAAACAGAATACCAAAGACACCACACCTCCCACACAATCACCAAAATCAAAAGAGACAGAGAAATAAATTGGTATAGGTTTACATTCCCCTGCTTCCAGTACCATACCAAAGAAGAAGAAGAAGAAGAAGAGTAAAGCTCCGGTCACACTTGAATAAATTATAGATATAATCGACTATTATCCAAGGACATTGGATCTTGATTCCCTAACCAAGTATGGAGAACTCTAAAAAAGAAAGGAAATGAAAGACAAACTCAAAAATAAGCACAGGACATAGGTACTAGAAACAACAAAGGAAATACTAATGCAAGTAGTAACTGACATAGAAATTTATCAAAATGCACCAATACTTGATCAACTCTTAGCTCTAAGTGATGCAATCACCAATTAGAATGTGGACGCTGAGAAGGCCATAGAAGAATAAGCAGAAGAGAAGTACCAATATAAGCTCACCAAGAAAATCAGCCAAGAAGTGGCAGAGAACAAGGTAAAACTTTCTGAACTGGTAAATTCATTAGATCCTCTTATTTCAGAGGTGGTTACCTTAGCTCAAAATTTATGCACACTAGAGAACTTTACTAAAGAGCATAGTGAAAAGATAGCAAAGATAGATGAAGATCTTAAGGCTAGTGCACAAAGTCTCAAAATCGAGGAAAATGCATTCCAATTGCATTATGAGAAGATTGTAGAATCAAAACGGCTGACAATAGAGATACAAAAGACTAAAAGAAAAATTAGAGATGAAGTAACCGAGCTCCAAGCTCTATTACTACCGAATCTCACATTGTTGCAACAACACGTGACTTCAGAAAAAACATTGATTTCCATTCCAGGATTGTCAGTCATCGAGAGTATATATGACATGCACGCCATAATCACTTTGGAGAAAATGACCCTGGAACACCTCAAGGATAAATGGGAGAAGAAGATGGAAGACATTCAAAAATCCCATGCTCACATATTTAACAAGTTGTAAGTCCTACACCTTTGTCATTATTTTCAAAAAAGGGGGAAAATGAATGTACACAAGGGGGAAAATGTATATACCTTACAAAGGAACACATGTACATACATTGTACCGAGGCATGCACATAGGGGGAGTCATTTGACAAGGTAAACACTTGGTATATATACTGAACACATCAGTTAACTATGCATATCAATTTTTTATACTAATGCCAAATGGGGAGATTGATAATCCTAAAGGATAATAATTTTTCATTAGTATACAAGGAAACAATTTTTTGAACTGTCGGTAACATGATCACCGAGTGACAGCAAACAGACAAGTGCAGAGGTCACCAAAATAGTTAAGGGATGTGGTCACCAAATTTGGTGAATACCAAGAACACTATCATCGATAGATAGTTTATAGATTAAACTGAGAGCACAATTCACAAACATCACCAAGCATAGACTACAGAATAGACCGAGCACCAGTCTACCTAGAGACAGTTTTATTTTTGAGAAAAGTGGATCTGAGATACACGTCAGCTAAAGCACTTCAGTTTTATAATTAGCTTTATGCTTAGCTATAAAACCATTTCTTTAGGACCAAGTAAAGCATATGTAATTGTTTTAATCAGTTTAACTGATTGTAAACATGCAAACTAGGAGATCAAGGTCAAGTTGTAAACCTTTGATCATAGA
Source organism: Thuja plicata (assembly GCA_018584345.1). Taxonomy (NCBI): domain Eukaryota; kingdom Viridiplantae; phylum Streptophyta; class Pinopsida; order Cupressales; family Cupressaceae; genus Thuja; species Thuja plicata. The sequence continues at coordinate 2,485,702 of MU226648.1, read as the reverse complement.
TTTTTTATTGTAAAGTGTGAAACATAATTAGGTCAAAACCTTTGTATATATAGATGTATAATCAATCAAGAAGTTGATGATTGTAGCCGCAGTAGACATCTATGGATCAGATAGATATTTTCATGCATAAGGACAGAAAAATATGAATTCAGTTATGAAGAAAAAGGTTCAAGGCTACTGAGCATAACAGAGGTATTAATCAATCACTATAGGTGATACATATATCTTTTGAACTTAAAGGATCTATAATTAGCAATTCAAGATTGCATACCATCAGGTCAACAAGTATTTTTGACTACTCTCTAACAATTGTAGCAAATAGAATAAATCCTTTAAGAATGTGGACTTAATAGTCTTATTGTAAATCTCTTAACCGAGTGCACACTTAACAATGTTGTTAAAATATCTTAACCAAATAGACCTAACCAGTCTAAAATGTTAATCCTAACAGTGTAAGATCATCAAAAGTGATCACACTTGTAGCCTTAACTGGAACCTTCCATTCTGCAGATAGTGAAGCTTTGTGGGTTTCATCGCCACTGCATTTTTTACCTTCTAGCAGGGGTTTTCTGTGTTACCAATTCTTGTGTCATGTGTAACTACTTTTCATGAATGCTTCTATGAATGTTTACATGCAATTAAGTTTATGTTATGATATTACATGCATAAGGTAGAAAATCAATATGATTGGTAATACAAGGAAATATTACTAAAGGATAATTGATAAAAAAAATTAATGGTACTGATTCACCCCTCCCCTCTCAGTACACACCATTCCATTATTCCAACATTTTTGTCATTATGCACAGTTGTCTTGAATGTAGATTCCACCTTAGGTAATGTATCCTCCAAATCTGCATCCTCAAAGGTGTTCAACTTAGCAATAAACATCTCTCTGTTGAAGTTCTTTTTTAAAGGTTTGATCTCTTCTATTGCTTGCACTTTAGTTTTGTAGACAAGTGTTAAAGATCTGAGAATCTTTGTGGTCACTTCTTCTTCATTATATGTACCTACTTTGTTTCTAATACATGAAACAAGCTCTATAACCCTTTGTACATATGCTCTAACATTTTCATCATCTCACATTCTCAAAATCTCCATTTTAGTCTTCCAATTATGCAACTTTGTCTGCTTAGTAAAATTATCTCCTTCATATAGTGCCTCTAGTCTTGTCCAGATTTTATGTGAAAAATCCAAGTCTTTAACCTATGTGAATTTGCCCTTAGATGGTGTGTTGATAAATGTTTCTCTTGCAACCATATTACAATTGAATAACTTATTTTCATCTTCATTATCATTTTCTAATTTATATTCAGGCTTGATCTACTCATCCTTCTTAGTAATCATCTAGTAGTCAATTCCTAAATAGAGAAGATGAGTTATGATCTTTTTCCTCCAACTGTCAATTTTTTTAGGATCAAATTTCAGACTCTCCTTCTTATAGAATTCCATCTTCATGATCACCTCAAGTTGTTAAGCTTTCTCTCAGAGGACCACAAGCTCTAATACCAATTGTTAACAATAATAGACCACCAACACAATTGAGAGGGGGGTGAATCAGTTGTATGCCAAATAATTAAAATTTAAACTTATAAACCAATTATTCAATGCAAATATGAACACATCAAAAGAAACACTATAACACAAGCAATTATTGTTGAGGAAACCATGTTAAGGGGGAAAAAATGGTGGGAATTAGCACCCACAAATAATGCACTGAAAGTATTGTAACCCTGTTAGGAGATCTAGCCCTGTTAGGAGATTATTATTGCATATAGTACATATTCCTTGTTAAAGGACATACCCTTTTAGGAGTCAAGAGAAATAAAAGGCTCACTTCCCAAATGAGAAGGTTAAATCCACCTTCTGGACTCACTCTCCAAAGTACAGATATGGAAGTATATAATAACTAGTGAAATGGCTGATAGAAACTTGATTTGCCTAAATAATTATAATGAAGTTCATCACAATTACTATCTCTAATCTACATCCAACAGACCTCACAATTACAAGGTTTTAGCTTCCACATCATACTTCCACACTACCTCATCAAGAAACAACTCTTCATTAGACAAATTACAATAAACAATTAGGTCGGCCATTTAGGACTTCCCCAATGCATAAATAATTACATAGACCCTTGCTAAGATATATACGGTACCTTAAACAAGTAAACATCAAATAAAAATCATCATTTATACTCCAAGATCCATAATCCATGCTTGGTATCCTCTAAACATGTTACATCATTGTAGTCAGCCACAAATAGGTCTTCACAAGATCACACGCCACAACTGACGTCACCAAGAATCAAAAATAATATTATTCAATGTGTCTTCTACCATGCATCAATCTCTCATATCATAACTCGTTCTCTCATCCAAGTTATCCCAAAAACTCAGAGACCAACTCTGTCATAATCCTCTTTCACTACTCTTTAACCAGTCTTTACCAAAATAATTGTAACTTATGCAAATAGTAATATCAAGACAAGTGATCTTAGATATAAGATGTCTACTCATCCTTGTATATAGCTTCATACTCACATGCTCTGAAATTCCATACATGTCTGTTAGTCTTGCATGTACTAGTGATAACTAGCCTGTCTGAGACTTCTAAAGTATTCAAATAAAACATATGTTGACATCAATGACAAAACATGAATGTCAACACCTCTAACAAAAAAATTCCAACAATTATTCCACATCTTTTTCTTATCTTTTTAACCAATTTTTTGCAAATTTGAATGAGGAGATGGGGGTTGACCCTTCCTAGAAACATTGTTTACACATGTCATGGTCACTAACTTTGATCATTAAGTTTATCAAAGAAAAGATCTTCTTCAAGTTTCAACCACCATATATATTATTGTAAATGTATCTCTACAACTTAATTAACAACATCATTATCCAAATTATCATAAACTGTAGAACATGAATAACATCATTGATATCTATCTGAACTGATATCCAAACAAATATGTCTATATAAACCATATAATAACTCAATCAAATAGTCATCATACTAATATGGATATATCTATAAACTCATATAAGTTATGAACCTAAATCAACATATCCATGTAGGTAGATGTCACAATATCAAACTGATCAACATATCAGATGTCACAATGTTTGAACATCCCCACAATAGGTAATAATAATCATGCCAAAGATTCTCCTAGGAATAGTGTATTCAACTAAGGATTATTTTCCCTACCATAAAGTGCATTTGAATTTTCAACCCAGGGATGTATACTTGAAATAGGACAGTACGATTTATGCACTAAGTCTCTCAAAGAGTCATATCACTTAAGCTGCAAGAAGGAAAAATACATGAAAGAGACTTACGCTATTGCTCTAGGAAAATAAATACACACAACTACTTAATGAAATTAATGCTGACAACTGAAATCTCAACTCAAACCTATTATATCAACCCAAAGCATTCACTATAATTATTCCTGCAAGTGTTGCAAGAACATACATAAGTTATAATGTTGCAGGAGGAAACAATGAATTATACTTAAAATATTGTAAATGCTGAAAGAAACCTAGCCGAGTATAATCTAATCCACCTTCCAAGTGGGCCCCCTTGGTTGTATTTTTCTAACTACTAACACAAAATATAACTCAAGATCACTCCATTATATTTCCAGAAAAAACTGATTACATCATAGTGAAAATAATGCACGAAAACTAGAAAGAGTAACTTTGTTGTTTAATGCAACAACAGTATATTATCCAGCTAACTAAAATCTAACAATCATATCCCTTTATAAAGAGGATTGTTTTTTATTCAAATCATAAAGATAAGGTCTGAGTGGTTCATTCCATAGAGAAAGGAGAATGTAACAACCCACGATAGAATATCATAAAGACTGGATAACCGCTTCAACAAAGTATTGACCGCAAAGAAAATATAGCATAGATATGTTCCTATATTCCCTAAAATGATGGTTCCTTCAATTTAGCAGTAATGTCTCATAGTGTTATAACGGTTCTCCTCATCACAGTTGAGTCTATCATTTCCTCATTGATGGTCTCAATCCACTCTCAAGCCACTCCTCTTTCCTGGCATGTAGTAGCACATGCATATATATTCAAGTCAACTTTTCAACTCAATCCAAATGTTAGAACATGCATTCAAATAATTATATGAAATAATTTGATAGATATATAATGTTTAGAAAAATATGTCACTACTATCTACCCATAGGCTTTGGTGGTCTTGATTTTACTTATAGCATGATCACAAGTTTAAATACTTAAAAGTTTCATAGGTGTTTTGGAAATGTCTTAAAATAGAGTATAAAATCAACATAAAATAGAGACAAATTATTTCCCCATCAATGTTAATGCCTTAAGAAACTAATTATTGTGTTTGGAATCAAGGAGAAACAATTATGAAATATATGCCTTACACAATGATTTTTGCAGTTTTCCACAATGTTTGATATGGAGAAGGAGAATGACTTGAATGATTGAATGCTTGTGAATAGATGACTGTGCTATGATATTCTTCTCTAATTTTGATCTCCTTTACTATGCCTTCGATGAGGGAGAGAAGCTTGTTATAATGGAGAATATTTCCTTGGAAGTGCCCTGGATGCTTGAAATCTGCCTTAGTATGCTTGAGATGTGAAAATTACAAGTGTATGCTTGAATTCAACTAGTGGTTATGTTGTGATTCCTTGATACCCAAATGAGGAGAAGTAGGTTGCTTATATACCCCTCACAAACATATCAGAGCTCAAAACTTGAATAAATTTTATGAGAATCTTAATTTCTCCCTCAAACCATCAAGAACATTAGATGGTTCAAATTTTTGGGAAAATATAGAGGAATAGGATAACTAGGTTGGCCTAGTCCTAGTAATATGCCAACCAGGTCAGTCTCATCCCACTAATATGCCTCAAAATTTTAACCATGGGTCCTACTTGAGGAGGTGACTCTAGAATGGAAAGAAGCATCAGGGTTGGAGTACTAAAAATTAATGCAAGAGCTCATACATGCTAAAATGTGGTCTAATGAAATGAGGGATTGCATAGTGATGCAATTCTAGGATGGCACAACTCTTACTTATAGTCTTCTTCTAGATAAAATTTGGATGAATGGTATGAAAGTTATCCCTTCAACTCTACCCTGTAAATTAAATTTTATCTATGAAAACAAAATATATAGTTTAATGGTTGTTAATAACTTACAAAGTTTGCTTGCAAATAGAACAAGGATCTCAATCCCCTTTAAATTCTTCTATCATTTCACCCATTCAAAAAGAAGAACTATCTTATCCTAAATACACCCCTTCACCTAAATCTCTCTTAGAAGATGGGTGGGGTCCTTATATTTTACACCCTCCTTTGTGAGTTAACACAAAATTGTTTCAGTATAACTTAAGGCAAAGGATGATGATACAATGAAACCTTAAAAAAAAAGTAACTCTTTCCACTCAACTCAATAATAACTTTGTACCTACTTAAACTTTAAATAATTATCTAGAAATTCCTTATACTTGTGATATTATGACCTATGAGGCCCTTCCATCAATTTCTAGCATGGCTTTCGTTTATGGTCCTAGTTTTCACATTCTAGGTAAGAGTGATTTTAATAGGAAAGGTTGTGTCACAAACAAACAAGGAATTAAAGTGCCTTTACAAAACAACATACGTTAACCTTCAGTTGGACTTGGATACAATCCTTTAAAACCCACAAAAGCTTCTTGTAAACCATCTCTCAATGTGAATGTCATATTCTCTTCTAAATATCTTTCTATTGTCAATCCTCATCTTATACATGTTGATTCTTGTTCTAGTACATCTTCTTTTCATATTTTTAGTACAAATGATTCCTTAGATGAGTTCTTAGAAGAATGTGATAATCTTCCTCAATATCATCATAAGCATCGATTACCTATTGTTAAATGTTGAAGCATACTTCAGGGAAGATGCTAAGTTACAAAATAGTACTGTAGAGATGAATCAAGAATTCCTTCAACCTATGGATGTCCCTCAAAAAAATAATCTTTCTTATAATTGAGACTATTGATGTAAAAAATAGATCCTTATATTGATGAGAAGGTTATTAAAAATGGAAAATGTCTATAAGATGATGAACAACATGATCGTTCTTTTATTCTAAATGAATTCCCTAACATTGTTGCCTAGATATCTTCAGACATGCCTAGTATTGATTCTGATATTGTTACTCATAACATTATATTCCTGATGCTAAGCCTATTAAGAAAAATATTAGAAAGGTGAATTCCAAAATTACTTTTCTTTTTAAGGCCAAGATAGAAAATATTTTAGAACCAAAGTGAGTATGATTTCTATAATCCATGAGTTAATCAGTATGCTTCTTCTGGATTCGATTGTCTGAGTTATTTTAGCATCAACATTTTGGATCACACTCGGTGATTCGTCATCAATATGATAGACAACATAAGGATAAATCATCCTTGTGATATTTGTGAACTATAGAAATCATTATTTTATCATTCATGATCCATTTTTCCTTATGCTCTCTATCATCCCGATGATGGATCATAGAGTGTGATCTGAAACCTTAATACTAAAAAATTTCACACAATGGAATCCAAAAGTAACATACTAATAAACTTATAGAATCTAGTTTCATTCATCCTATAGATTATTCTCCTTGGATTCCTAACAATTGATCTGTTTCTCCTCTCAGCAATTCCATTTTGTTGTGGTGCCCTTGGTGCAGAAACATGTCTTTTAATTCCATGCCCATTGCAATAGTCAATGAATTCTTCTTATGTAAATTCCCCTCCTCTATCTGACCTTAAGCATTTCAATTTCTTTTCACTTTGTTTTTCTACCATTGCTTTGTACCATTTAAACATATTAAATGCTTCTGATTTATCTTTTAAAAACATGGTTGTCATCATTCTAGAGTAATTATCAACAAAGAGAATAAAATACTTATCTCCATAGTAGCTCTTTTTCCTCATGGGTCCACATAGATCTGTATGGACTAATTCTAGAATTGCATTAGATGTATGGGTTTTACTCTTGAAACTAGACTTTTTCATCTTACCTTTTTGACAATTATTGCACAAGATATGCTCGGGCTTAGTCATTATCGATAAGCCTCTGAAATTCCTTTTTTTGCTTATCTTTATCATGTTGTCAAAGTTCACATGACACAATCTTTTGTGCCATAACCATATGTCTTTGTTTCTAGCCATTAAACAAGTGGTGTTAGTGTCATAAAGATAGAAAAGGTTACCTTTTGTCTGCTCATCGGTACCAATCAACCTTCCTGATTCATTGAAAATTTTTGGCTTCTTATTTTCAAATGCTACTCTGTGACCTGAATTGTTTAACTGAGAAACACTTAAAAAATTGTAATTCAGTCCTTTAACCTAGTAATCATTTTCACATTTTATCAGGTTATTCAACATTATGGTTCCTTTACCTTCAACTGGACAAGGTGTATCATTACCCATTCTTACTGAGCCACCATTATAGTATTCAAAAGTTTCAAAATTTTGTTTATCACCGATCATATGGTGGGTGTAGCCACTATCTATGATTCAGACATCATTTTTACTAACTTTAGATATGAGTAAAGTTTCTACATCCCTTTCTTCATCTTCATCTGAGTCATCCTTCATGGCTACAAATACCATCTCGATGTCTTCTTCTGATTTGGTGTCAGTGTCATCAGCTCTGTTCTCAGCTAGGTAACAAGATTTCTTCCCTTTGTCCTTGTAGTCTTGGGTATCTCTCTTGTCAGATTGTCGGTTGCTTTGGTAATCCCTATTATCACCTCTTTCAAACTTCTTCTCATATGATCTGTCATTTCCTCTATCATCTTTTCTTTGATTTGGACATCTTGCAGCAAAGTGTCCAACCTCTTTACAATTGAAACATACGAGTGGTAACTTACCTTTGTAAATACATTTGCCTCTCTGCAATATTCTTTTCATTAGTGCTTCAATCTCATCAAGTCCTTGTTCTTCATTATCACTTTCACTATCATTTCTAATAGCATGTCTATGACTTGTGTTGGTTGTATTTCCAGTTTGTAGTCTGCCCAATAAAATTTTGAAGTTTCCTATCATACCTATGCTCAAAAGGTTGAAAGTAATGTCTAAAATTGCTTATATATCTTTGCAAATATTGTTTCCAGCCCTAAACCTAGTGAAAAATGCCAAAAACCCTAAGCCCTAGGGTCATTTCTATTCGAAAATGCAAAAGGCCTTAAATTCTCAGTCGATTTTCTATTTTTAAGTTACCTTTTTCATAACTTAAGTCTGAGAATAATGCATGTGCTAAAAATGTTAGTCACTTAGTCTCGTAAAGAAAAATGAATATTTCATTCAGTCTAGAGACTTAGCAAAAAGCATTGGTCATGTTATCTCTCGATAAAAATAATACGCTTCAAAATATCTGGAGACTTAACACAGACCGTTCATCTCAGATTAAATCAAACAGTGGTTGGGTTGTCTCTGAATAAACCCCACATTTTAAAATTTATCTAGTGATACTGAGTTTTAACAGTTGCTAAGTCTCTGAATGAACCTAATTTAAAAGCTAGTTTTAATATTAGTGTTGTCGCCTAGTTGCAAAAGAGATTATGAGTTAAGTTAAGAATTAAGAGACTTAGCGACAACCACGGGATGAAATCCAAATCCAACGGTAGTCACATGGTCGTGGTAAGAAGTTGAAAATTCAAAAGAGATCTAGCGATCAAGAGACAAAGGGAAAGATAAGACACAAGTTATTCAATCACGTAGTCTCTAATAAGAAAAAATATACCTGGTCTCTTGGAGACTGCAATCATGAAGTCTCATGAAAGATTAGGGTTTACTAGGAAGATCAAGAGACTTGGCGACAATCGTCAGATTTAGAAGAAAAGAAGATAAATGGTAGTCACATTGTCTCTAGATAGACATCATAAAGGTAAAATCATACATCGATAAATATACAAAAGGTATTTGTCGCATGGTCTCCTGATAAACCATGAGTTAGAAGATTGGTTCAGTGACAAAGAGATATAACAGTCGCCAAGTCTCTGGATGTAAGCCAAGGTTAAAGAACAGTTGGTAAAAGGCTTAGTCGCAGTGTCTCTGTAAGAACATGAGTTAAGTGAAAACATCAAGCAACATGGAGATAACTGTTGATCTAAAGATTGATCCAATGGTAGTCACTAAATCTTGGTAACAAATCACAGTTAGAATGAACATTAAGTGACAAAGACATTACACAGTCGCAAGGTCGCCAGAAGAAGAACCAAAGTTAAAATGAAGACTTTTCTTCTATGCCATGGTGTACAGTTGCTAGCCAATAAGATATCATAAATTTTTTTCTAGATGGAAAGATGGCTGAGTTGAGATTAATGACAGCTAATTAGATTTGATTTTGATCTCTTTTCAAATTTTATACGGTTTTAAAAAGAAAAATGCACTCATTAATAATTGATTGCAGATCAGTTTGAAATGCCACGACTAGAACCAGAATTGATGTCACAGTATGAAAACTAATGGCAGAATTGATTGAATTGTAGTTTACCAGTTTTGAAGAGATGGCTGCATTAATTTCTCAGTTATAAGTAAGCATATTTGTTGTCACTTTATTTTCACTAGCTTCCAAGTTTTCAGAGCTAAGATTTTTTCAAAAGATTAGTATTTTCCAAGAAAAGTAGAGTTTTCTAGCAGTGTGTGTTGAAAGAAGTGATTTCTTGGTTCAGAATTTAGAAGGAACTGTGATTGGGAGTGTTTTCAATGCTCAAAAGTTCAAATTACAGAGTATTTGACAACTTGTGGTGAGGTTTTGTAAGAGATTTGCTTCAATATCGGTGATATCTATTGGAACTGAACAAGATGAGTCAGGAAGTGAGTGTAGTGTCTACGAGTGGGAGAAGTGATGATGTTGATGATGATATGAAAGGAAAGTTAAATGACTCTAAAGAATTCATTTCCTTGCTTCCAGGATCAAGCCAGAATAGAAAGGTAAGTGTTGATACCCTCATTGATGATATGAGCTTCATTAGGGATGCCAAAACCCCAAGTTATTCTGGCTATTCATTATTCAATTAATTTTTTAATAATAGTGATGAACCTATGCCAAATTCAAACCCATGGACCTATGGATTAGCCAGGTTAATAGTTCCTGACATCTTTTTAGATGTTGATTTTATCCTAGAAATGGATAGTAGGTATGATACCCTGACCAAATTAATTAAAAGGGATGATGGGAAAGCCTTAGTTACCCTAGACAGGAACTCATTCATGAAGGCTTTCAATGTGTATTATCCCATAACCACTAAGATAAACTTGAAAATCTTAGAGAATAGGTATACAAGAGAGTCTGGCATTACAGCCAAATTAATCAAGGAACATCATGTGCCAAGGAAGATGAAGAACTACATAGTACCCATCCCAGGGACTGCCCCATACTACTACAAGGACTTTAACTTCTATATGAAGTATATATCATATGCACTATGTAGAGTGTTAGGGAAGGATGGAGGACCAAAGAGAATTACCTTAGACATCCTGATGATGGTCCTAGATATGCAAAACCCTCATACCACTTTCAACTATGTTTATATCCAGTATATCATAGATCAAATGCACCAGGGGTTTGTTGATATACAGAAAAAGAAGGAAAATCCTAGATTTATGCATTATTCCATTCTTATGCATTTAATCTTATACTAAAACTTCCGCATTATGAATTGTTAGTTTTTAAGGCCTCAAAGGTTTCATTAGGGCCAAGCCAACCCCATTCACTTTTGGATAAGAGTGTGTAATTACACCTCGAGGGAACAGGAGTTTTGTGCCTTTGAAAATTGGATAGTATATCCAATTCTTAAGTGCCTAGGTGTCAACAAGACAAGGCTACTAGTTAAGGTGATACAACTATTAAGGTCATGCCAATATCTTGATAAATGGCTAGGAGATCACAACTGGGGTGACTTCTACTATGAGAAGAACTTCACATTAATCAGGGTGTATGGTTGCACCCACCCACCTCATGTTTTTCCTTTCCATGTGCCACCAAGGATTGCAGCAATGGAATTCATTAGGCAACTAATTTTGATAGATAAAGAACACCTTGCTCCTCACAGGAAGGGTACATTTACCCCAAGGCTCAAAATTTGTAATTTTACAATTGGAAAGAGGGCATTGGACCCAGTAAACAACTAGATGAACCATTATAGAATAAATGTGGCCCTATACAGGTACATTGATATAGAAGGCTTCATCTTGAGTGCCAAAAAGTTGTTAACACCTACCATCCGATACACAAAGGACCATGAGGAATGCATGGAAGAGGACCTAATAAGAAATGTATTGGAAGATGAGGAGGTTGATAGAAGGGTTGAGAAGTTCAATGAATTAATGGATGTAGAGAGACAGGTGAAGAGAAAGGGTATTACTTTTGGGGGTTTCTTCCCAGACTTGCCATATTTGAAGAGGCTAGATGCCATGATAGAATCACACACTCTCCTATGAAACCAATTAGGAGATGCACTTGTAGTGCCAGAGAAGGGCCACAAGGGGCACTCATCATCAGAGTATGATGAAGATAGTGATGAGGAATACTCAATGCCTAGCTCCCCTCCAGTTAACCAAGCATTTGTTGAAGAACAAGTAGCTGAGGGTGAGAATATAATTGACTTAACACAGGTCCCTAAGGCTGAGGTTACCAATGAGCCCCCACCTAAAAGATAAAAGGTTGAAATAGGGGAGCCATCTCGGAAGAAAGAAAAGAAGGACAAATTTGTTGCCCTTATCACAAGGGATAGGCCTTATGGTCATGAGCTTAGAAAGAAAATAAGAGCAGGAAAGAAGCTCCAAAAGGATGAAGAAGAGTAAATAGAGATACCTCTTAGGACATGCACAAATGAGAGACTGATTTATCAGGATCAATTTTTGAAAGATGATAATTTCATCAAAACAAAGGAATTCAAAGACTTCCTCATCTAGAATAAACAACAAGTTGGTGCACAGTTGCAGTTAGAAGGTGGTGACCCAGTGACCATAGAGGCTCTACAAACATTATAGGATTATGATCCTAAATTAGAGAAGATAACACTAGAGCAGGCAAGACAACTAGTCAAGGCCAGTGGCATGTTATTAGTAGAAGGGTGGGATTTGGCCTTTGTCTTTATTATTGATCAGATTAGAAAGAAGCCTAATATAAAATTTTCATCAAAAACATAGGTTTGGGATATGATCATAAGATTTGGATACAATCCAAAGTCCCAAGCATTAGCAATGTGGAGCCTAGCTCCAAAAGATCAAAAGCCAGCCCTATTAAATATTCAAGAGAAAATGGAAGGAAACAAGATCATCTAGTCAGTCTAGAATATAGGAGACTTGGAGATTTCCCAAGTGCTCACACATTTTTCTCAATTGAATGAGGTCAAAGTAGTCCAGATGTCTGAGAAATTGAAGAAGCTCACTAGTGAGACTAGTGATATTGTTAGAGACAGAGATTTGGGTCTCATCAATATTAAAGCACAATAGAAGCTCATAGAAGAGCTTACACAACAAGTACATGATATGCCATAATCTACCCCTACTAAGCCTAAAGAGGTAACAGATGTTGAGATCTAGACAAAAAAAATAGAGTATGATGCAGCAGAGACAGAGCAAGAGGTCAAGGAGCACAACAATGTGATATTGGGTGCATTTTGCAACATAGGGTAGATGTGATAAAGGATAAGATTGATGTGTTATATGGAGCCTATGGAAAATTTCTAGGCCTAGAAGTAGACGTGAACAATTTTATCTCAATTTTGAATCCCTATTATGCAACATGGTCTGGCAGAACAACACTTTTTAAAAGGTTGGCATCTTTGCAACCACTTAGGCTAGACTTACCAGAGATAGTGACCCTAGTTGGGACTGAGATAGAAAAAATAGGAGCCACCTTGTCATTTTTTAAAGGAAAGACTAATCAAATAGAGGCAAGGTTGAATATGTTTGGTCCAAGTTACAACAGATTTGTACCTCCCATCAAATCAGAGGACAATCACATCAAGCCACTAGGGCTATAGGGCTCAGAGTTCAACAATGTACTTCCCAATAAAGAGGTTTATGTCTCTGATTATGGAGATCTAGACATGGAAAGATTTAATAATATTCTAGATGAAGCAATTAAGGCATAAACAAATTGCAATAAATTCATCACAGATGTCAAGAGCATAACCGATGCCAGGTGGGAAAGATAGAAGACCCAGTTGGAAAATATACAGAGCTTTGAATGGCCAAAGGAAGAAGATGTTACAACATGGGACATCTTAACAAATCCCAAGAAGAAAAATATTGTAACAGTTGACATGGACATCATAGATGAAGAATAGGAGGACACGTGGCACCTGTTCTTTGAGAACAAGAAGGTTAGCAATCATAAAGACTAGTGTAAGTTAGCCTGTATTGGCGATCACTAGATATCATTACAAACATCAGATGCTATCCTAAACATATAGAAACAAAGGCACCAAATATCACAAGAAGACAAGGAGAAAATCATATTTTATTCTTCAGTTTTGTCCTTCCACTGCTTGGTGTTTTCCTATCTTTTGTATTTTCTAGATTTTAGGGTTAGGTCTTTTAAAACATATGAATCTTGTTACATCCTTTTCTTCAGGATTCCAAGATGGTTTGAAACTATATATAAAACTCTTGTATCATTTTTTAAGAGAGTTGGAAGTTAATGAAATAGAATTACAAGGCAGACTGCTAAATTTGTTTGAGCCTTTGTACTATTTGTCTATTTGAATGTATTTGAAGCTTTAAGACATTAATACAAATATTTTGCAATCTCTTTTCTGCATCTTGGTTGTCTCTTTTCATTTATGTTAAAGTTATTATATGTTTATTTGTAAGGCATTTAGACATACTGATCACAAGGTGGTTGTGCACTCATTTGTGAGCTCCTTCAAGGAAGGATTAATTATTTCAAGTGACCCCAGAGAGCTTAGCATTAGTTTAAGGATTTGATGATAGAGTTGTAGAAAGAGGATGATTTGTAAGGCATTTTATCTTTATTGCAAGTATTTTATTGATCACCTTATTGTGGAGCTGTACTAGGTATTGACTCATGGCCCAAGGATTAGACACTGGTTTATAGTTGGCTAAGTAATTGTTCATTATCCAACCAATATTTTAATTTATCCAATCATTCACATTTCAAATATATATTCCATTCAAGTAATGGTGTTTAAGGAATACAATTCAGTTTACTAATTCCTTGAAGAGAAAATCAAATAGGTTATCCCTCCTGAATTTCATAAGAACTGAAAAAGGAAGAAGGATGAGAATCCTTATTGCATTACTATTTACTGTTGTCAAAATACTAGTTTGGCTTATGCTTTATATCAGGATATTCATAATCATTTTCATATTCATCTACTTATTTATCCATTAAAAGGCATTCAGAAAGTTAGTAAGAAGACAATCCACTTAAAAGATACTGTCAATCAGTATTCATCCATAGGTAATACCTACCTGAGTCAGTGGATCTCAAAAAAGAAGGAGGAGGTAATAGTTTCCCCAGATGTTATCTAATACCCTCATCAATTGGGCATTTCTCTTGCTTGAATTGGTTATTTCAATATTGGGAGTCATAGAGTTAAAACAAGCATTCAAGCATATTGAGGTTCAGCAAGAAAAATCCCTAACAAACTGGCGAATCTACTAGGGATTTCAAAAGTAAAATCAAGTTATAGTTGAGTTTTTCCAGTTTAGGTCATTCTAGTAGTATTCAATATTTCTCAAACTTGTAGTTGGGTGGTGACTCTAAAGAGAATCTCTGAGATCAATACATAAGTGAAAAAATTTACAAATATGCATATTAGGTCAAGAATGAGAAATAATCTTGAAGTTGAGTTGGATAGTGGAATCCCAACTACTTCAAAAACTACAATGTCTTGGAGACAGATGAAGAACCAAGCAAGCATCAATGATTATTCTCCAAGAAGTAAAGAGAATAGCACTAGAAGGAAAAATACTAATCAGTCTAGTCATGAGGAGAGAACCTCAGAGTATGTAGAAGCCCCAAGCCTTGGACTAGACACCTATGTAGTCACTACCACTTCTAGTGAGAGAGAAGGAACTAGTAGAATTAGCTCAGACTCAAAAGTTCCTTCTGATGAGCTTGCAGAGGAAGAAAGAATCCTCATGAAAAAACTAGCCCTTATTCAACAAATGAAGAGGGAAAAAGGGGCATAAAAAGAAAAAATATGAGAAGGATGTTGACAAATATAGGAGAATATCTCTGAGACATCAATCTGCAAAGAATATTGAGAGGTTCCACAGAGACCAAGAGACTCCAGATACCCACCAAAGTTTAGGTCCTCAAAACTTTAGAGATAAAAGAAAAAAAAAAGTTACAGAAATAGAATTTGAGGAGCCAAAAACTCAAAAGAAACTGACTGAGCAAATATCTAAATTAGACATTGACCTTGAAAATATTTAGAAAGAAAAAGAAACTATGGCTAAGATGTTGGAGAAAGCAGAAGTAGAAGTTGCTACTATAGAAATGAAAAGAAAATTCAATTTCTTACAGTCTACTACAATCTCCTTTGTTGATATAGAAAATGCTACAACATCAAAGAACAAGGCTTATTATTTCCTCCTAAAGATACTGAAAAATTTCAAAGGAGACCACTTCCTGCAGAAAGGTACAAGCAATTTTCTTTCTTTGGAATTCCAGGTTACCCTAATGCAATACCAGAAGATATGGGAGAAAAACTTCCAACATTTTTAGGAAATAATGTTGTAACTTGTGAAGAGAATTTGAGAATTTTTTTTGATGTAATAGATGATTTAAATATCAATCATGAAGATGTTATTATGAAATTATTTGTACCATCTCTAGTAGAAGATGCTAGGGAATGGTTTAGGAGTCTATCTAATGGTTCTGTAGGAACAATGGATGAATTGATTGATCTATTCAAGGATCAATATGGTGATAAGACTAATGAAGGATTTCTACTAAATGAATTCAACAATATAAGGAAGAACTCAAATGAAGAAGTAATTGAGTTCAATACAAGATTCCAGTGAGCTATGCATAAGTTGTTTCAAAAAATGAAGTTGGATCAAAAGGTATGTCTTGCTACCTATCTCAATACTTTTGATTCAAAAATGGGCTATGCACTTAGAGATAAAAATCCAAGAACTTTAACATAATCCTATAAAACAACTGTGAATATAGAAATGAATAGGAGGATATCATTAAAATTGGGTAAAAGAGAAGATCTATGTTTTAGTAGGAGTAGTCAAAAGGAACCTGAATACAGAGAGTACAAGGCTCCCCAGAATAGCAAACAATCCTACAATAATAATTATAACCCACAAAATAGGATGAAAAAATACCCCTATGGGACCCAATTTAAGGATGGTAAGCCTATTGATGCACCAAGGAAAGAAAAAACTGAGAATAGGACTCTTGATCCCTTACATAAAACTACTATTCACATGTGCAATGATGACTTCTAGTGTGAAGCCTGTGAGTCACCACACAATCCTGATTTTTGCATTGTTTCTTTATATTTAAAATCAAATGAAGAGAAATACAAGGATGAAAATGAGCTATAGGATTATAGTATGAATAATTCTTATTCATGGCATGATATGTATTTTGATGAAGAAATTGAAAATCATGACATATATGGCTCGCAAGGAAGAATAGAAGTTCATCAGCACCAAATCTTGTCAGATAGTGAAGAAGAAGAAAGGTTTGATCACATAAGGTGTTATACCCAAAATAGTCAGGAACCCTTAGTAGTGAGAAAATCCTCTGATGAGGAAAAAGTCAGAATCACTGTTGACTTAGTGAGTAAAGCAAGAAACAACTATCATCTAAGAATCAAAGTTGTGGGTAATGTCGGTAGTCATCCATCAGGCATCTTTGTAAAAGAAAATAAAATAGATGCCAAATATGTACCTAAGAAAGATGGACCTGGGGAAAATGTAAACAAACCTATGGTCAAGATAGTGAACAAAGATAATGAACCAAAATATGTACATGTAGAAAAGGATAAAGAGCCAAAAGCAAGTTCTTCTTCCCCAAAAGTAGAAAATAAGAGATTTAAGAGGGAAGAGTTTGTTGTGAATATTCAGATAGAAGAGAATAATATCACTATAGAAAAATCTAAAACCTTTGATGTAAAGTACACTCCAGTGGATATGGAACAATGTTTATCTCAGACGACTATGAAGGTCCCATTCCTTGAGATGATGAGAATAAAAGAACACAAAGATAAAGTCCTATCAGTATTGAATAATGTATCACCGGTAAAACCTTAGAAAACATAGCATATTGAAAAGAAACTCAAAAAAAAGGGAAAAGAACCTAAAGGGATGATTTTTGAGATCCCTCAAATTTAATTAAACACAAACACATCTGCAGGGGTTGTTGACCCATTTTTTTAACATTGGTTATAAATGGAAAGATGCTAAAAAATTGTATGATAGACTCAAGAGCATCCAATACAGTAATGCCTGTAGAAATCATGAGATCCATGGGTTTGCAAGTAGATACTCCTCATGGGATGTGTCAAGCAATGGACTCAAGAGAAATCCCTATTGTTGGAACTATTGAAGCCTTGCCTTACAAATTAGCCATGTGCCCAAATATAGTGTTAACTATGAGTGTACTGGTGGTTGATATACCACCACATTATGGCATGTTTTTATCTAGAAAATGGAGTGCTTCAATGGGTGGTAGTATTCAATGTGAATTATCTTATGCCACTTTCAATATAGCTGTAAATAATGTAAAGGTATCTAGAGAGTTGGAAGTTAATAAAATAGAATTACAAGGCAGACTGCTAAATTTGTCTGAGCCTTTGTACTATTTGTCTATCTGAATGTATTTGAAGCTTTAAGACATTAATACAAATATTTTGCAATCTCTTTTCTGCATCTTGGTTGTCTATTTTCATTTATGTTAAAGTTCTTGTATGTTTATTTGTAAGGCATTTAGACATACTGATCACAAGGTGGTTGTGCAGTTATTTGTGAGCTCCTTCACAGAAGGATTAATTATTTCAAGTGACCGCAGAGAGCTTAGCATTAGTTTAAGGATTGGATGATAGAGTTGTAGAAAGAGGATAATATGTAAGGCATTTTATCTTTGTTGCAAGTATTTTATTAATCACCTTATTGTGGATTTGTACCAAGTATTAACTCATAGCCCAAGGATTAGGCACTGGTTTATAGTTGGCTAAGTAATTGTTCATTATCCAACCAATATTTTAATTTATCCAATCATTCACATTTCAAATATATATTCCATTCAATTAATTGTGTTTAAGGAATACAATTCAGTTTACTGATTCCTTGAAGAGAGAATCAAATAGGTTATCCCTTCTGAAGTTCATAAGAACTGAAAAAGGAAGAAGGATGAGAATCCTTATTGCATTACTATTTGTTGTTGTCAAAATAATAGTTTGGCTCATTAAGCTTTGTGTCAGGATATTCATAGTCATTTTCATAGTCATCTACTTTTTGATCCATTAAAAGGCATTCAGCAAGTTAGTAAGAAGACAATCCACTTAGAAGATACTGTCAATCAGTAATCATCCATAGGTAATACCTGCCTGAGTCAGTGGATCTCAAAAAAGAAGGAGGAGGTAATAGTTTCCCCAGATGTTATCTAATACCCTCATCAATTAGGAATTTCTCTTGCTTGAATCAGTTATTTCAATATTGGGATTCATAGAGTTAAAACAAGCATTCAAGCATATTGAGGTTCAACAAGAAAAATCCCTAACAACTTGAATTACTTATCTTTAAACAAGATTTGAATGAAGATTCTACAGATGGTAAGATATTATTATCAAAATTGTTCATCTCAAATGATATTAGTCTACCAAACAGACTATCTAGAGTAACTGTATTGTTTGCAACTGCTCTCATTTCTTGAATAGAAGAAACTCTAATAGCATATACAGGCAATAAGGTTCTTAAGATTTTACTTACCACTGTCTCTTCTTCAAGTGTACCTCCAACTCCTCGGATAGCATTGACTACCTCTTTTATTTTGTAGCTATATTGAGTAATGTTTTCTCCTTCCTTCATCCTTACGTCATCAAACCTCCCTCTTAGGCTTTCTACCTTTTCTCTTAGTACATTAGCATCTCCTCCATGTACCAGCTTCAACTTATCCCACATTTTCTTTGCAGAGGTGCAGGTTTTGACATCTTCAAACTCGGCATCAGAGAGTAATGATGCAAGTTCTATCATCATGCAGTTATCCTTATGCTTTACTTTTAATTGCTCAAGAGTATGACGTTTTGTAGGCAGCACATATTCAGTAACTAAGTATTGAACAATATCATTTCCAATACCTGATAGGTGGAGTCTTATTTTTCTTTTCCATGATGCAAAGTTGTCTTTATTCAACTTGGACACATCTCATCTGTTCATCTTGTGATCTTTTGCTTGAGCTGTTAAACTCCATTTCTAAGCGCACAAGCTCTGATACCAATAGTTAGTAATAAGTGAGAGGGGGGTGAATTAGTGGCCTCAAAAATATTCCAATAATCAACCCTTAAAACTTAGTACCACAATATTAAGCCTCTAGTTATCTTTAGTCCTATAAGATGAATTCCTCCAAATACTTTTATCAAATTACTACTGATCGAAATGATTTGTAAAACCTTCTACTATATGTTTACCAAAAATTAGCTTGTTAATTTACCAAAAGACAATAAATCATCTAGATTATACCAATCAATCCAATTAAGTTATGTGTAATACAAAACACTAAAGTAATGACTCACAGACACATTGACACATGGATTTTTAACGTGGAAACCCTGTTAAGGGAAAAACCACTTGGGACCGGTAACCCAAAATTTTCACTCTTCTAAAGTGAGCTCGGTGAAGAGCCAACCCTGTTAAAGGTTACAAACACACTATTAGGTTTGACCTTGTTAGAGTATTTAAAAGTTTAATCTGTCACTTGATATCTGGCATCTCTATGCTACCATCTTTGATCAAACACTCACTTGGCCTGTCAATTGGTATCTGGCATCTCATGCTATCTTCATGATCAAAATTTTTGATATTTCATTGGATGTATCTCAATATAGAATGGATCTTTAAATCCCGCTCGGTTAAGAGACTTTCTGAATCAATGGTTAAACTGAAACAGTATGATATGTTCACATATACAACTTATACTTGTAGATTTTTAGATCTATTGTAATCTCATTAAATAATCTGATCAATATATCTTTGTTATACCTTTTGCTTCACTTTGAATTTTCTCAGTGATGATGTGCTCTATTGCTCGATGTCTACAGAAAACTTTAGCTCTTTCCTTAGCTTGATTGATTAGCATTGTATGAAGTTGCTCTTCATCAGTTTCTCTTGAGCATCCTCTTTTTCATTCACTCCCCTTGATCCGTAATGAATCAAGTTTGTCTCTTAAATAGACATGATGTCACTGTTGTTAGGTTCTTGATTTTCTCGATCTTGGCATGATCCACAATCTTATCCAATTATATTTAAAGCAAAACTCTTGTTTTATCTTGCTAAGATCTTCTTTCCAACTGGGAAAAATAGCTTTAAATCCATTACTTATCTCTGGTTTATCTTGTCGATGAAAACAATGATAACTACCAGTTAAGTATATATTTAGCTCTGCCAGCTAGATATTTTGTCATTTTTTAACCCAAGTTAATTTTGGTATTTAACTCTTTGATAGCATCGGTCAACACTCCAATTCTCCTCGAGCTTCTACGTCGGTTTACACTATGTTTCTGGCTGTCGGGTATGCTTGTGATTCTTCTCATCGGTATTCTTTCTTGGGCATCACTATGATGTGACTTTCGGTGATCTCTATTCGTCAGGTTTCACTGACCATCAGTATTTGAAGTTACATAGTGAATACTTGTCTTTTATGCATTACAGAAAGCATAATCTTTGTCTCTCTAATTCTCTGAAGTCTTTGACACTTTGTATATAACCGAATAGATTATATCAAGTTGACATCAATGAAAATAAAATCCATTAACTTATTTAATGTCTTGCATTATCCTCCTACATTTTGGTGATCAACTTAAAATCTTCAAACATTCAATCAGTTACATGTCATCAACATATACCTCTTTATTAGGTAATACAGTGTAAAAATCTATGCTTCATACTGCTAGTGGCTTGATTTGATTATCTTCTGACCTTAGTGATGGCACAAATCTATTGTAATCAGGCCCAAACATATTAATTCTTGCCTCAATCTGATTTTCCTTGCCTTTAAAAAAGGACAAGGTTACCCCTATCTATTTTATCTCCTCCCCCACTTGGATTACTATCTCTTTTAGATCTGATCTTAGTGTTTGCAAAGATTCCAACCTCTCAAATAACTCGGTTCTCACTGACCATGTAGCATAATGAGGGTTCAAAATTGATACAAAATTGTTTACTTCCACTTGTAGGCCTGTCAATTTACCATAGGCACCATATACTATATCTATTTTATCTTTTAAAACATTAATCCTATGCTACAAAATTTCATTCAACGCTCCTAAAACAACATTGTTATGCTCACTAATCCCCTGCTCTGTCTCTACTTCAGCATACTATGTTTCCTATGTTTGAATCTCAGCATCTTTTCCTTATTTGTGTACTGTAGGGGAAACTTCATGCATCTCTAGCAATTTTTGTGTCAATTTTTCTATTAGCTTCTCATGTGCATTGATTTTTATCAAACACAACTCCCTGACCTTAAGTATATCACTGGTTTCACTAGACAGTCTATTAAATCTCTCAGACATCTGGGTAGTCTTGGCTTCTGATCCTTTGGAGCTAAGCTCCACATTTCTAGGGCCTGGGATTTTGGATTATATCCAAATCCCATTATCATGTCTCCAACTTGGATTTTTGATGATAGCTTGACATCAGGTTTCTTCCTTATTTGGTCAATTATGAAAGCTGGGGCTAAGTCCCATCCTTCTACTAATAAAATTCCACTGGACTTTACCAACTTCCTAGCTTCTTCTGGTGTTATTTATTCTGACTCGTGATCATATTCTTGCAATACCTACAAGGCCTCACTTGTCACCGGATCTCCTCCTGCCAATTGCAGTTGTGCCCCAACCTACTTTTGCTTGTTCCAAATAAGAAAATCTTTAAAATCTTTAGTCTTGATAAAGTTATCACCACTTAAGAATTGCTCTTGATGCAGCAATCTCTCATCTATACATGTTAGAAGAGGTAATTCAATTTCCTCTTCATCATCTTTCTGCATCTTTTTTCCTAGTCTTATATTCTTTCTAAGTTGATGATTATAAGCCCTATCGCCAGTGATGAGAGCACCAATTATATCCTTTTTCTTTTCTTTCTTCTTATAATGAGATGGCTCCCCTATTTCTACTTTTTGTTTCTTTAATGGGGTATCATTAGTGACTTCAGTGTTAGGTACCTCTGTTAGGTCAATTATATTTTCTCCTTCTATTGCCTATTTTGCAAAAAATGGTTGATCCATTGGAGGGGGCTAGGAACTAAATAGCCTCCATCACTATTCTCTTCATATTCTGATGAAGAATGCCCTTTATGACCTTTATCCTTCACTACAAGTGCATCCTCAAGTTGTTCACATAACACATTGTAAGACTCAATCATGGCATCAAGTCTTTTCAGATATGGTAATGCTGGAAAGAAACCCCCAAAAGAGATTCCTTTCCTCTTCACTTGTCTCTCCAAATCCATTAATTCATTAAATTTATCATCCTTTTGATTAACTTCTTCATCCTCCATTATGTTTCAAATGAGGTCTTCCTCCATACATTACTTGTGTTCTCTAGTATAGGGAATAGTAGGTGTTAAGAGCTTCTTGGCACTCATTATGAAACCTTCTGTGTCAATTTATCTATAGAGGCATACATTCATCCTATAATGGCTTAACCAATTATTCACTGGATCCATTGCCCATTTTCCAATTGTGAATTTGTAGATCCTGAATTGTCTAGGGGTAAATGTACCCTTTCTATGAGGAGCCAGGTGCTCCCTATCTGTTAAAATCAACTGTCAGATGAACTCCATTGCTACAATTCTAGGTGGCACATGGAATGGTAGAATATGGGGTGGGTGAGTACAACCATAACCCCTTATCAAAGTGTAATTCTTTTCATATTAAAAGTCCCCCCAATTGTGGTCTCCTGGCCATTTGTTAACACATTGGCATGGCCTCAACAATTGCAGCACCTTCACTGGCAGCCTAGTCTTGTCTACACCCAAACACTTGAGGATTGGATATACCATCCAATTCTGAAAATCACAGAATTTATTTTCTCTAGATGTGTAGTTCCATACCCTTAACCATAACTGTATTGGGTTGGCTTGATTTTGATAAAACCTCATAGGCCTCAGATTCTGGCAATTCATAAGAGAAAATTGTGATACAAAATTAAATGCATCAATATGGAATAATGCATGAATTTAGGGTTTTCCTCCTTGTTTCGGATATTAACAAACCTTTGATGCATTTTTTCAATTGTATACTGAATATAATCATAGTTTGTGCTAATATGAGGGTTCTGCATATCTAAGGCAATCATAAGAATATCTAAACTTATTCTCTCAGACCCTCCATCCACTCCCAAAACTCTACATAGTGCATAGGAAATGTAATTCATATAAAATTTGAGGTCCTTATAGTAGTAGGGAGCAGTTCCTGGGATAGGCGCTATGTAATTCTTAATCTTTCTAGGCACATGATACTCCTAAATCAACATTGATGCAACACTAGACTCTATTATATATCTGGTCTCTAACCTTTTAAATTTATCTCCGTAGACATTGGATAATATACATTGAATGCCTTGGTGAATTAATTTCTATCAAGGGTTACGAGGGCTTTTCCATCATCCCTTTTTATGGTCTTGGTAAGGACATCATACCTACTATCCATCTCTAGAATGGAATCAGTATCTACAAAAATATTACGGACTACTAATTTTGCTAATCCACTAGTCCTTGGGTTTGAAATAAGAATAGGTTCATCACTATTTTTGAAGAAGTAATTAAAAAGTGAATAACCAGAAGAACCTAGAGTTTTAGCATCCCTAATGTATGACAAATCATCAAGGAGATTGTCATCATTTACCTTTCTATTTTGGCTGGATCCAGGCAGCAAAGTGATAAATTCCTCTGAGTAATTCCTCTTTCCTTTCATATCTTCCTCTGCATCCCCACTTCTCTCACTGGTAGAAGCAATTCTCACTTCTTGACTCATCCTATCCTTTATTCTGATCACGCTTTATCTTTACCAATATTGAAACAAATATATCCCCAAAACACTCACTTCCAACTTTAGGTCACTCAATTTCTTCTGGAGCACTGATTATCACTCAAATTCCCTAGATTCTGGACTGAAAACCTACTTGTTTCACTCTAAAAATCCTAGTAGCTCTGTTTTCTGCACACACTAATTACTTAGCAAGTTTCGCTCTAAAAATTAAAAAAAATTTGGTAAAATGCAATGATTAACGGTAACATCTATTAATTTCAGAACCATGAATGCACAAATCATATTTTTGCAATTCACTCACTTCTGCCTTCAATTCATCGTGCTATGAAATTAATTTCTTTTCCTAGCCATAGCCTCTTAAATTTACTGGAGATCAAATTTGAATGAGTGCCTTTTCATGAAAAAACCTTATTATATTCAAAGAGGATCCAAATTTGATCTGATTGGCTTTCTTGAATACAACTTAGCTACCTATTAACAGGCTTTCATAAATATCTTAACTTCCATTGGCTGGAAACTGTACATCTTGGTGCTGAAGAAAAGTCTTTGTTCAAACTCTGGTTCTCTTATTAACGACCTCATGACTACATTTCTCCTTATCACTGAGAGTTACCCTTAATTATGGTTTCTTTCTGAGACTTTCTACCTACCACATGATCAACTTCCTGATCAATGTATATCTATTAGTCGCCAAATGAAATTACTTAACTCGTATTCTTTCTGAGACCCTACAACTAAGGCTTCTAATAACTTATCTTAAACCTTAGTTTCCTTTTAGAGACTTGGCGACTGTGTAATCTCCTTGTCACTGAGAAAACCTTTTAAATAATAATTTACTTTGAGATAACGTGACTATACTTTATCTCATAATCGCTGAATAAATTTGCACTTGTCACATTTATCTGGAGATTACTCGACTACCATAGATCTTCTTTCGTCTGCATCTGACGGTCTATGCTAAGTCTCCAAATCTTCAAGGCAAACCCTAATTTATTATGCGACTATCATTTCTAAGTCACAAGATATATTCTTTACTTTAAAGTTTTCTCAGAGACTATGTGACCTAAAAATAACTAATGTAGATTTGAACACGTGTCTCAATGTTATCCTTTTGTCTCTTAATCACTGAATCATTTTTGACTTTTCAAAATTTCTCAGTGACTTAATGCCAGTCGTTGGATATTCTTCTAATCTAATGGTTGTCGCCAAGTCTCATGATTTTTCATTTATATCTTACTTTCTTCTGAGACCCAGCGACTTACATTAATATTGAAACCCGACATTTAACTATGATTTACTTAGGAGACTTCGCAACCAAAGGGACTTAGTGTCGCTGAAAGATTTTCAAACTTCTGGGTTTATTACAAGACTTCTCGACCATCGTTAGATGAAACTGGAGATGGGTGGTCCGCGCTAAGTCTCCCTTCCATTTGAAGTATATTCTTTTATTTGGGAGACAACACGACCAAGGCATTTTCGCTAATTCTCATAATAAGATGGAATATTCTTATATGCTTTAAAAGACTTTGTGACCCGACTTTAAAAAAGGCACATGACATATCAGAGACTTTAAGTTATCATAAAGTAACTTCAAAATAGAAATATAACTCAGATAATTAGGGTTTTAGCCATTTTCAAACAGAGGATGACCTAGGACTTGGGTTTTTGGACATTTCTCACTGGGTTGTGGCTAAAATCATCATTTGCAAGGAAAAATTACAGCATTAGACAGGAATTTAACACTTAACGCAAACTTTTAACTGGGAACTCAAAAATTTTAAAAGCAATACTTCAAAACTGGAAACACAACCAACAGTGGCGCTATCTGAGGATATTTAAATGCAAGTTTATATCAAGAACCACAAATCTATGGTTGCAGACTACTCTTATAGACACTGATTAACCTATTGCAGAAAAGAAACACACAACAGAAAGAAACACACCTATATACATATGATGCAAAATTTACTTGTGCATAATATTTTCATTCTCAACTAAAGAAAGGCTTCAAAAATTTCCCATGTAGTGGCAATTCAAATTCTTCCTCATCCATGTTCGTCAAGATATAGGAATCTTTACCAAAGCTCTGAGAAACAATAAAGGGACCAAGCCATAAGGATTCAAACTTCTTGTGTTTCCCTTTATCCTCTGCTCTTATATTCCATTGGAGTACTAGATCACTAGGTATAAATTTTCTGCTACCTGCTCTCTTATCAAAAAGATACTTCATTTTGTGTTGCAATTTTATGTTCTCTCTCTGACCTTCTCTTTTGATGTCATCAAGCTCTACTAATTTCATTATTCTATCTTTCATTGGGTCATACATTTCTAGCTCTTCTTCTTGAATAAACTTGTATACTAGCAACAAATTGTTCATAGGCATTCTAAACTGTAACCATATGCAAGTTCAAATGGTGACTTATTAGTGGCCTTTTTATTGTTATTCTATCATCCCATAGAGCTAGTTTTAACTTTGTGTTCCAAGCTCTCTTATTCTTTTCCAAGGTCTTCTTTAAAATCTTCAAAATATTTTTATTGTTGGATTATACCTGGCCATTTGCTTGAGGATGATATGGGGATGAATAAGACATTATGATCCCATATTCATTGCAGAAATCCCTGATGTCATATGATCTAAAACACATGGAATTATCCATCACTAGCTTGGTAGGGACACCAAATCTGGTCAGAATGTTTTCTAGTAAAAAATTTGTAACTACTTTGCTTGTTGCTTTTTTAGTGGAAATAGCTTCAAACCACTTTGTAAAATAGTCAGTGGAAACAAGTATCCAACTGTGTCCTCCACTGGATTTCTCTGAAAATTATCTAATAAAATCAATACCCCGCATTGTAAAAGGTATTTCAGCACTCACGGGATTCAACAACAGGGCACCTGAGAAATTTAACTTATTTGAGAACCTCTGGCATGGCTCATATTTCTTGACAAATGCATGAGTATCTTTAAATATACTAGGCCAATAATATTCAGCCCTCAAAATCTTATGGGCAGTGCTCTTAGCATAAAAATTCCCTCTACATACTCCAACATGCATTTCAACTAGTACTTTCTCAGCTTGGCTCTTATCTAAACATAACAATAGTACATCATTTCTATCTTTCCAATACAAACCTCCTTGAACTAGGGTGTACTTCTGAGCTTGTAATTTAAGACTCATCTTTTGATTTTCTGACATGACTTCAAGACACTTGGCATTCTTAAGGTAATACATGATGTCAACATAGAATGGTTGTCTTTCAATACTTGTTACTGTTGAATCTTGTATCACTATATTATTCACTTGTACCAAGTCTAGGTTTTCTTTTGTCATAATTTTTTCTATACCTTGTCCTCTAACCAATCTAGTAATATGGATTTCTAAGTTAAATTCTTGAATTCTATTAATCCATTTACATCTCTTACCAGTCACTTTTGATTGGGTAAGAATGTCTTTTGCTGCTGAATGAGGTACATATGCAAGAACCTTGGCACAAACCAAGTAGGGTCTGAATGATTTAACAGCTTTTACCAATGCATATGCCTGCTTCTCTATCATTTCATACTTTAATTCTATAGCTTGGAGATATTTTCTAAAGAATGCAATTGGATGTTCAAATCCCTCCTCATCTTTCTGAAGTAAAACAACAGCAATAGTATGAAAAGATGCAAATGAGAACAAAGAAAATGGTTTACTGTAATCAAGAGATTTTAAAATAGGGGCATCCTGTACTTATTTCTTAATTTTTCAAATGCTGACTGAGCTTCTTCATTCCACTGGAACTTTACATCTTTATTTAATAACTTAATGATTGGCTTGACAATTTTAGCAAAATTTGCAATGAATCTTCTAACAAAATTGATCTTTCCTAGGAAAGATTGTACACCTTTGACATTTCTTGGAGCAGTGACCTTTTGAATAGATTCTATTCTCTCAGGGTCTATCCTTACTCCATCCTTGGACACTATATGTCCCAATAACTTTCCCTCTGTGACTGCAAATTGACACTTTCTAGGATTTAGTGAAACTTTTGAAAAAAAATTCTAGATGTTCACAATGATCCCCTTCTTTCTTAGAAAATGCAATCAAATCATCTTGGTAGATAACCATGAATAAATCAATAAAATATTTAAATTCTATGTCCATGGCTCTCTGAAAAGTTGCTCCTACATTTATTAGTCCAAATGGCATTCTAACATATACATAAGTTCCCCATGGAGTAGTAAATGTAGTCTTAAATTGTTCTGACTCTTTTACAAGTACCTGGTTGTAACTTGAAAAACCATCCATCATTGATAATAGCTCACAACCAATAACCTTATGCAACATTGCCTCCATATTTGGTAGAGAATAATTATCTTTCAAGGATGCAATGTTCAGATTTCTGAAATCAACACACAATCTTATGTCACCATTCTTTTTTCTTACTGCTACTAAATTTGAAACCCAAGTTGAATGTCTGATGGGCTGGATAATTTCTGCATCCTTTAATTTCATCAATTCCTATTGCATCTTGGGAGCCAAAAATGGATTAATGGGTCTTTGTTTTTGTCTGAATGGTTTCACATCTATTTTGAGTGGGATTTTATGCTTGAACAGGTCTTCCCTATAAGCTTTTAAATCTTCATATGACCATGCAAACACATGCTTATGTTTTCTCAATAATTTTATCAAAATGGTTTTGACATGGGAATCCAATCATTTTCCAATATAAAATATCTGAGGAATGGTCTCTGATCCCAAATGTATCTCCTCTAAATCCTCAATCTTGGCATTGCTTATTCTTGTTGTATGTTCGTTCTGAATACCAAATAATGTCTCTAGTTCTACTAATCCCTTAGGAATCTAGTTAGAAATTAATTGGACAACCTCATCCCCCAGTATACAATCCTTACCATCAATGACCTCAATAAAATTATTTCAATCTATATTTTGGTCTTCATAATGATAAAAGGCATTGAAGAAATCTAAGGATATCTCGGTCATCTTCAAATACTTACCATCTATAAATATTGTCAGGGACAACTGGTCTTGTTTTAACTATTACCCTAAATTACAGCATCCATCAAAATAACCACAAATAGGAAAAAATTACATTTTAGAAGAGTCCAATTAATACTATCCTTCAGATATTATTAATTAACATTTTATCATTACATTCATTATCAAAAGTTATCATTTGTGCTCTTAGAATTGATCACATTACAGAATTTCAAATTTATAATTGATCAATTACATTGCGCATTCAAACTGAATGTAATATACAAGTGTCTTTTCATATTTCTTTTCATGTCAAGTAAATAGTACATTGTAGAATAGAAAGCATGATAGAAGTATGGAGTAGGGGTCCCATGCATTTCCTTGTGGT
>MU226648.1:2429298-2456038 GCA_018584345.1 Thuja plicata | reverse complement strand
GTCCTAGGTCTCCAAAGTCCATGTCTTCATCTTCATTTAGGTCTTTTAGGGTTCAATCTACATCATGAGAGAAAGAGGGGTGTTAGATCCAGTTGGATCTAAGCAATACATGGAACACAAACTTCATTCAATCAATTCTTCTAATACTGCATATCAATCTGATGAAATCAATGTAACAAGGAAACATACATCCACAATATCTGAAACATAGTACTAAAGGAAATTTTTCTAAACATGAAACCTTTTGATATTTATGGTCACTTTGATGCATGTTATTCTTGCCTTTATAATCAAATATCTAAATGAAAGGGATTTAGTATTCCTGTCTGAGAAACCTTTTTCAGAATTTGATCAACCTATTAATTCAACAAACACAAATAAATCAATCAACATTCACGAATGAGTGTCATCCTGAATGACACTCACCCACAAACATTAATTGATTCATTTTATATGTTGACCTAACAGATTGATTGGTGATATTTGTGCAAATAGGTGGATGTGTAACTAAATGCAGGAAGCAAAAAGGAAGTGCAGTGGATGTCACGAGCCCGTGCTCAAACTTCACATAAGCCATTACATGCAAGAAAGATTGTTTACATCTTAGGAGGTTACTTCTCACATGTATAAGGAAGAAAAATATGCAAATACATGAAAGAATACAAGTGATGCTACATGAGACACATGAGCAAAGAAAGATCTTTAATAAACTGGAAAAATATAGAATTGGAAGAATGTGAGGTTCATTGTTATTATACAAGTGAGAAATAATAAGAGATGTTGTTACAATAAGTATACCAAATGCAGAAAGGGTATAAGAGTTCGTTTTGAAGATCCATGTTGAAACCACATGCCTAGTGATTGATCATATTTTCTATGTTACGAGGTACTACTATTTTTGTTTATTTGAAACAGTAAAGTTTGCAAGAAAAGATGTATAGCAGAAGTGACAATTACTAAAAAATTGCAAGTAAAGAACATAGAACAAAGGTTTCAATGACAGCATGTTTGTGTGCTTTCATAAAAAGAACATTCATAGAAGATAGTTACATTATGGACAAAACACCAGAGATTATTCATCCAAAGAGTTCAAAAGATGTTGTGGTAATTCATGACTTCAAAGGAATACAATTTCATGCCCTCAATAAAAGTTTCAAGAGATATCTGTATGTAGGGTATTTAAATAAATGCATCTTATACTGTTGTATTGAGATATAATGTACATTCACAATAACAATGTAGGGTATACATTCATGATGATGAGACATACATGTTTTAGGGTTCCCATTATGAGTATGGCCCATGGGAGTGACGAGCCCGTGCTTTAACCCCATGGGTAGTATCTTATATTCATTTTAAAAGGAAAAGTGTATTTTTGCACTAAGAGGAATAACATTTTTAGAATGTTTTAAACATGTTGTGTTTCCATTTTTATTTGTTTGTGCTCATATTTTTATCAATAAAACTTAATGTTGTTTTGTTTTTATCAACGTTGTAAGCATACTGGAAAGAAAGATCTTATGTTTTTTTTTCAGACAGAACAAAGAAAGGGAGTTCGGCCTAGACAAAGGAAACATGTTTTATGTTTACTATAGTGTTGTATGTTTGAAGACATTAAGTGTTATGATTTTAAGCATAAAAATATTCATGAAGGAAGCCGTGTTCTTATTTCAAATCAAGATATTGACAAACTTGCACATCTGCAAGTTTACTTACAGATTGTCGACAAAATGCCATGTGGGTATTCCAGTTAAATGATAGCAGAACAACTAAACGATAGCAGAACAAGAAAGTGACAGCAAAGCCTAACATCAAGTAGTGTTTCATGCTACAATGGAGGGTTCGACAAGAAACAAAGCATAGAAAGAAACCCCATTGTTATTGCAAAAAGAGTTATCGACATTCCCTCAACATTGTCTTTATTTCACATTAAAACTATAGTAAACAAAAGTGTAAGATTACCTATCTGGAGAGGCCAAGTTTCATGGGAAAAGACCAGTAGAGGAGTGAAGCTCGAGCTTTTTGAAGTTACAAAAAGTGGTGGCCACGGTCGACAATGTATTTCCTTCCAACTTCATTCATGTTACACCATCAAAATTGGGGATGGATATGAAGCTGTGGGTGAGATATCCTCAGTTCAAAGCCAAATCTCATGGGTAGCTCGACACCTCTTAACCATGGTTTAGGTTCATTCTGAACTTGCAGTGGTTGTTCAAACCATCAACTTCAAAACCTCAAGTTTAAAGCATGCATCCGGCGCCATTTTTCATGGTATTGAAACTTTCAAAGACCAAGTTATTCTAGCATCTCTCAAGCTGGAGTTAACTCACTGTTAAAGCCTAAGTTCAAGCAAATAAAAGGCTACAAAACTCCAGCATTATCGAAGAAGAAATCAACAAAAGATGCCATGTGTTATGGCAAAGCAAAACTCAATATCTTTTTTCCTCATAAAGCTCAAGAATCCTGAGCTTCTTCACAGAATTTAAGCGGATACATTGCCAGTAATCATGGTTTGCAGATTCAACATGGTGGCGCCACAAAGAAGAAAACCCTAGACACAAATGAAACTGATAAACACTATGCATTGTGTTTTACCAGAGTTTGAAGTCCACTGACAGATGGAGTAAATGTTGTGATAGTTCCCATTGCATCGACATTCCCTCCACAGTGCCACGATGGTACCTTTTGTGCCACGAAATACAAAAAAATATCTTCTCAATAGGATTAATCATGTCAATGGTGAGCTGTGGTCAAACATCTAGTTGGAGTTACATCAACTTCCATAGTATGGTGTCAGCTGAGTAGGGTTAAGCTTAGTTGATGACTTAGTAGAGTTAGGGCTTTCTATGATGTCGGGTTATTTTGGGGATTGTATGCCTTTTGAGGTTATGTATTCAGGTTTATGCATTTTGATTGTTATGTAATAAAGTTGGTAAAGTGTATACAAAGATGTATTTTATTTACCAACTTTAGGGTTGCTGAACTTATGGCTTGATTTAGGGCACTTGTTAAGCTATATAGTTTAGTAGTTTGATAGTGCGGAGGGCTTTTGGGGGGGGAATATTTTCAAAAATTAATCCATGTGGGCTATATAGTGGATCCTTGGCTTCATGTTAGTGGATCCAGGATTGTAGAGAGAAGAGCTTTTAGTGAACTTCTTGTTCCTATAGCTATCTGTTTATGCTTTTGTATCCACAGTTAGTTCATGTTTGTGATATTGATTTTGTGCAAGAGGATGCTTGTATTCCTTGTCATTATTTCAAGATTCATTCATGTAAGTGCATATAGATTTTGAGAAGAATATAGTGGACCCATTTTTCATACATCTTGTGGTGATCATTTGTTCAAATCCTATTCAATTTTCTGCATTCAAGTGTAATACATCTGTAGCATGGATTAGTCGATTTTATCATTTCCTTTTCTAGATTAGAGAACATAATCCTTTTGCAGAATATGTATGTTGTTGATAGTAAGATTTCTATTTGTGGTTAAACCCTAGTAGTGACCTTCAAATTAGCCTATGTATTGGATAGTGAGTGATATTGCAGAGATCATTAGGTTATGATAAGTGAAAGGTAGTTTGAGGCTATAAGAGATCTGAATCTATTTGGTGTATCACCTTTTCAAGTTTTATTCATGCAATTTTAATTAGAGTTTCTCCCTTTCCTTCCCAATCAGGGGAAGATAGTATAAAATTGATACCCAAATTCAATAGGACCCAGTCTAGGATCCAGAAACTCCTTCTCAATCATAGTCTACCCACATCTAGAGAAGGTTTCCAATGTTATGATAGAATATCATATAAATCCCCAATACCTGATTTGGGGTGTTAATTTTATACCTCAACATTAACCTTAATAATTTATATTCTATTTATGGTCAAATCATCAGTTTTCAAAGCAACATTAGCTAAGAAATCTACCATAATATTTTTAGACCTTTCTATCCAATTTATAATGAAGGCATAAAATAATTCTATTTGGTCCCAAATAGCACATCTATACATCTTTATTCTATCATTCTTGATAGCATATTTGGACCTTACTTGGGCTACTACTAACTCTGATTCACCATAAATTTTTAAACACTTTATACCATGTTTAGCAGCAATGTCTAGCCCTAGAAACAAAGCTTCATATTTTGTTGTATTGTTTGTACACTGAAAAGATAACATGAATGAATATTTAAATGTAGTACCTGATGGAGAGATAAGTAAAAATCTAGCTCCTAATCCTTCTTTTGAATAGGCTCCATCAAAATATATTTTCCATAAGCCATCACTCTGTGTAATCAATTGCTTCGCCAAAGGATCAACATTCTTACATTGGTGAGCACTCCTTTTTATTCTGAAATTTTCCATATCGATATCAACACAGTAATTAATATTTGTATCCTCATTCAACTCTATCATATGAGGTGTTCTTCCCTCTCTAGACACATTTACATTATTCCCAGCTATATTGAAAGTGACATAGGACAAGTCACACTGAATACTGCCCCCCATTGAAACACTCCATTTTCTGGATAGCAACATGTCGTAATGTGGTGGGATATCAACCACCAATGCACTCATAGTCAATATTGTTTCATGGGATACAGTTAATTTGTAATGTAAAGCCTCAATGGTTCCAACAACAAGGATTTCTCTTGAATCCATTGCTTGACACCTCCCATGAGGAGTATCTACTTGCAATCCCATGGATCTCATGATTTTTGCAAGCATGACAGTATTAGATGCTCTTGAATCTATCATGCAATTTTTGAGCATCTTACCATTTATTACCAATGTTAGGAAAAAGGGGTCAACAACCCCTGCAGAAGTATTTATGTTAAGGTAAATCTGAGGTATCGCATAAATCATCCCCTCAGGTTCCTTCCCCTTATTGTTAGATTTCTTTTCAACATATTCCGGTTTTTGTGGTTTCACTAGTGATACATTGTTCAACACTGAAAGGACTCTTTCTTTATGTTCTTTTATCCTCATCATTTCTAGGAATTGGACCTTGACAGTCATCTGCGATAATAATTAGCCCATATCTACCAGATTATACTTTACATCAGAGGATTTTTATTTTTCTATAATAATGTTACTTTCCTCTATCTGAATATTCAGAGTAGGTTCTTCCCTTTTTTATTTCTTGTTTTCAACTGTAGGAGAGGAAGCACTTTCTTCTAGCACTTTGGTTTTTTCTTCATGTACATCCTTCGGATCACTAACTTTGTTTACAATATTGACCTTAGGTTTGTTCACATTTTCCCTAGGTCCATCTTTCTTTGGTACATATTTGGCATTTGTGCTATTTTATTTGATGAAGATGCCTAATGGCTAACTACCAACATCACTCACTACTTTGTTTATCAAGTGTTAGTTGTTTCTTACTTTATTCACTAGATCAATAGTAATTCTAGCCTTTTCTTCATCAGAGGCCTTTCTTACTACTGGTGGTTCCTGACCATTTTGGGAATAACATCTTATGTGCTCAACCCTATCTTCCTCTTCACTATCAAACAAGATTTGTTGTTGATGAACTTTCATTCTACCTTGTGACCCATATATGTCATGATTTTCAATCTCATCATCAAAATCCATGTCATGACATGAATAAGCATTATTCATACTATAATCACATAACTCATTTTCATCCTTTTCTTTCTCTTCATTTTCTTTTAAATCTAGAGAAACAATGCAAAAATTTGGATTGTGTGGTGCCTCACACGCCTCACACCAAAAGTCATCATTACATATGTGAATAGTATTTTTATGTAGGGGATTAGGAGTCATATTCTTAGGTTTTTCTTTCCTTGGTGGAGCAATAGGCTTTCCATCCTTGAATTGGGTACCATAGGGATAACTGTGCAACCTATTTTGTGGGTTATAGTTATTATTATAGGATGGTCTATTATTCTATGGAGCCTTGTATTCTCTATATTTAGGTTCCTTTTGACTACTCCTACTAAAGCATGGATCATCTCTTTTACCCAATTTTCCTGATATCCTCCTATTCATCTCTATATTCAAAGTTGTTTTGTAAGCTTCTGTTAGGGTTCTTGGATTCTTATCTCTAAGTGCATAACCCATTTTTGAATCAAAAGCATTGAGATACGTAGCAAGACATACCTTTTGATCCAACTTCATTTTTTGAAATAGCTTGTGCATGGCTCACTGGAATATTGTGTTGAACTCGGTTACTTCTTCATTTGATTTCTTCTTTATATTGTTGAATTCATTGAGAAAAAATCCTTCATTAGTTTTATCACCATATTGATCCTTGAATAGATCAATCAGTTCATCCATTATTCCTACAGAATCATGAGATAGACTCCTAAACCATTCTCTAGCATCTTCTACTAAGGATTGAACAAATGATTTCATCAGGACATCCTCATGATTCTTAAATTCTATAACATCAAAAAAAATTCTTAAATTCTCTTCACTAGTTACAATATTATTTCCTAGAAATTTTGGGAGTTTTTCTCCCATATCTTCTGGTATTGCATTAGGGTAACTTGGAATTCCAACAAAAGAAAATTGTTGTACCTTTCTGAAGGAAGTGGCCTCCTTTGAAATTTGTCAGTGTCTTTAGGAGAAAATAATTTACTTTGATATTTGAAAGTAGAAGCCTTGTTTCTTGATGTTGTAGCATTCTCTGTACCAGCATAGGAGATTGTAGTAGATTGCAAGAAATCAATTTTTTTCTTCATCTATATAGTAGCACCTTCTGCTTCAACTTTCTCCAACATCTTAGCCATAGTTTCTCTTCCCTTTTTAATTTTTTCAAGATCAATGTCTAGCTTAGACATTTGTTCAGTCATGTTTTTGTGATTTTTTGGTTCCTCAACTTCATTTTCAGTAACTGTATTTTTACATTTATCTATAGAGGTTTGAGGACCTAAGCCTTTGTGTATGTTTGGAGTCTCTTGGTCTCTGCGATACTTGTCAACATTTTTTGCAGCTTGATGTCTCAAAGATATTCTTCTAAATTTATCAACATCTTTTCAATCATATTTTTATTTTTATGATCATTTTCCCTTTTCTTTTGTTGAATAAGGGCTAATTGTCTTATGAGGATTCTCTCCTCTTCAGCAAGTTCATTAGAAGGAACTTCAGAGTCTGAGCTAATAGTGTTATTTCCTTCTCTCTCACTAGAAGTAGTAGTAATGGCATACATTTCTAGTCCAAGATCTGGGGCTTCTTCATACTCTGAGGTGTTCCCCTCATGACTAGACTAGCTTTTATCCTTCCTTCTAGTGTTTTTTTCTTCATTTCTTGGAGAAAATTCATTAATATTTGATTGGTTCTTCTTCTCTCTCCAATACATCTTAGTTCTTGAAGTAGTTGGGATCCCACTGTCCAACTCAACTTCTGGATTATCTCTCATTCTTGACCTCATATTCATATTTGTATGAATATTTCACGTTTGCACTGATTACATAGATTTTATTCTAGAGTTGCCACCCAACACAAGCTTGGGAAATATGAATACTACTGGAATGACCTAGACTAGCGAAACTCAACAGTGGTATTTATAAATCAGTCTTCAACCAGAGATTATGGAATAATACTTTTCTTCCCCAGCAGAGTTGCCACTTTGTTAGGGATTTTTATTGCAAGAATACTCTTAAAATAATATGAATGCTTGCTCTTGTACATTTCCAATTTACTATTTGCAAAAAAAACCTAATTGATGAGGATTGGATAAGATCCTCCTTTTTTGAGATCCATAGACTCGGGAAGGTATTACCTTTGAATGATTACTGATTTACAGTACTATTTATAGTGGATTATGTCTTCTTACTAATTTTCTAAATACCTTTTACTTTATCAATAAATAGAAAACTATGCAAATGACTGTGATTAACCTGATACAGAGCTTAATAAGCCAAAATATTATCTTGACAAGAGCAAGTAGTAATGTGATAAGGATTCCCATCCTTCTTCCTTTTATAGTTATCTGAACTTAGGAGGGGCAACCTATTTGATTCTCTCTTGAAGGAATCATCAAATTGAATTGTATACTCTGTGAATACAATTACTTATGAATATATTCTTTCTTATGAGTGTAATTTAATTTGATTGATTGTTCTTAAATATTTGGATGATAAAAAACTACTTAGTAAACCATAAACTAGTGCCTAATCCTATGGGAAACAGAGTCAATCTTGAATGTAAATCCACAATTAGGTGACTGATGAAAATAGATGCAACCTCGATAGAATGCCTTACAAACTATCCACTCACTCCTATAAATTTGTTTATCAAATCTTAATATCAATATTCATCTTCCTGGGATCATCTGAAAGAATTATTCCCTCCTTGAAGGACCTCACAAATGATTGCACAACCACCTTGCAGTTGATGTATTTAAATGCCTTACAAATAAACACATAAAAGCTTGAACAAAGATAAAAGAGAAAACACAAGATATAAAATAGAGATTTCAATGTATTTTATTAATGTCTAACTGCTTCAAAATACATTCAATAGACCAAAAGTACAAAGGCTCGGACAAAATTGTAGTAGTTTGCCTTGTAATTATATTTCATCATACTTCAAAATGTTACAACAAGCTCTATTCATAGGCTAAAACCATATTGGAATCCTTAATAAGTAAGGATGCAACAAGCTTCGGATGGTTTAAAACCTAACACTAAAAACATACAAAAGGACAAAAGATAGGAAGAGACCAAGTAATGGATAGACAAAAATGAAGAATGAAATCTGATTTGATTTTTTTCTTCTTGTGATCTCTGGCACCTTTGTCTATATGTGTTTAGGATAGCCTCTAATATTTGTAGCGAGACCTAGTGACCATCATTATAGGCTAACCTACACTAGTCTTCAAGATGACTAACCTTCCTATGCTCAAAGAGAAGGTGTCATGTGTCCTTCTACTCCTCATAAATAATGTCCAGGTCAATAGTGATAGGATTTTTCTTCTTGGGCTTTGTCAAGACATCCCATGTTGTGACATCATCTTCTACTAGCCAATTAAAGCGTTGAATACTCTCCAGCTGTGTCTTTTGTCTTTCTCACCTTGCATCTGTGATGCTCTTGACATCTGTTATGAACTTATTGAAATTTTCTTCTGCCTTAATTACTTCATCTAATATTTTATTAAATATTTCCATATCTAATTCTCCCTTGTCAGAAATATATACCTCTTTATTAGGTAATACAATGTCAAAATATGTGCTCCATACTGCTAGTGGCTTGATTTGATTATCTTCTGACCTTATTGATGGCACAAATCTATTGTAATCAGGCCCAAACATATTAATTCTTGCCTCAATCTAATTTTCTATGCCTTTAAAAAAGTACAAGGTTACCCCTATCTGTTCTATCTCCTTCCCCACTTGGGTTACTATCTCTGGTGGATCTGATCTTAGTGGTTGCAAAGATGCCAACCTCTCAAATAACCTGGTTCTCACTGACCATGTAGCATAATAAGGGTTCAAAATTGATACAAAATTGTTTAATTCCACTTGTAGGCCTTGAAATTTACCATAGGCACCATATACTATTTCTATTTTATCTTTTAAAATAGTAATCCTATGCTGCAAAATTTCATTCAATGCTCCTAAAACAACATTGTTATGCTCACTAATCCCCTGCACTATCTCTGCTGCAGCATACTTTGTTTCCTTTGTTTGAATCTCAGTATCTTTTCCTTCTTTGTGTATCCTAGGGGCAACTTCAGGCATCTCTAGCATTTTTTGTGTCAATTTATCTATTAGCTTCTCCTGTGCATTGATTTTTATCAGACACAACTCCCTGTCCTTAACTATATCACTGGTTTCACTAGCCAGTTTATTAAATCTCTTGGACATCTAGATAGCCTTAGCTTTATTTACTTGTGAAAAATGGGTGAGAACCTGAGAAATTTCTAAGTCTCCTGTGTTCTAGATAGACCAAATGATCTTTTCCCCTCCATTTTCTCTTGTATATTCAGCAAGGATGGCTTCTGTTCCTTTGGAGCTAAGCTCCACATTGCTAGGGCCTAGGATTTTGGATTATATCCAAATCCCCTTATCATGTCTCCAACCTATATTTATGATGATAGCTTGACATCAGGTTGCTTCCTTATTTGGTCAATTATGAAAGCTGAGGCTAAGTCCCATCCTTCTACCAACAGCATTCCACTAGAATTTACCAACTACCTAGCTTCTTCTGGTGTTATTTCTTCTAACTCTGGATCATATTCTTGCAATAACTGCAAGGCCTCACTTGTCACCGGATCTCCTCCTGCCAATTGTAGTTGTGCCCTCACCTACTTCTGCTTGTTCCAAATAAGAAAATATTTAAACTCTTTATTCTTGATAAAGTTATCATCACTTAAGGATAGCTCTTGATGCAACAATCTCTCATCTGTGCATTTTAGAAGAGGAAATTCAATTTCCTCTTCATCATCTTTCCACAACTTTTTTCCTAGTCTTATCTTCTTTCTAAGTTGATGATTATAGGCCCTATCACCAGTGATGAGAGCACCAATTCTATCCTTTTTCTTTTCTTTCTTCTTATCATGAGATGGCTCCCCTATTTATACTTTTTGTTTCTTTAATGGGGGCTCATTAGTGACTTCAATCTCAGGTACCTCTGTCAGGTCAATTACATTTTCTCCTTCTACTGTGTGTTCTAGAAAAAATGATTGATCGATTAGAGGGGGGCTAGGAACTAAATAGCCTCCATCATTATCCTCTTCATATTTTGATGAATAATGCCCTTTATGGCCTTTCTCCTTCACTACAAGTGCATCCTCAAGTTGTTCACATAACACATTGTAACACTCAATCATGGCATCAAGTCTTTTCAGATATGGTAATGCTGGGAAGAAACCCCCAAAACAGATTCCTTTCCTCTTCACTTGTCTTTCCAAATCCATTAATTCATTAAATTTATCAGCCTTTTGATTGACTTCTTCATCCTCCATTATGTTTCTAATGAGGTCTTCCTCCATACATTACTCATGTTCTCTAGTATAGGGAATAGTAGGTGTTAAGAGATTCTTGGCACTCATTATGATACCTTCTATGTCAATGTATCTACATAGGGCTACATTCATCCTATACTAGCTTAACCAATTATTCACTAGATCCACTTCCCTTTTGCCAATTGTGAAGTTGTAGATCCTGAATTGTCTAGGGGTAAATGTACCCTTTCTATGAGGAGCCAGGTGCTCCCTATCTATTAAAATCAATTGTTAGATGAACTCCATTGCTTCAATTCTAGGTGGCACATGGAATGGGAGAATATGGGTTGGGTGAGTACAGCCATAAACCCTTATCAAAGTGTAATTCTTTTCATAGTAAAATTCCCCCAATTGTGGTCTCCTAGCCATTTTTCAACACATTGGCATGGCCTCAGCAATTGAAACACCTTCACTGGTAGCCTAGTCTTATCTATACCCAAACACTTTAGGATTGGATATACCATCCAATTCTGAAAAGCACAAAATTCATTTTCTCTAGATGTGTAGTTCCATACCCTTAACTAGAATTGTATTGGTTGGGCTTGATTTTGATAAAACCTCATAGGCCTTAGATTCTTGAAATTCATAAGAGGAAAATTTTAATACAAAATTCAATGCATCAATATGCAATAATGCATGAATTTAGGGTTTTCCTCCTTGTTTCGGATATCAACAAACCCTTGATGCATTTTGTCACTTATATACTGAATATAATCATAGCCTGTGCTAATATGAGGGCTCTGCATATCTAAGACAATCATAAGGATATCTGAACTTATTCTCTCAGACCCTCCATCCATACCCAAAACTCTGCATAGTGCATAGGAAATGTACTTCATATAAAATTTGAGGTCCTTATAGTTGTAGGGAGCAATTCCTGGGATAGGCGCTATGTAATTCTTAATCTTTCTGGGCACATGATACTCCTAAATCAACTTTGATGCAACACCAGACTCTCTTATATATCTGGCCTCTAAAGCTTTTAAATTTATCTCCGTAGACATTGGAGAATATACATTGAACACCTTCATGAATGAATTTCTATCTAGGGTTACAAAGGCTTTTCCATCATTCCTTTTTATGGTCTTGGTAAGGACATCATACCTACTGGCCATCTCTAGAATGAAATCAACATCTAAAAAAATAACAGGGACTACTAATTTTTCTAATCCTCTAGTCCATGGGTTTGAAATAGGAACAGGTTCATCACTATTTTTAAAGAAGTAATTGAAAAGTGAATAAACAGAAGAACCTGGAGTTTTAGCATCCCTAATGTATGACAAATCATTAAAAAAATTGTCAGCATTTACCTTTCTATTTTGGCTAGATCTAGGCAACAAAGTGATAAATTCCTCTAAGTAATTCCTCTTTCCTTTCATATCTTCCTCTGCATCCCCACTTCTCCTGCTGGTAGAAGCAACGCTCACTGCTTGACTCATCCTATCCTTTGTTATGATCACACTTTATCTTTACCAATATTGAAACAAATATATCCCCAAAACAATCACTTCCAACTATAGGTCACTCAATTTCTTCTGGAGCACTGATTATCACTCAAATTCCCTAGATTCTAGACTGAAAACCTACTTGTTTCACTCTACAAATCCTAGTAGCTCTGTTTTCTGCACACACTGATTACTTAGCAAGTTTCACTTTGAAAATAATAAAACTTTTGGTAAAATGCAATGATTAACGGTAACATATATTCATTTCATAACCATTAATGCACAAATCATATATTTGTAATTAAATCACTTCTACCTTCAATTCATCGTGTTGTGAAATCAATTTCTTTTCCTAGTCGTAGCCTCTAAAATTAACAGGAGTTCAAATTTGAATGAGTGCCTTTTCATGAAAAACCCTTATTATATTCGAAGAGGATCCAGATTTGATCTAATTAGCTATCTTGAATACAACTCAGCTACCTCTTAACAGGCTTTCATAAATCTCTTAACTTCCATTGGCTGGCAACTGTACATCTTGGCACTGAAGAAAAGTCTTTGTTCAATCTCTGGTTCTTTTATTAATGACCTCGCGACTGCATTATCTCCTTATCGCTCAGAGTTACCCTTAACTATGGTTTCTTTCTGAGACTTTCCACCTACCACACAATCAACTTCTTGATCAATGGTTATCTCTTAGTCACCAAATGAAATTACTTAACTCATATTCTTTCTGAGACCCCGCAACGAAGGCTTCTAATAACTCATCTTAAACCTTGGTTTCCTTTCAGAGACTTGGCGACTGTGTAATCTCCTTGTCACTGAG
This sequence comes from Thuja plicata, assembly GCA_018584345.1. Taxonomy (NCBI): domain Eukaryota; kingdom Viridiplantae; phylum Streptophyta; class Pinopsida; order Cupressales; family Cupressaceae; genus Thuja; species Thuja plicata. Next base: position 2,442,803 of record MU226648.1, on the reverse strand, counting down.
AAAACCATTTAAATAATAATTTACTTTTAGATAACATGACTATACTTTATCTCATAATTGATGAATACATTTGCACTTGTCACATTTATCTGGAGATTACCCGACTACCATAGATCTTCTTTCGTTTTCATCTGACGGTCTGTGCTAAGTCTCCAAATATTCAAGGCAAACCCTAATTTATTATGTGACTATCATTTCTAAGTCACCATATATATTCTTTACTTTAAAGTTTTATTAGAGACTACGTGACCTATAAATAATTGTTGCATATTTGAACACGTGTCTCAATGTTATCCTTTTGTCTCTTAATCGCTAAATCATTTTTGACTTTTCAAATTTTCTCAGTGACTTAACGCTAGCCATTGGATCTTCTTCTAATCTGATGTTTGTTGCCAAGTCTCATGATTTTTCATTTAACTCTTACTTTCTTCTGATACCAAGCGACTTACATTAATATTGAAACCCAGCATTTAACTCTGATTTACTTAGGAGAGTTCGCGACCAAACAGACTTAGTGTCGCTGAAAGATTTTCAAACTATTGGGTTTATTACGAGACTTCTCAACCACCGTTAGATGAAACTGAAGATGGACGGTCTGTGCTAAGTCTCCCTTCCATTTGAAGTATATTCTTTTCTTTGGGAGACAACGTGACCAAGGCATTTTTTCTAAGTCTCATAATAAGATGGAATATTCTCAGATGCTTTAAAAGACTTTGCGACCCAACTTTTAAAAAGGCACATGACATATCAGAGACTTTAAGTTATGATAAAGTAACTTCAAAATAGAAATATGACTGAGAGAATTAGGGTTTTAGCCATTTTTTAACAGAGGATGACCTAGGACTTGGGTTTTTGGACATTTCTCACTGGGTTCATGGCTAAAATCATCATTTGTAAGGAAAAATTATAGCATTGGATAGGAATTTGAAACTTAACACAAACTTCTAACTGGGAACTCAAAATTTTTAAAAGCAAGACTTCAAAACTGGAAATACAACCAACACTTCCATTGTAAAGTCAATGGGCACAATAAAAGAGACTGCCCTCACCTCAAAAACATCCAAAAGGATTTTTCTGATTCACATGCCGACAAAAACATCGAAAATAGTAATATAAATATAGACAAAGAAAGTAACATTAATGGAAATATGAACAATAGTGGTGTCTCTCCCGCACCTACAGGAACTATGGATACCCATGTTGACAAATTTATGTCCCTTTCAAATCCATTATTTGAAGGGGAATTTGATGTTCAAAAAGCAGACATACCATTGATAAACATAATCCTTTTAATTGTCAACCCATGTACATCTCGGTGGTTAGAGAAAAATTTAATGATGAGAATATCCAAAAAAATAATGCACAACAAATAGTTCTATCGAAACTAAAAGATAAGAATAATGACAGCAAGGGAGAAGATGGGCAGCATTTGGTTGAGAAGATTAAAGAATTATCTGACAGTGTACCTCTTAGAGGGAATGAGATATTACCTAATATTGAGGCTCCTTTATGCTTATTAGAATATACTGATCAAGAGATGGAGTATCATGACTTCATTGAAGTTGTTAGCAAAACAAAGAAGAGAAAAACTTATGAGAGAAGTAGCAGTTTGAAAACCAATGAAAGAAATAACAATCACAAGAATAAAGAGATGCTAGATTTCTTTAACAAACTATACAAGAACCAACCCCCCCCCCNACAAAAACCACCCCCCCCCCCCCCCACACACACCAAAATTTAATGATGATGAATGTCCATAGCTAGAATATTAGAGGCTTAGAGATGTCTGATAGGAAATATGTGATTAGGAATTGGTGCAATAAAATCTAGAATAAAGATATTCGTTTACAAGAAATCAAGGTCACAAGAGCTAGGGCCTACAATACACTTAAATTCATTTGGAACAGAGCATCATGTATTTTTTCAAAACATGAAAGAGGGAAAGGTGGTGTTTCCATGCTAATTGGGAATAGATGGAGTGATAAGATGACAGAACAAGGGGTTTCTCCATGTAACATGGTAATTTGGGCTATGTTCAAAGAGAATGATCAAATAATTGGGGTATGTAACATAAATGCACCTAATGATTATAGAGAAAGGAGTACACCATGGGACTGGATTACTTCTAATTTTCCGCATGCTAAATGGATCTTCCTAGGAGACTTCAACATGATGGAGGATATCCAGGATAAGAGTGGTGGTAACAAACATGAATGGAAAGGCAATGAATTTTTTTTCTGGTCAAAATTTAAAAGAAGATTTCACATGAGTGACCCACTGGAAAAAAAATAGGAATACCATAACATTTGGTTTACATGGTGTAACAATCAAGCAAATAAAAGAGTAATATATTGCAGATTAGATAGGATATACTTTGATAATAGTTATGTTGGGATTTCACATCCCTTGGGGCAAAATCCTATCTGTGTAACTCTAGTTACCATGTATGATCACTCCCTTATCCATGGATGCATTGTGTTCAATAAATCCAATGACCAGTACCAAACTCATAAGAGAAAAGGGGTCTTCAAACTTAACACTGCACTATTGGATGATGAAGATAATATTGAGTCTATCCTAATGGAAACTGCCCTATCTAAATTTTTCAATAAAGACTCCTCAGCTAGAGACACGTGTGATCAATTAGTAATAACATGGAGAAACATGTTTCAAATTATTGGAACAAAAAAGGCTATGGATAGGAACTATGAGGAAAATAAACAACAAAGGAGAATCACCATAGTTGAGGCAACACTCCAAGAGAAGGGAAATAATGAAGAGTTAGAACAATCACTCATTGAAGCTAAGATGCAGTTGAGAAAAACACAAAATTAAAAAATACAAGGCCAAAAAGTTAGAGCCAAGGCTGGGTGTATTAAAGATGGAGACAGGGGTTCCAAATATTTCTTTAACCTAATCAGAGCCAAGCAAAGTAGAGAAGAAATAACTGGTATACAAGGTGAGAAAGGAATTACTAGGAACAATAAAGAAATAGTGGAAGAATTTAGTGATTTCTATAGAAGATTATTTACATCAGAACACAAAGAGGAAAATTTTGAGGAAATGAAGCAGTGCATCAAGGTCAGTCCCAAGAAGGTTTCAAAATAGGAAGCCACAAGGCTAGAATAAAAGGTTATCCTCAAAGAAATAGATGAGGTCATTGGATCCCTAGCTAATGACAAATCCCTTGGACTAGATGGCCTACCAGCAGAATTCTACAAAAAGAATCAAGAATGGATAGCTAATGAATTGCTTGAGGTGTATGAAGAAACCTTTGAAGCAGGATCCTTGGGAAAAAAACATTAATAAAGGAATGATTAAACTACTACCCAAAGAGGGATAAAAATCTCAAGTCATGAACTGGGGACCAATTACCTGACTCAATATCTCTAATAAAATAATTGCTAAATTCATGGATAGGAGAATCATTAGCATGCTAAATGATATCATTTGTGTCCCTCAAATAGGGTTTATCAAGGGTATATATACTTGACAATTTGATAACTAGTTGGGAAGCCATGCATTGGGATAAAATGGATGGACAAAATGCAGTGATGGTGCTATTAGAATTTGAAAAATCATATGATAGAATTGAATGGCCGTTTATTTTGAAAATGTTGGAGGATTTTGGGTTCCTAGATTATTTCTGCAAATGGGTAAACATCTTGTGTCAAGACTCCTCAATTGTGATTAATGTTAATGGAGAAATCTCAGAATCAATCCAATTAAGTAGATCCATTAGACAAGGATACCCTTTGGCACCAGCTCTATATATCATTGTTTTTGATGCTTTATCCTACATTCTTAAGGCCAGTGAGTTTGGTCCACCAATAAAAGGCATACATCTTCCCAATACAGAAGAGCTTATTATAGAACAGTTTGTTGATGACACATCTTTATTCCTAGAACTAGAAGAAGACAATTTTGATAATATGCTCAATACACTCAAGATTTTTTTTCTTGCCTCAGGAGCTAAAATTGTAGTAGATAAATCTACCATATTGGGATGGACTTCAGAAGCACTGAATTGGCTTAGCAGAAAAGAATGGCAGTGGTTTGGGCCCTCAAATATTGTAAGATACCAGGGTATTCCCTTCTCCATCTCCCCAAATGTAAAGGACATGTGGACATGGATATATAAAAATTTTGAAAACAACCATGTATAATGGTATACACACATGTTATCTCTAGCTGGAAGAACTCAAGTGGTGCAAAAAGTCCTTTCATCATATGCGGTATACTACTCATCGACTTGGATGTTTGCTAAGTATCAGTTTGACAAAATAGAAAAAGTTCTAAGAAGGTTTTTATAGTCTTATGGACTTGGTACCAGGAAAAGACATTGTGTTAAATGGGAGTGGTGTTGTTCTCCTAAACACCTTGGGGGGTTGGGGTTAAGAGATCTTAGAACACAAGGCATTTCCTTAGCAGCCAAATGGATTCTCAAAGCCTTGGAAGGGAAAGAACCTTGGAAATTTTTAATCGGGAACAATATTGAAAGGGTAGTCATCACGAAGGGGAAAGAATGGAAGCATGTTCCAATTATTGAAATTATATTGGGAGACTTTAAGGTTAAACTATGTGGGTCCAAGGTATTCCAATCTATCTGGAAGGCATGGTATAAGGTAAGGCCTTTAATTTGTGCAAGAAATGTTGTGGGGAAGAACCCATACTTTTCTGTCATTGATAGATCTATTTGGTGGGGCATTTATCTAAAGGATAAACCATTGGCACTAACACAATGTTGTTCTTCCAAAGCATGGAAGATTAAGGGGAGCTATCTAATAAAGGATGTACTGGTTGACAATAAATTGAACCCTTGGGAAGATATCAGACATAAATACAACCTCCCCAAAACACATAAAAAAACCTACACTCTGATCACTAAAGTTGTGGGCAGATTCTTTCCTGGTAAGGTTTTGAATAATAGACAAATGATGGATTAGTTAAAGTGGAACAATGGTAAAGTGTTGAAAGATTTTTCTTGCAAAAGTATTTATAATATGCTCAAAACCGATGTGAATATTACTAATAGAATCATTCAGAGCTGGGGACCCAACTGGATAGATAATAGATGGCATTTTTTCTTTGATTTCTTTTGGCATGCACAAGTGGAACCAAAATATTTATGTTTTAGATGGATTCTTTGTCTAAAAAAACTAGCTATTGGTTCTTTTATGTTTCAATGTGGTACTCGGAATGTTGTTTTTTCCATTTGCAAGTGTCCTGAAACTTATGAACACCTCTTTTTGGAGTGTCCTTTTGCCAGTAAAATTTGGTATAGTCTTTTTGGTCGAGTCATTGCTTGGAATTGTCCTAATAGAATATATTGGTATGAAGATTTTTGGGTTTTGTGGATGTTTTTTATTAAAAATTTGAGCAAATTTTGGGTTGTCTTAACTATTGTTACCTTGTGGACCATTTGGAGGCTAAGGAATGAGGATATTTTCCAAGACAAAAGGAGAGATCTTACTGAGTTTTTTATTAAAATCACACTTTTCCATATTGTTACACAGGTTACTGTTGTCATTGAAGTACCAAGAGAAAGATTCCAAGCATTAATCAAATAAGGAGCCATGGTCATTTTCAAGAAAGAGGTTCATTCTACTTCATATACCAAAGACCCTCAAGAAACTAGTACATATGAAGGTACAACCAATCCTAACTAGGGCATTGCTACTACAGGGGTAGTGGATAACTAGGAAAGTCACAATTACTTGTCTAACGAAGAAGAGAATCAGAATGCTAACAGGAATGAAAATCAGAAAGAGGAAAACAATGATGGATGGTACAATATTGTTCCAAGGGACAATAATAGTGGATGGGATGAATCATAATCATAAAATGCTCTAATCTTTTTTGGAAAAAGCAATTCCTCTTTGTAATAACTTTATGATATCGATTTCAAGTAGATTTAGTAAGATGGTAGACTGTAGCAGATCACTTCTCATTAAAACTCTTTTAATGTACTTTTGATATTTTTTTGATACTCTATTTTAATATAAAAAAAGAAAGAAGAATCACACAACTTTGGATAGGAAATTTCTTTCTTTATTCATAAATGTAAAAATTATAGTGCGCCATACAACTCATGGGAGTAAATGATCCAATGCATTATAAAAGGAAACTATACATTTAAAAAAGGAAGCACATGAAAAGAAAAGGGATCTGTCATTGCCTGGATGACAAATCCCAAGGTTTGACTATTGCATATCGTTGGCTTCTTCTGCTTTGCTACCCATAAATGCTTGCAAGAGAGGGGAGAGATTGGTGTTAGAGCTCAATATGCCAAGTCATTTCATGCACAACATCAAAAATATATAATTTTCTAATGATGCATTAAAATATTTTTGCAGTCATCATATATCATAAAAAATAGGGAAACATCATCAATATTCGTTCAATTATGAACTTCGTTATTTTATCTAACATGTTTTTTGACTATGCAGGTATATGAATATGCTTACCCCTAATCAAAATGCTCATAATATTAGATATCACAATATGTGGGATAAAATAGACTCCCATAAGGGTTGATCTCAACATGTTGTCCTATTTTGTTTTGAAATAGATAACAATGCAGAGCACAGTGCTATGACAATGAAGAAATAGTGTGGTTAGTGATTTCCAAGCTCAATGCAATGATACGTAATGTGTCAAGATAGTGATTTACAATATTAAAACAATGGAGATACATGTGATCAGAATGATCTAGATCAAAAGCAATCGTGAAAAATAGAGAAACCACTGGTATGCAGGTATTTGAAGGAATTAGATGCAAATGAAAATGATTTGAAAAGGTGATGAAAATAGTAGGGCATAGTATATACCGCAATCAAGAGACAATCCAGAGAATAAAATACAATGATATGTGGATCAAAAGATCAGGTCAGAGACAAAGGTGATAACAATAAGGTTTCATAGTTTCAAAAGAGAACATGGATTGGAAGATCAATAAAAAAACAGGTTGATATGTTGATGGTGATATAGTCAAATGATTCAATGAAAGTGTGACAAAAAAATCATAACAAAGATCACTATAATAATGTTTAAAGGCAATGTTGTTATGGAGAAAAATCAAACACATTGAGGATATCAACACAAGTTTGATGTACAAAGATGAATATAAGAACAACAAGGGTCAAATCCACTACTTTGAAGACTGAGAGGTATGAAAAATAAATTACAATGCTCCCAAGATAAGTATGACAACCAAAGAGCCAAGATATTGAATCCATAAAAGGATGAAATCAAGTTTGCAAATGACTAGATACTAATGAACTATAACTGATTGAATGTTTGAAGATGATAAGTTGATGATCGTCGAGCTGCAAAAAGTAAATGCAAGGCATTAAATCAGTTAATGTATTGTATTGTCATTGATGTGAACTTAATATGTTATGATTTCTCATACATATATTGTCACAACACTTGAATATCTAAAGAGACAAAAAAAATTTTGTCGGTAAAGGTATACACCGAGTGACAAGATTACTCAAGAACAGTGAACCCTGATCAATTCATAGTATTGTCTGACGGACAGTCAATACCAACGGACAATGATAACCGAGAGACATAGTGGTTCCAAAGATTAGTAGTACCTGAGAAAGTATTACTAAGAAAACTAAGATTTGATGACCCAAATCAACTGGAGTTATAAAACAACAAAACTACTTAGTTGGCAGGGCTTTATTTAGAGTTAACTGATTGATTGCTTTATTTTCATCGACCAGTTGAACTAAGGATAAGAATAAGATTTAAAGAAATTTTTATTCATAGTTGTCAAGGAGAAATATATGGAATAAAACTAAAGCAAATATTTAAAGATTAAAGCAATGCATGGTGGGATTTGCGGATCAAGAAACAATTTACGTCAAGAACAAGGAAGACAGGAAGATTGAATGGTGAAATCATGTCTATATAAAGAGAAAAGTAATTCATTATAAAGAAAGGAATGTTGAATATAATTCTAGTGAAGATAGAAGTCTTCATTCAGATCTAATCATACAAGCTGAAGAACAGAGCCAAAGAAATTCTGCAGACACCAAGCAACAGAAGCAGGAGCATTCACCGAGAAGAAAGAAGAAAGAAGGGGAGAAAAGGAATTTAAGAGAATATTGATCACAGTGGTATTATGGACTAACAATAGATCTCAAAATCTAAAATTTAAAGTTGTATTATTGAACAGATCATTTACTATTTCAATTTAACCATTGATTCAGAAAATCTCTTAATCAAGTGGGATTTAACCATCCTTAATGTATTGAGATACTCAAGAGTATCAAAAGGTTTTCATGTTGAAAACATAGTGAATTCTAGGTCAAATGATAAATTTTTAGTTTTAAATCCTCTAACAAGGTCGCACTTAAGAGTGTGTTTGTAACCTTTAACAGGGTTGGCTCTTCACCAAGCTCACTTTAGAAGAGTGAAAATTTTGGGCTACCAGTCCTAAGTGGTTTTTCCCTTAACATGGTTTCCACGTTAAAAATCCATGTGTCAAATGTGTATATGGTTCATTACTTTGATGTTTCTCTTTACACAATACTAAAATAGGATTGGTCGGTAAACACTAAGTTTAATTGTTGCTACTCGGGAAAGGCTAGAAAAAGATAAACAATATATTCACTGAGCAGTATATATTTGATAAAATTACATAAGGCATACATATTGAAGGACTAAAATATAACTAGAGGACATTATATTTGTGATATAATTTTTGGTTAGAATTATTAGAATTATTTTTTAGGCCACTTATTCACCCCCCCCCCCCCCCCCCCCCACCTAGTTATTCTAGAAATTGGTATCAGAGCTTTGGTGCTTGGAAGATATTTTAAAGACTCAAACTAAAGATCACAAGATGAGTAAAAGGGATGTGCCTAAGTTGAACAAAGATAAATTTGCATCATGGAAAAGTAGGATAAGACTCCATCTATCAGGTATTGGAAATGATGTTACACAATACTTGGATACTGAATATGCTACACCGATAGGACCTCTGACTGTTGATCAATTGAGAGACAAACATGAACACAATTCTATGATGATAGAACTTTCTTCTTCACTATCCGATGTTGAATTTAAAGATGTCAAATCATGCACCACTACAAATAAAATGTGGGAAAAACTCAAGATAGTACATGGAGGAGATACAGATGTGCTAAGAGCTATTGATGAAAGCCTAAGAGGAAAGTTTGATGACCTAAGAATGAAAGGAGAAAACATCACTCAGTTAGTAGCAAAATCAAAGAAGTTGTTAATGCTATCCGAGGAGTAGGAGGAGTACTTGAAGAAGAAACAGTGGTAAGTAAAATTCTGAGAACCTTACTTCTTGTTTATGCAATTAGAGTATCTACAATTCAAGAAATGAGAGTAGTAGAAAATAACAATGTTACTCTAGATAGTTTGATTGGTAGACTTATTTCATTTGAGATGAACAACTTTGAAAATAGTGTCTTACCAACTATTGATTATGCATTCAAATCTTCTTTGAAAATAAGAAAATCTAGTCATAAACACACTATGAGAGATGATATTGATGAACAAGAACTTGATGAAATTGAAGCACTAATGGCTAGAAGATTGCAAAGAGGTAAAGGAATATACAAAGGTAAATTACCATTGGTCTCTTTTAATTGCAAAGAAATTGGACATTTTTTTGCTAGATACCCTAACAAGAGAAAAGATGAAAGAAACAATGACATATCTTATGAAAAAAAGTTTGACATAAGTGATGACCGAGACTACAAAAGCAACCAACACTCTGACAGAAGAGATAAATGAGACTACAAGGACAAAGGCAAGAAGGCTTGTTACCTGGTTAAGAACAAAGCTGAAAATACTGACACTGAATCTAATGAATATGTTGAGGTAGTATTTGTTTCTATGAAGGATGATTCAGATGAAGAAGAAAGGTATGTTGAAACTACACTTATATCTAAAGTTAGCAAAAAAGATGTCTGTATTATTGATAGTGGTTGTACTCACCACATGACTAGAGATAAGGAAAATATTGAAACTTTTGAATATTATAATGGTGGATCAGTTAGGATGGGTAATGATTCACCTTGCCCAGTTGAAGGAAAAGGAACCATCATGTTGAATAATTTGATCAGATGTGAAAATACATATTGGGTGAAAGGACTTAATAATAATCTATTGAGTGTTTCATAGTTGAATAACACTGGAAACCGAGTTGCATTTGAGAACAAAAAGCCAAAGACCTTGATGAAGGGTACTCCCCTTAATACCACAAACACATAACATAAACAGAGAAACAACAACAATATGCAAGAACAGAAAATTGGCTTCTTATTATCTCCACAAATGTGGAATTACAAACTTTCAGAATTACAATATGCAAAGCCACATGGGCATTCCCTTACAATATTCTGTAGGACAAAGCCTCGAATTATTACCCAGATCTACTACCCAAAACTATTCTGAACTGCCTAAGACAATAATACAGCCTTCCTTATATAGGCAATTTTCCACCGCTTGGGAAGGTTCCAGAATAAGGCCGACCAAACTTAGAATTATTTTATTTTACATTTTATTACATCATAGTCGGCTCAAGATAACCTTTGAAACCCGAACAGAAATTTTGATGAAAATTATTTTCTGCCATTTCAGGTGGCCCAACTTCCGAAGACCATAAGTCATCACCAGTTGACCCGATCGGCTATTATAACCCCATTTCGGAAACGCCACGAAGCGCTCTATAGGCTTGACTGGCGCAAGCGCCCGTCCCCCAAATTTTCGACCTCATCCGGGGCCTCTAAAGCCTTCAAAACTGAGTTCAAAGTTTCTGTACCCTACTGCCAATACCGAAAATTTTCAATATCTTCCAGTATACACTTGATCTGGCAATGAAACTTTACTGGCAGACTTATATGACCAAAATGAACCTCCAAGAAAGAAATCAGATCATTCTGAGCACATACAAAAATTACCAAAAATAGTAACTTTCCATAAATAGCAGCTCTGCACAAAATAGCCCTTATTGAATATAAAAACAGAAATATTTTTGGGTGATGCAAGATTGCTCTTACACCCAGGATGCTCCTGCATCAGACCTATAATGGGACAAGAAGGTTGATCGGTACTGGTAAACAAAAAAAAGGTAACCTATTCTATCTTGATGATATTAAGACCACTTGTTTATTGGACAGAAATGAAGACATTTGGTTGTGGCATAAAAGGTTATTTCAATGGAATTTTGACAACATGGTTAAGATAATCAAGAAAAGAAAAGTAAGAGGCTTACCGAGCATGTCAAAACCCGACCATGTCGTGTGCAAGAATTGTCAAAAAGGAAAAATGACAAAGTCTAGTTTCAAGGGAAAAACATACACATCTAATGCTATTCTAGAGTTATTCCATACTGACTTATGTGGACCAATGAGAACAAAGAGCTATTATGGTCATAGATACTTCATTCTATTTGTTGATGATTATTCTAGGATGATGATTATCATGTTTTTAAAAGAGAAATCTGAAGCATTTAAGATGTTTAAATGGTATAAAGATATATTTGAAAAGAAAGGTGGAAAATAACTAAAATGTTTAAGATTAGATAGAGGAGGAGAATTTATTTCTAATGAATTCACTAACTTTTGTAATGAGCATGAAATTACAAGACAGGTTTCTGCACTGAAAACACCACAACAAATTAAATGGGATTGTTGAAAGGAGGAATAGATCAATTGTTGATTGTGCCAGGACACTGATGATTGAAAAAGGCATCACACAAACATTCTAGAGAGAAGCTATAAGTATTGTTGTCTATACACTGAATGGAGTTCAATTGAAGAAAGACACCAATAAGACACCTTATGAGCTATGGTATGGATACACACCAAATGTGAGTTACTTTAGAATTTGTGGAAGTCAATGTTATATATTGAAAAATGATAGGAATGGAAGGCTTGACTCTAAAAGTGATGAAGGAATATTTCTAGGATATTCTACCAAAAGAAAAGCTTATAAATGTCTTAACAAATCCTCTAACAAAATTATTGAAAGTGTAAATGTTAAAGTGGATGAGTTTGATGACATATAACTGATTGAATGTTTGAATATGTTAAGTTGATGGTCATGCAAGGCATTAAATCAATTAATGCAATGTATTTTCATTGATGTCAACTTAATGTAATCTGTATGGTCATGGAAATACTTCCAAAGACTTCAAAGAACTGATGAATCAAAGGCTATGCTATCAATAATGCATATAAGTCAAGTATTCACAAAGTGATTATATACACCGATGGAGTGCACACCGCCGGTCAGAGTAAAAGAGAAAAGTCACAGTGTTACTCGAAAAGAAAATGCATAGCATTACCGATGAGAAAAATTACAATACTACCCAATGAGAAAAGCATAGAGTAACCCAACAGACATAAATATAGTGTTTCTCGATGAATGGAGATCCCAAAGACAATGATGACATGTAACTGATTAAATGTTTGATAATGTTAAGTTGAAGATAATGCAAGTCATTAAATCAGTTAATGGTTTTTATTGTCATTGATGTCAACTTGATATCATCTGTACGGTCATGTACATAATGCCAAAGACTTCAGAGAATCAATGGAACAAAGGTTATGCTTTCAGCAATGCATAAAAGTCAAGTATTCACTAAGTGACAGATAATACCGACGGAGTGCACACCATCGGTAAAGGCAAAGAAGAAAATTCATAGTGATACCCGATGAGCAGAAGACAGTGTTGCCCAATGAAGCAAACCACGGGATGCTCGACAAGCTAAAAATAGAGTTTCCTGATGAGTAAAAATCCAATGATGCCCGACGGACAGAGATCCCAAAGCTAACTGGAGTCACACCGACAGAACTGGTAGTTGTAACTGACGACTAACTAAAGAGTTGACCGACGGAATAGAGAGTTCAGAAAATGACAAAATATCTAGCTGGCAAGAGCTAAAGATAGACTTAACTGGTTGTTTTCTTTGTTTTATTTGACCAAAGTTAAGTAATTAATTTAAAGCTGATTTATACAGTTGGCATGAAGATAACTATGAGGCAAATCAGGAGTTATACTTTAAATCAAATTGGCTGGATTGTTTTTCACGCCAAGAATTAAGAATCAAGAAACATTGAATATCATGTCTATATAAGAGACAAGATTAATTCATTTTTGTATCACATGAAAATGGGATTAAGGGGAGTAAATAGAAAGAGGATGCTAAAGAGAAACTGATGAAGAACAACTTCATGGAGTACTAATTAATCAAGCTGAAGGAGAGCTAAGGAATTCTATAGACACTGACAAACAGTAAGCTCAGCATCACAGAGTAGAAAGTATGGAGAACAAAAGAATTGAATTGATACATTAATCATAGAGGTAATGTACTTAAATAGATCTAAAAATTTGCAATTCAAGTTGCATTAGAAACAGGTCATTTTGTTTCAGTTTAACCATTGAAGCATCAAGTCTCTTAATAGAGTAGGACTTAACAGTCTTCTATATATTGAGGTACATCCCAAGGAGTG
>MU226648.1:2331809-2418219 GCA_018584345.1 Thuja plicata | reverse complement strand
CCATGAATAGAAGTTGTTTTTATCATATGTTGCCATCAATGCCAAAGGGGGAGATTGTTGGAGATTTGATTCTGAACAATTGATTGATTGTATGTTTGTCATTGATGACAACATATAATACACAACAGCACTTCTGTATGTAATTATCTGTATGATGACATGAAGACTTGCGTGGATAGATACATGTTGTTGACATGTTTATTATGCTATGTTCATACACGCAAACCCAGATATGATGTTTTAGTAAAGATATGTAATTTTGTTATTGACGGTTACAGTTCTGGAGGAATAACGGTTTAAGGCCGATGTATGTAACATGTTTATTGAGTTGTGCCAATCTTCAAGATATGCGTGTGTATATTCATGATGAGTTATGAGTTATGAGTTATTGATATTAATCTGAAGGTGCCAAACATATTTTAAGAAGATTGCAAAGTTATGATTAAATTGGTGAAGCCAACTTAGTGAAGCGATGTGTCTATTCAGTTTATACTTGTGCGGTTGTAATTATGCTTGCGCTCTTAGTAGAGCCAACAAGGATGTTAAGAAGAGTTGTCTTACAGGTCCCATGATCTCATACTTGGAGCATATAATTATAGAAGTTCATTTGTAATAAGAAGAGTTGCGAAATCCAGAGATAAGAAAAGCAGAGCAGAGTGTTAAAGCAGCAGAGCTATATTTATCATATGTTGATAATATAGATATTGAAGTAGAAGATTTCAAAATATAGATAAGAATGTTGTAGTGCTTTACAAGAGGTTAAAGTGTGTATCAAATAACCAGAAGGTTGTAGCCTTCACCACTTGGCCAGTGAGTCCACCACCCCTAACAGGGTTATTGTAAAAGACTCCTAACAGGGTCAGACCCTTAACTAGGTCACTATACTAATGCATTGTAATGAACAACTCCTAACAGGGTTGGAAGATCTTTTAACAGGGATTACTAAAAACAATATAGTTCTTTGTGGGTACTAATTCCCACCGGGGTTTTTACCATTTGGTTTCCCCGTAACCAAATTGATGTGTTGTGTAATGTGTTATCTGAATGTGCATTTACTTTGTATCAATTTGGATTAATAAGTATAAGAAAAAGATAAAGTTGTTGATAACTAATTCACTCCCCNCCCCCCCCCCCCCCCTCTCAGTTATCCCTGAAGTATTCTAACAGTAAGCTGACAAAGGAGGACAAGTCATCAGAGGTAAATCAAAATTTGTACAGATCTATGATTTGAAAACTCATGTATGTTGTACATACTAGACCAGATATTGCACATGCAGTAGGAATAGTTGCAATATTTTCTGCTAATCCCAGGGAATCACATATGACTATTGTGAAAAGAATCCTAAGATATCTAAAGAATACCGAGGAATATGGATTATGGTATAAAAGAGAAGGAAAATTTGAACTTAAGGTCTTTACCGACACTGATTGGGCTAGAAATATTGATGACCAAAAGAGCACAATTGGAGGAGCATTCTTTATGGGTGACAGACTTGTCACATGGATCAGCAAGAAGCAAGGATGCATCTGTCAGTCTACTGCAGAAGCAAAGCATGTTTCTGCTGTTGCAAATTGCTCGAATATTGCATGGATCAAACAGTTACTAGAAGGTATGCATATGCAAATTCTAAACCTAGTGATTATCTATTGTGACAATACCAGTGCAATAAACATTTCCAAGAATCCAGTCATGCATGCTAAGACAAAGCATATTGCCATCAAGTTGTTGGAATAGTCCCAAGGGATAACTAAGAGGGGGGGTGAATTAGTTATTAGCAAGTTAAATTATTTTCTCTAATTAATTACAAAATATCATAAGCACATACATATTTAAGATAACACAAAATAGAACACCACAATTTTGGTTACGGGGAAACCAAACTAGGTAAAAACCCCAGTGAGAATTAGCACCCACAAAGAACTGTACTTGAGTATAATAATCCCTGTTAGAAGATCTTACAACCTTGTTAGGAGTTGATCTTTACAAAGCAATAAGTACAGTGACCTGGTTAAGGGTCGGACCCTATTAGGAGTCTTTTACAAATAACCTTGCTAGGGGTGAGGACTCACTGTCCAAAAGCTCACTGCTTAATATGGTGAAGGTTGCAACCTTCTATAGAATAGATATACACTATATCTAAAATTGAACTATTTAGGTAGACTTGTTGTCTTGATATGTTCCAATGAATTGTATATACTCTCTACTTCTTCACATAGATCTTTATCCGATGAATGAAATGGTTCTACTATCCCAAAACAATCAGCATTTTGCTCTGTCCTTCTTTTGTCTCTTTTCTTATCATTCACACTTGGTGATCTTCAAATGAACTACTATAAGTATCTTCTCCAAAAGATATGATCTTTGTCGGCTTTAGGAATCCCTTCAATGCTTCTTTAGTCGGCCAAACCAAGCACGCAAGATAATTAGAACCGTGTAACTCAAACTGAATAGATGCATCACTTCACATATTTGGCTCCACCAAAATTACCCAATCATCATGCTTCAGATGAAACACGATTAGCGCCTTTGGTTAATTTTCATAGAATCATAACTAAACATGAATATGAACATACATATCACATAGATAGACACAACTGAAGAATCAATAAGATTACTATTAGCTTTCTGAGAACACTCTTTTGAAATTGTGTCTGGTAAACAGAGTAACATAACTCAACTGTTACAGAACATCTAAATCTGCGTGTATGTACATGGGTATAGTAACTATGTCTGAAACATAAAAACAACCGTGCAAGGCTTCCTCATATCCATACTGAAAAGTGAATACAGTTTACTATTGTATACTATATGTTGTCATCAATGACAAACATATAGTCAACTATTTGCACCAAAGAAAATCTCCAACAATCTCCCCCTTTGACATTGATGGCAACATATGATTAAAAACACCATCAATCCAAAAGTGTCTTCCTTCTTTTTTACAATCTTCTCAATATCCTCATCAAAGGTTCCTCTTCACTGCTACAACTCCTCTGACTGTGTTTTTATTTTCATGACTATATACTCCCCTAGAGTATATGATCCCCCTTACTATATACTCCCCCTTTGACATCAATGGAAAAGGGTGACAAATACCATTAAGCACAGGCATTACACTAGAAGTAGAGTAGTCAACCATTCATCAGTCAACAAGGACTGATGTTATTGCTGCAAATTATAATCAGACTTAGGAAAGGTAATTACTCCCAGCTTCTCCCTGAGATACTCAAAAGTATCTTTTGATAAAGGCTTTGTAAAAAATCTGCTAACTATTCTTTAGTGCTCACGTAATCCAAATTTATTTCTTTGTCTGCAACTTTTTCTCTTAGAAAATGATATTTTATTTCAATGTGTTTTGTCTTTGTGTGCATCACAGGGTTCTTTGACATATTGATAGTGCTAGTGTTATCAAAGTGAATAACAATAGGATAATCAATCTAAATTTCAAAGTCTTTTATCATTTGTTTGATCCAAACAATTGTAGAACAATTCAATGCTGCTGCTACATATTCAGCCTCAACTGTTGACTGAGAAATAAAATCTTGCTTCTTCCTTGTCCAAGTGACCAATCTATCTCCAAGGAATACTGCTCCTCTTGAGGTACTCTTTCTATCATCAACACAACTTTCCCAATCAGCATCAGTATACACATGAAGTTGTACATTCTCTGAGTTAGGATACCATAAACCATAGTCTAAAGTTCCCTTTAAGTATCTTAATATTATTTTTATTTATATTAAGTGATTTTGTTTAGGTTAAGCTACAAATATTCCAACAATGCCAATTGCATTAGAAATATCAGGTCTAGATTGAGTGAGATATATGAGTTTTCCAATCATAGACTTATATAGTGTCTTGTCAACTGTTATGGAATCATCATCTTTAGAAAGCTTGCTTTATTTTATCATGGGGGTGCTTACTAGCTTGCAATCTTCCATCTTGAAAGTCTTTAATATCTCCTTCACATATTTAGATTGATTTATGAATATACCTTTGTTTGTTTGTTTTACATTTAATCCCAAAAAATATTTGATCGGTCTAATCATGCTCATTTCAAATTCACTCTGCATATCTCTTGCA
Source organism: Thuja plicata (assembly GCA_018584345.1). NCBI lineage: Eukaryota > Viridiplantae > Streptophyta > Pinopsida > Cupressales > Cupressaceae > Thuja > Thuja plicata. The sequence continues at coordinate 2,414,138 of MU226648.1, read as the reverse complement.
AATTTTGCACTAAGCTTGTCATTACCTCCAAAAATAATGTCATCAACAAAGATAGCAACAATTAGTAAACCTTCAGTTGTCTCTCTGATGAATAAGTTGCAGTCTACTGCTCCATTTTTGAATTCAATCATTGTCAAGTAACCATAAATTCTTTCATACCATGCTCTTGGGGCCTGTTTAAGTCCACATAGGGCTTTCTTTAGTCTGCATACCATGTCTGGTTTGTCTGAAAGTTTGAATCCTTCAGGTTGATCTATGTAGACTTCTTCCTTTAAGTTGCCATTTAGGAAAGTTGATTTGACATCCATCTGATATACTTTGAAGTTCTTGAATGTTGCATAGGCTAAAAATAACTTTATAGCTTCCAGTCTGCTCATAGGGGCAAATGTATCAGAATAGTCAATTCCTTCTCTTTGCGCATATCCTTTACACACCAATCTTGCTTTATTTATTATCAATGTCCCATCTTCATTCATTTTGTTTCTGAATATCCACTTAGTACCAATCACATTCTTGTCACAAGGTCTAGGGACCAATTACCATGTGTCATTCTTCACTATTTGATCTAATTCTTCTTGCATTGCACTTTGCCAATCTCAATCATTGCATGCATCTTCAACACTTAAGGGTTCAATCTATGAAAGTAAGCATACATCTTCATCAATGGTTGAACCTTTTGCTCTGGATCTTGTCAAGACTTTACTACTCTGATCTCCAATGATATCTTCTTTAGAGTGGTATTTAGATGTGTATTTTGAGATTTTAGGTGTGACACTCTCATCTATAATTTGTGATTCTTCTTGACATGGTTCAGGGTTATTGCATGATTTCATCCAAGATGTTTATCTTGCTTTCATAATCTGCTATCAATGTGGTCATTAGTTTGTCCATTATATCATCCTCTGAAATTTCTCCACCGTTGCTCCTGATTCTTGAGACTGCTTCATTAATCCTCTGATTGTAAGCTCTGATGTTTTCTTCAGGTAGCATCTCTAAATTGTTGTATCTTTTCTTCCATGTCTTTTTTTGCGCATTCTTGGCCTGGATGTCTTCTTCAAACATATCTTCTAGGTATTTCCAAATTGAATAAGCTTTGTCTGCCTTCTTGATCTCAAAAAATTCACTGTCAGATAGGGCATTGATTAGGGCTTCTTTGGAAATTGCATTTTGGGTGAATACTTCCTTTTGTTTATTAGTAGAATCTTCTTCTGCAAGGTCCTTCAAGGTGGGAACATCAATTGCATGAGTAGCAATCTCATAAATCTCAAAACCAAGGCACTGAATATGTGTTATCATTTTGTTCTTCCAGTCAAGATAATTCTCTCCATCAAAATTAGGACTCTCTTTATTGAAGTATGCCATTTGATCTACCTTAAGCTATTAGGATTTGTCTCCAAGGCACTTGGCTCTTATACCAATTGTTGGAATAGTCCCAAGGGATAACTGAGAGGGGGGGGTGAATCAGTTATCAGCAAGTTAAATTATTTTCTCCAATTAATTATATAATATCATAAGCACATACACATTTAAGATAACACAAAATAAAACACCATAATTTTGGTTACGGGGAAACCAAACTAGGTAAAAACCAAGGTGGAAATTAGCACCCATAAAGAACTGTACTTGAGTATAATAATCCTTGTTAGAAGATCTTACAACCCTATTAGGAGTTGATCTTTACAAAGAAATAAGTACAGTGACCTGGTTAAGGGTCGGACCCTGTTAGGATTCTTTTACAAATAACCCTGTTAGGGGTGAGGACTCACTGTCCAAAAGCTCACTGCTTAATATGGTGAAGGTTGCAACCTTCTGTAGAACAGATATACACTATATCTAAAAATGAATTATTTAGGTAGACCTGTTGTCTTGATCAGTTCCAATGAATTGTATATAGTCTCTGCTTCTTCACATAGATCTTTATCTGATGAATGAAATGGTTCTACTGTCCCAAAACAATCAGCATTCTGTTATTTCCTTCTTCTGTCTCTTTTCTTATCATTCACACTTGGTGGTCTTCAAATGAACTACTATAAGTATCTTCTCTAAAATATATGATATTTTTTAGCTTTAGGAATCCCTTCAATGCTTCTTTAGTCGGCCAAACCAAGCACGCAACATAATTAGAACCGCACAACTCAAACTGAATAGACGCATCACTTCACATAGTTAGCTCCACCAAAATTACCCAATCGTCATGCTTCAGATGAAACACAATTAGCACCTTGGTTAATTGTCATAGAATCATAACTAAACATGAATCTAAACACGCATATCACATAGATAGATGCAAATGAAGAATCAATAAGATTACTATCGGCTTTCTGAGAACACTCTTTTGAAACTGTGTCTGGTAAACAGAGTAACATAACTCAACTGTTACTGAACATCTGAAGCTGTGTGTATGTACATGGTATAGTAACTATGTCTGACACATAAAAACAACCGTACAAGGCTTCCTCATATCCATACTAAAAAGTGAATATAGTTTACTATTGTATACTATATGTTGTCATCAATGACAAACATACAGTCAACTATTTGCGCAGAAGCAAATATCCAAAACAAGTATCATTATTTGAGAGAACAAGTTTAGGAAAATGAAGTGATACTTGATTATGTGCAATCTAAGGAACAACTAGCCGATATCTTCACCAAGCCACTGCCCAAGGATGCATTTGAGTACTTGAGAAAGAGACTAGGTGTCAGACCCTTGTCTACTAGTCATTAAGATGACTAGAAGGCTACATTAGCCTACATATTATCATAATATCATTCATGTTAATGCAAGTAGAAGGATGAACTTCAAAGATATATCTATACACAACATGGTATTTGTCTACTCCGAGCAACAGATTTATTACCGATGGATTGGGAAATTCAAGGAATATATTATGGATAGAAAGGATCCATTTGGAATTAATGTCAAAGGGAGAGATATATCTCATTATCATACTAATAAAGGGAGAGATTATATCCATTATTATCTTAGGGAGAGATCATATCCATCACAATATCCAAAGGAAGAGAAGAAATCAAAAAGGGAGAGTACATACAAAGAGAGAAAATTGTTGACAAGAGACATCAAGAGAAAGGAGAACAGTCAAAGGGAGAGAGTTTGACACAGGAAAAGAACACATCACATCAGAGAAAGAAAGATTCTAAATCTATCCAATGAAGGGATTGTAGACAGACAGAAAGCTGCAAGGATCAATTCAAAGCTATTTGAGCTTACTGATAGCCAGACATTTGTAATAGTTACATTAGGAAAGCTTGATGAAACTGAATATTTCATATTTTATTAGCAATAGTGTAGTATGATAATTTAGTATGTTGCCATCAATGCCAAAGGGAGAGATTGATGACATGTAACTGATTGAATGTTTGAAAATGTTAAGTTGATGGTCATGCAAGACATTAATTCAGTTAATGCATTGTATTGTCATTGATGACAACTTAATGTAATCTGTATGGTCATGGAAATACTACCAAAGACTTCAAAGAACCGATGAATCAAAGGTTATGCTATCAATAATGCATATAATTCAAGTATTCACAAAGTGATTGTATACACCAACGGAGTGCACACTGACAGTCAGAGTAAAAGAGCAAAGTCACAGTCTTACCCGACAAGAAAATGCACAACATTACCGATGAGAAAAGTTACAGTATTTCCCGATGAGGAAAGCACAGAGTAACCTGACAGACAGAAATATAGTGTTGCCTGATGGAAGGAGATCCCAAAGACAACTAAAGTCACACCAATGGAATAGTCAGTTATCACCAATAACTAACTGAAGTGTTGACAGACATAACAGAAAGTTCAAAAAATGACAAAATGCTTAGCTGTCAAGAGCTAAAGATAGAGTTAACTGATACTTATCATTGTTTTAATCATCCAGATAAAGTTGAAGATAAGTAATTGATTTAAAGTTGCTTGGTCTAGTTGGCAAGAAGATCTCTACGAGATCAGATTGGAGATTTGCTTTAAATCTATTGGCAAAGATTGTTGAACACGCCAAGATCAAGAAAGCCAAGAAAAGGGGAAATCATGTCTATAAAGAGAAAAACCCAATTCATTACGAATTGTGGGGTGAACAAGAGAGAAGAGGGAATATGCTAAAGACAATCTTAAGAAGAATAAAGTCTTCATTCAGTGCTGATCAACAAGCTGAAGAAAGAGCTAGATTCTGCAGACACCAACGAACAGTGAGATAGCATCACAGAGCATAACAATGTGGAGCAAAGGTATAAGTGATTATATTGATCAGAAAGGTAATGGACTTACAATAGATCTGAAAAATCTGCAATTGAGTTGTATGTATGAATAGATCATTATTGTTTCAGTTTAACCATTGAAGCATCAAGTCTCTTAACCGAGTAGGACTTAAAAGTCTTTTACAATTGAGATACATCCCAAGGAGTATCAAAAAGTTTGATCATAAAAGTAGCATTGGATATGCCTGATACCTATCGACAGACCAAGTGAGTGTTTGATCAAGGATGGTAGTATTAGATGCCAGATACTAGGTGACAAACTATCTTTTAAATCTTCTAACAAGGTCACACCTAACAGTTTGTTTGTAACCTTTAACAGGGTTGGCTCCTAATAGGGCTCACTTCAGAAGAGTGAAAATTTGGGGTAGTGGTCCCAGTGGTTTTTCCCCTAACAGGGTTTCCACATTAAAAATCCATGTGTTATGTGTTTATGTTTCAATTCTTTACTATTTTACATTTCACATATGCAATTCTAGATTGATCGATATACTCTATTTATTTATTGTATTTTGGTAAATGAATGACTACTTATCAGTAAACATACAAAAGAAGGTTTAACAAAGCAATCCGAAAAGTAGTAAATTGTTATAAGTATTTCAAGGCATACATCTTGTAGGATAGAATATAAGTAGAGGCATAATTTGTGGTTATAAGTTTTAAGGGTTGATTTAAGGATTAATTTTTGAGGCCACTGATCCACCCCCCCTCTCAGTTATTACTAACAGATTTTGCTAAGAAAAATGATGAGGAAAGTAGAAAGGAACTAGGAGATTACAATAGATTTTTCTACAGTGAAGAACCTGACACCTTTCCCGAGCAATAGTGTAACACTACTGAGCGACAAAACAATGCAACCAACCAATAGGCTTCACACACTGAGAATCGGGAAGATGCTCACAATGCTGAACCGAGCGATGATGAAGATCAAAATGAAGGTCAAAATGATTATTAGAATGAGGAACACATATCCGAACCTGTACTTGCTAAGTATGTTAGAAGACACCATCTACAAGACCAAATCATTGGAGACAAAAGAGTTGGAATGAGAACAAGAAGTAAGTCACTTAACACTAGATGCTTGATTTGTGAATTTAAGCCTAAATCTTTTAATACTGCACTTGAGAGTCAAGAATGGTTTAGTGCAATGAATGAAGAGATTGAATAGATTGAGAATAATAAAACATGGACATTAGTACCTATACCAAGTAACAAAAATGTCATTGGTACAAAATGGATATTCAGAACAAACTGAATGAGAATGGAGAAGTCATAAGGAACAAAGCAAGACTGGTATGCAAAGGGTATGCACAAGAAGAAGGTATTGACTATAGAGAAACCTTTGAACCTATTTCTAGACTAGATGGAGTAAGAATTCTACTTGCCTATGCTTCTTTTAAAGGATTCAAAGTATACCAGATGGATATTAAATATGCATTTCTGAATGGAATACCAGAAGAGGAGGTATACATTGAACAACCTAAAGAATTTGTTGATCCTAAAAAGAGGAACATGGTTTGTAGACTACACAAAGCCTTGTATGGATTGAAATAAGCATCGAGAGCATGGTATGAAAGACGTCACTCTTATCTCATTAGTATTGGATTTGTGAGAACAAGTGATAACAATAATCTATATCTGAAAGGAGATATTGATGATAAGATTCTGATTGCTAAGATATTTATTGATGATATCATATTTGGAGGTAATGATATATTATGAAAGTCATTTGCTGATGAAATGAGAAAAGAATTTGAGATGTCAATGTTTGGAGAGATTAAATTTTTTCTTGGTCTACAGATTCTACAACAGGATGAAGGCATCTACATCACACAAACCAAATACATCAAAGAAGTTCTTAAATATTCAAAATGGAGGACTCCAAACCAGTAGGAACACCTATGGAAATCGGATGCAAATTGACAAAGGAAGACAAGACAATCAAGGTAAATCAAACCTTATATAGATCTATGATTGGAAAACTAATGTATGTTGTACATACTAGACCAGATATAGCACATGCAGTTGGTATAGTTGCAAGATTCTCTGCTAATCCCAAGGAATCACACATGACTGTTGTTAAAATAATTCTGAGATATCTAAAGAATAATAAAGACTATGGTTTGTGGTATAATAAAGAAGACAAATTTGAGCTACAAGTGTATACCAGTGTTGATTGGGCTGGAAACATAGATGATAGAAAGAGCACAACATGAGGAGAATTCTTTATGGGTGACAAACTTGTCACATGGATAAGTTAAAAGAAAGGATGCATATCTTAATCAACTGTAGAAGCAAAATATGTGGTTGCTGCTGTAAATTGCTCTAACATTGCATGGATCAAGCAATTGTAGAAAGGTATGAACATGGAAATTCTTGAACCAGTAATGATCTATTGTGATAATACAAGTGCTATCAACATTTCAAATAACCCTATGATGCATGCTAAAACAAAGCACATAGCTATTAAGTATCATTACTTAAGGGAACAAGTACAAGAGAAAGAAGTGATATTGGAATATGTACAATCCAAAGAACAATTATAATACATATTCACAAAGACATTGCCAAAAGATACATTTGAGTACCTGAGGAAGAGACTAGGGGTTTGACCCTTGTCTACTAGTCGCTAAGCTGACTAGAAGGTTGCATCATCCTATACATTATTAGAATCATCCTATACATTATTAGAAGACCAATCATGTTGATGCAAGCAACGATATGGACTGTAGTGACATATGAGTACAAGAAGCTACTTATCTAAACCGCACACTAGGGATATTATTGGATACTGCCGAGTTGTATTGATGATGGAAAGGAATTCAATGGTATATTTTTGTTTGGCATTATTGTCAAAGGGAGAGATATATCCAATAATGAAATATCCATCAGGGAGAGAAGTGAAATATCTATCAGGGAAAAGAACATCAATCAAAGGGAGAGAAAAGATCAGAGAATGAAGTTTCTACAAAGGGAGAGAAAGATCCAATGATGATGAAGAAAAAGATTCAAAAAGACAACCATCCATCTAAGGGAGAGAAAAGTTAACATTGCATATCTATCCAGAAAAGGGAGAAGATATTCTACAACAAAGGGAGATACAGAAGCAGAAGACAGAATCGCTACACCTATCTATTGAAGGGGATGAAGAAAGGAAAAGCACTCTGCAAGAATCAAATCTAAGCTAGAAGAGATTACCAAGAGTCAGATATTTGAATTGGTTAACGAACAATAAGTTTGGTATGTTATGGCATGTTTTACATTAAATATTTCATATTGTGTTGATAGTATGTTGCCATCAATGCCAAAGGGAGAGATTGATGAACTATAACCGATTGAATGTTTGAAGATGATAAGTTGATGATCATCGAGCTGCAAAAAGTAAATGCAAGACATTAAATCAGTTAACGTATTGTATTGTCATTGATTTCAACTTAATATGTTATGATTGCTCATACACATATTGTTACGACACTTGAAGATCTAAAGAGACAAAGTTTTTTTTGTTGGTAAAGGTATACACCGAGTGATAGGATTACCTGAGAATAGTGAACCCTAAGCAGTTCACAGTGTTACCCGATGGACAGTCTACACCGATGGACAGTGATAAATGAGAGACGTAGTGGTACCCAAGATCAGTGGTACCTGAGCAAGCATTACCAAGAAAACTAAGAGTTGATGACCAAGATCAACTAGAGTTAGAAAATGATAAAACTACTTAGATGGCAGAGTTATATTTAGAGTTAACTAATTGATTGATTTAATTTCATCGACCAGTTGAACTAAGGATAAGAAGAAGATTTAAAGCTAGTTTTATTCATAGTTTTCAAGGAGAAATATATGAAATAAAACTAAAGCAAAGATTTAAAGATTAAAGCAGTACATGGCGGGATTTGTAGATCAAGAAGTAATCTACATCAAGAACAAGGAAGACAAGGAGATTGAACGATGAAATCATGTCTATATAAAGAGACAAGTAATTCATTATGAAGAGAAGAATGTTGAATATAATTCTGGTGAAGATAGAAGTATTAATGCAGATCTGATCATACAGGCTGAAGAACGGAGCCAAATAAATTTTGCAGACACTGAGCAACAGAAGCAAGAGCATTCACCGAGAAGAAAGAAGAAAGAAGGGGAGCAAAGGAATTGAAGAGAAAATTGGTCAGAGAGGTATTATGGACTAACAATAGATCTAAAAATCTACAAGTTAAATTTGTATTACTGAAAAAATCATTTACTGTTTCAGTTTAACCATTGATTCAGAAAATCTCTTAACTGAGTGGGATTTAACCATCCTTAATGTATTGAGATACTGAAGATTATCAAAAGGTTTTCATGTTGACAAGATAGTGAATGCTAGGTCAAATGATAAACTATTAGTTTTAAATCCTCTAACAAGGTTGCACTTAACATTGTGTTTGTAACCTTTAGTAGGGTTGGCTCTTCACCGAGCTCACTTCAGAAGAGTGAAAATTTTGGGCTACTAGTCCCAAGTGGTTTTTCCCTTAATAGGGATTCCACATTAAAAATCCATGTGTCAAATGTGTATATGGTTCATTGCTTTTATTTTTTTCTTTACACATTACTAAAACAGGATTGGTTGGTAAACACTAAGTTTAATTATTGCTACTCAGTAAAGGCTAGAAAAACATAAACAATATATTCACTGAACAATATATATTTGATAAAATTGCATAAGGCATACATATTGAAGGACTGAAAGATAACTGGAGGATATTATATTTGTGATATAAGTTTTGGTTCAAATTATTGGAATTAATTTTGAGGCCACTGATTCACCNTTCCCCCCCCCCCCCCCCCCTCTTAGTTATTCTAACAAATACATTTTGAATATAAGGAACAAAGAACAAATCCTTAAGAATAGTTGCATACATTTCAAGTCAAGACATGGTATGAGGGTACAATGATAAACCATGCTATCATAGCATTCGAGGCATGAAACAAGGTCAAACAATATAAAGAAATATATTTTGAGAACTATTTATAGGGAAAATTATAAGGATTGTCTTAAGATCATGATAAAAACATGAATTCATTTTAATTTTCAAAGCATGTATAATGTTCATCAAATGGATGCCAAACAGAGATGAACATGATTAAAAAGTAGTGACAAGTAATTTCCATTGCTAAGATCAACATTGATGAAGAATCTGAGAAATATGGTCACGGGGAAAAGTGGACCCAAAGATCATGGAGGAGGGACCCTTTTTACCAATTTCACAGCGAGACCATGAGATAAATCATATAGTAGTCCTTTCAATGATAAATACAAGAGGTTTTAAGTGAGAAAAGTGGTAAAAGATTTTTCAATAGGCTTAGTTAGGAAGAAACCTCTTTTATGAAATAAATTGAAAGAAGATCAAAGACGGGGGGAAAGTAATGACTCAGAGACATTTCTAATAGTGAAAGATATATTAACTGTTATGAGGTGGTTTTTTTGTTCTATGAGGTTTATTTTAAAGATATCCGTCTAATTTTCACTAACTTGATGATAGTTTGTTAACTTTATTGACATCATGTTTAATATATAAAGTAGATCTTTCACTGTCTTCATGTTCAAGGACTACTAAAATCATATCAATCACTATTTTGGTCTTCAAAGAGAATCATTCACTTTCACAAGGATCCCTCATATCCTTTTATATGAAGTTGAGGAAAACTATAAAGAGTGGTGGTCCAACAATAGTGCATGAGAAGTTAGGATGCAGATTTCATGAAGAATGACAGTAAAAATGACAACACTAATAAAAATTATATCCAATGAGATAGAGTTAAAAGTCACTTCAAAATCATGTAAGAGAATAGTACACATACAATGAAACAGTTGTAAAAAAAACCATAAAATGATAGGGGTTTAAAACAATGAAACCATAGCCTACAAAAGGGTTGTAAACCCTCAAGTTTTCATAGCATATATTGATAAAAAAAAAATGTAGAGTATTAGAACCAGTAGTTGTAGGCTCTCATAATTTAATGCTTGCTTGATCTGGAAACTTATCGTATAGTAGAGACATGGATGAAACAAGAATACAGGTTCAAAACAAAACAACCATATCCAAAAAAAATAAACAAGAAACCTCAAGTTCCATTAGAAAAATAGTGATATGCATCAAATATGAAAAAATGTAAAGTCACATCCTATTTTTTTCTAAATGAGCAAGTACAAATAGAGTTTCCAAATCTAGGGCTTGAAGAACAGATTATAAAATGCACAGAGAACCAAAAATTTATGCTCAATATTTCCAGCTACAAGTAGAGAATAAAAAATGTATTCATTATTTTCTATATAAATAGAGCTCAAAGAAACATTTTTGTTCATGAAGTAAAGCTTACCATGCTCAGCTTCAATCTGTATAAAATCTCCAAAAAACCTCAAGAAACCCCACAAAATCCAAAAAACTAGGGCAGTGCCCAATAAGATGAAATAACAAGTAAAACTAATAGAAATGAAGTGAGTGGTCATACTTTAATTTAGGGTTTCCTTTACCCTAAAATCCGCTGACCACTTATGCATTTTTTCCATTTCTTTTAAAAGAAAACTTTTTCTTCATATTAATACCCCTCTTTTAAGTGGCTTATGTGTTACTTTGTTTTTAATTTTTTCATCCATTTTAATGTAAAAACAATAATAAAGTGATAGGTAATAAATCACTTTAGTATTATTTATGATGCATAAATAATAGCATCAATTCTCTAATTACTGAGTCAAAGAGGATGTTGTTGATAACTTATGAGGTTGCAAAACATATAGGGAAGTTGGGAGGAGTTGTAAAACATTTGGAGGGAATATAGGGATTGTTTCGAGTTGGTTTGGAGGAGGTTGGAGCATTTTTAGGTGTTTTTATGGTTGAAGAAGTTGTGGATTGACTTGTTCCTCATGTTTGAGCCTTTTTGCAGTTGTTCGAGGGGCTTAAAAATAGGCTTGAAATTCATGTACGATCATGGAGGTTATGGATCCCTATTTTCATGCAGATCTTTAGATAATCATAAATATCTTGATACTTCAATTTTGAAGCTAGTTATTGGCATCTTTCAATACTATATTGTAACTATTCAAAAGTTGTTCTAGCAGGAGATCATTTTGTAACTCATTCATAGACTTGTATGCAACTATTAGAAATCACTTTTGATCAATAAAAAAGCTACTTTACATTTTCTCATTGTTGTTTATTGTGCAAAACAAGATAGTTTATGTAATCTTATGGTGAAATTATCTTGCCTTTGATTTATGTCCTATCATCTTTACCTTTATGTAGAAATATGTAGTTTTTCAGGTTGTAACTTGTATTTAACCTGTGAAGGTGAAAGTTTAAGTTGTATCAACATTTCCTTCTAAATTATTTCCTTCACACATCAAACGTAGTTATGAAACATTGTTGGAAGACCATATGAAATTTTGTGTTGGTTATGCCATGACTTTTTATTGATAATATTGTGTGTTCAAAATAAGCAATACTATAACTCTTGAAAAGTCATTTTTGTGCATCACCTTTAGGAGTAGTTGTCATTTTCATGTTTCCTTATTCCCCTTTCCTCTAAAAAAGCTTAGTTTAGATAGATTTAGGTGAAGCATCAAGAGTAATCCAACTTCTCTGGAGGTTCATTCTCACTATAGGTCACCCACAACTTGATACTGTTCCTATTTGTTACTAGATTGTTGAGCTTTTGGTTGAATAGAGTACAAATATGGTTGATAATAGTTTTTGGAACGCCTGGTGGGACTATTTGAACTATTTTAGTTCAAATTTTTTTACACATTATTGTTTTTGGTGTGTATTGTTTCAAGGTGTGTGCCCCTTGGTCTCCTTGTATTGTGCAATGCATCAGTGGTTTGTGATATGGCTTAACCACCTCCCATGCTTGTATAAGTCAAGTGGTTGTATTGGGCATTAACAGGTTGATATTTTGGTGCAACAAAAACTAACATATACAATAGTAGTTTCTACCTTTAGAGGCAAGAAAGAAATACAGGTAGGAGACTCTTTATAGACTACTTAACGGTTTCAAGCAGATAAAGTGCTAGTATGTGGAAAATCAAACTTGGTTTTTCTATCTCTCAACGATTTAAGTTATTTTCCCACTTATATGAATGCTTCAACATGTATTATTTTTATGTAGACATGTCTTACTATCGACCATGTCATGAAAATGTTTCCCATGCATCATCCTACCGACCACATCAATAAATTTACACTGTTGGGTTTGCCCAAAATAGTCAAAATAACCATGTAGCAATAGGTTACCAGTAAGCTCCATATGTTTTTCACCCTCCCACCCCTCCTCAGGCTTTTTGGCAGCCTACCTATGCACATCATCAACCCTAAGATAGCCATTTTGTTCCAATCCAACATGGATGTTCATAGAACCATCTTCAACATGTTAATAACATGAGTATAAAATATAAAATGTCAAACTTTCAAGAGCATATGAAGTTTATTGATAGACAACAAGAGTGTAATTTGAAGCAGGGTGAGTGGGCTAACCAAGCTTATGAAAACCAAAAAGATGTGGAGGTACAAGGAAATCAATATGAGGAAGATCTTTCAAGGGAGTTGGTTACAAAAGAGGAGTAGATAGGGTTATTACTTGCTCGTGGTCAAGAGCTAGAAGCTCAATCAACTCCTTGTGTTCCTAGTTTTAGTCCAATATCTCTTGAATCAATAAACCAGCCCGTGAAATAAAAAGGTTCCCAAGTATAATTTTGTGAGCTTTAAGCAAAATTAAGCCTCTATAATCCTCTGGTAAATCCTCTAAATTTGAAAATTCAAATTTAAAAGAGTTCCATTTAGTGCAAGAGAATGTAGTGCCTGAGAAAAATCAGTTTGTCATTGCTTAAGAGAAGCCTTGCCTTAAATAAGCCCAACAAACTTATCAAATTCCTTCATTAGTTGAATCCCCTTATCCTCATGTTGATCATTCTTCCCAAATGAACCTATCATTTGGAAAACAATTTGTTTTATGACCAAGAAAGGTTGGAATTTTGGGTGCAAGAAGCGAAAGTTGTAGGAGAAGAGCCTTCATTTGAGAAGAGGGATGAAAAATTAGATTTTTTTGCAACAAGATGATGAATATAATAAGTTGGAGAAACAAGATATCCCACAAGAAAATGAGATTTTAGATAATTTGTTTGAAGATCTCACATTATTTGTTAAAGACAAAGGGATCACTCTAAAGCCAATATCAACGAGCTTTGGATAGTAGGATGAAAATGAAGATTTGGCAATCTGGTTTAATGAGCTTCCTTCTTTGTTTAGAAAGATGAAGAGAATACAACTATGATCACACTAAAAATGAATTTGGAGCAGCAAAAAGACATTAAAAATAATGATGAGTTTTTGTCTCACAAAATTCAATGTGCCAATGAAACCTTGGACCACAAAGAACATAAACATGTTTTCTTTGTTGAGTTAATGGAGTTGGAAGAGAGTTGTCATGGTGATAAAATCAGTCTTTTTTTTCAGAGAAATGAAAAGGACAAAGAAGAAGATATGTTTCGGATGAGCTAGAACTTTTTTTTCAAACTTAGATGACAAGACAACATCTCCTGAGTTAGAAAATCATGAGCCAAAAGAACAAGAGGAGGAAGTGGTGTTGTTTCTTATGAATGAGACAACTGAAACAATTAATTCTAATCACCAAAAAAGGAGTCAAAAAATCCATCCATCAACTTGAAATTAGAAAAATGAGCTCTAAGTTTGTACTTTCAATAGGATGCCCTATCATGCATCTATTTAGGATGGAGACCAAGATAGAATCATTGTCCATGTTAGCACACATGCATGAAATCATTGATGAAGATAAAACTGATGATATATTTGTAGTTGAAGTAGATTATAAACAACCTCCATATCCATGTCAAAAAAACCAAGATGAGTGGGTAAGCGATTTTGTTTTCTTTCTTCAAGAGTCATTACAACAACTGGTTAAGCATTTTTCACTTCTTCATACTATCTTGCCTGCCCTAGAACATAAAAAGTATTGTAGTTTTCTTAGGTAAGGCATATATTTTATAGAACCAGTTAATGGTTTTGTTTGAGCTCATGCTACTACAAGTTAGTTTAGGGTAGGGTAGGTTTTCAAGTTAAATAAGTGTTGTTTTGCATAATTATTCAATTTTCTTTGAGTTTTGGTAGGTGAGATAAGAAATATGTTTTGTTGTAATGCATTGTAGTACTATCAAATAGGTATTCATCATTCATAATAGTGAACTTACATTTTCACTGTCGCAAATAACAAATATACGCTCAAGAGAACTACAGTGAGTCACAACAACATGAAAGAATGTTTATAAAGTTTTGAAAAGATCTTTTTGACTCTATGCCCAATATATAAGTTTAAGAAAATGGTCTAGGATGCTTAGCAGACAAGCATTTAGTAGATGTCACAAAAAATTTACCTACTTTCTCTTTATGCTCAATCAAGTGGAGTTGGAAAATGTTTTAAAACTAAAAATGAAAAGGTATACATTTAATTTTGCTGAGTGTTCTTTACCAGAAAGAGATGTTATCAAATGAACAACAAATTCAATGCAAGTGTTTACAAGAAAGAAGAATCACACAACTTTTCATAGGAAATTTCTTTCTTTATTCATAAATGTTGAAAGTATAATATGTAAGAACCCTTCATAGGTTCTAACTGTTGAACTGTATTGTCTCAATATTTGTTTTGAAAGTTTACAATGTTTTATGGGATTTTCAAGAGTTCAGAATAAAAAGAAAATATACCATAATCTGAAATTCTGAAACAAATTGAAAGACTGTTGCAACTTTGAATTGAATTCGCTATAAATTATCAAATACAATGAATGCTTATTTTTAATGAAAGTACTAGTAAAAAATGATTTTACAACCATAAAGAACCTTATTTTTATTTGCAGAATGCTGATATAAACTGGTATGCTCAAACATTGGATGCAACTACACTTTCAAACCATCAATCTTGACCCTCATGAATTTTATTTGATTTTTCCTTTCTAAATCACAGCTTCATGGGATTTGCGCCAATTTAGGATTGGCTGCAAATTCTTGTTTGTGGCTACAAATTATAATGATGGTCAATCGTTGCACTTATTCCTCCTTATTCTAAAGTGTTGATATTGTCTTCTTCCTTCTCAACTGCTGAAAACCAATACTGATGAAGCACAAACAAAGTCTCTGAATGAAACCCTCTGATAATCCAAATTCACTGGATATTTCACCAGCTCAAATGGAGATACACAAAAGAACTACGTTCTCCAATGCCAGAAGATGAAACCCTTATTAAATCTCAAGACAAATCAATAATCAAATAGAAATAAAAATGGATGCCTTCTCTTTTTCCAATACAAGCATAAATAAGCTCCAAAACCCTAAATTGTAATTCCTTGGAAAGCTACGATTTATTTCCTTAAATTCATTGGAAAAATAATCATTAAATAAATTTAATGATTTAGACTTAGGAAACTCCATTAATAATTCTCTCCAATTAAAATATTCATTTGGACCCATTCGATGAGAAATTGGCCTTTCACTTAAGTGATTTAATATAAAGTTATTTTAAACTTTAATATTATTTCATTAATCATTAATTAATGTTGGATCCACTGAAAATGCAATAACTCACTCAAAACTGCGAATCTGGCCATGTCATCTGAAACAGGAGTCAGAGTAACAATTTCCCATGTGACCAAATAAACTTGCTAAAAATAGAAAACTCAACAAAATGAAGTCTAAATCATCTCTCTAACCTAAATGAAAGGTATTGAGATCTGTAGACGTCGAATCATCAGACAACCAAACTCTCTTGTGCTCAAGTTGACCCCTGTCCATCTCTATTAGCCTACAAGGGTCCAATGATAGGCTAACCAACAACTAGAATGATGTCTCTAGCTAGAAGAGGACATCACAATTCGCCCTTCCTGAAATTACTTGTCCTCAAACAATCTCAACTCTGGATGCTGTAAAATCTCCTCACTCTCCCACATAGCATCCTCAACTGACATGTCCTTCAATTTCACCAAATACTCCCTGATAGTAAGCCTCCTCAAAATCCTCTCCCTAAGCTCAATGATAGCCTCTAGAACTAAAACCAACTTTCCCTCATCATCTAAGGGTGGAAGTACTATGGAAGGAACAATATGGTTTCCTAACGCCTTTTTGAGATGTGACACATGAAAAACATTATGGAATCATCTTTCTGCCAAAAAATCTAACTCATAAGCCACCTCACCAACTCCCCTAATCACCCTAAAGGGTCCATAGTATTATGGCTTAAGTTTCTTGGCACCACTCTTTTTGAGAGTGGACTGGCGATAAGGTTGTAGCATCAAATAGACCATATCCCCTACCTCAAAAGTCTGCTCAGTCCTCTTCTGATCTGCATACTGCTTCTATTGATTTTATGCCTTAATCATATTTTCCTTAAGAGCCTTTATAATGTCCTATCTCTCATATAACAAATCTTCAGCAGTAGGTAATGGGGAAATAATTTGTCTCTATTTTATACTAATTTTATGCTATGTTTTAAGATATTTGCAAAACACTTGTGAAACTTTTAAGTACTTGAACTTATGAACATGCTATAAGTACAGTCAAATTCACAAAACCTATGGGTAGATAGTAGTGTCATACTTTGCTAAAATATTATATATATGTCAGAGTATTTCATATAATTGTTTGAATGTATGTCCTAACATTTGGATTAAGTTGAATAGTTGACTTGAATATATATGCATGTGCTACTAACCTGCCAGGAAAGAGGAGCGGCTTGAGAGTGGATCAACAACATTGATGAGGAAGCGATGAAGTCCCAACTACGATGAGGAGAACCATTATAACACCATGGAACATGCTTGATTAAGTCAAGGAACTACCATTTTAGGGAATATAGGAACACAATTATGCTATATTTTCTCGGTGGTCAATTCTCTATTGATGCGGTTATCCAGTCTTTATAAAAACATCCTTAGTTTGAATACATTATTCATAGGAGAAGATTTGGCATGATTATTATTACCTAGTGTATGGCTATTCATTTTTGGTGTTGTTTCCAGTGATGGTGTCAAGCTAAGGACCTTATTGAGTCATTTTTTTATTTTTAGATAGTTCCATGTTTTCTAGAGAGTAGTTTACAGTCCTGAACTTGCTTCGCAAGTTTACATATTTACTTGCATGCATCAAAGAGGAAGAAGAAGATGAGATGACGATGATAGATTCCTTCCAAGAGAATCTATTAATCTGAACAAAGAATTTGAAGAAGTTGAATTACCTTTTGTCGACACAAGTCTTGAATTTCCAGCAGCACCTTCATCCGAAGAATATCCTTTTGATCCAGTTGACATTCGACCTTTTGTTGAAATTTTGGCCAGTTTTCTTGATGATTCCACCCCAAGTGCATCTATTGTGCATAATCCTTTGGCTAATGTTCCTTTCCAGGAGCATATTAATTTCCAAGTACCTCCATTAATGGCACAACCTACCTTTCCATTTCCTATTCCTAGCCTTATCAATAATGCTAACCTAAATAACATACCCACTACTGCACTTCCAAAGTTCTATGGCCTAATAAATGAAGACCCTGACACCTTTTTGTTTGAGTTTGAAATTATTTATCGAATCTTTGACTATGACAGTGATGACCACAAACTCAAGTTGTTTCCAGCAACATTGAAGGATTCAGCTCTAAGATGGTTTATGGGATTAGGGGCTAATGCAACAACCAGCTGGGATGAGATGTAGACTCTATTTCTACAAAAATACAAAGATTATTGTAAAGGGGGTGACTTGAGAGGAGATGAAATTTTTTGAATGTCATAGAAGGAAGATGAAATTCTGGAAGATTACATTTCACGCTTCTTGTACAACTTGCAAAAGAATCCACAACATGTGCTGGAGGAGGATTCACAAAAACTCATTTTCTTAAGGGGAGTAAATGACAATTGTCTTGAAGCACTGGACCTTATGGCTGGAGGATATATATCTCAATCTTCCTGGGATGATCTTAAGAAAATCTACCTCAACTATTCAAGATCAAATGTAAAGAAGTGCAGAGGATTTTGATCCACACTTGCTAATGGT
Source organism: Thuja plicata (assembly GCA_018584345.1). NCBI lineage: Eukaryota > Viridiplantae > Streptophyta > Pinopsida > Cupressales > Cupressaceae > Thuja > Thuja plicata. Next base: position 2,395,788 of record MU226648.1, on the reverse strand, counting down.
AATAGGTCGGGCATTTCTAAGATGGAAATTGTGAACCTACTGTCAGATTTTAGGAAAGATATTATCAATGATCTTGCTATACACCTGGATACAATGAATTCCAAAAAGAATCATGTAGAAGCAAAGGCACAGCTTGCTGAATACTGCCCTTAATGTCGCAAGAAAAAGAAAGATGGTAGGTGCAAACTGGTGGCAAATTTGGAGAACCAACACCTTCCTGCTGAGTACATGAAAATAGAAGGAGAGGACAAGAAAGTGTTCTTTGTTTGTCAACGTCGGCCATGGGCCTCAAGAAAAGGTATGCCTCAGGACCCTTTACAATTTTATAATCCTTATAATAACCAATGGTAGAACCAGAATTTTCAAAATCCTTCTCAGTACTCCCAACCTTCTTGGAATAATGCCTGGTCTAATACTCAGTAGAACTAGTGGTTTAACCCACAACAAACCCAATGGCCACAACCTCAAAATCAATGGGAGCCACCACATGAGAATTGGCAACCATATAACCAGTGGAGAGGACCTCAATGATGGCCTAATCAAAATCATGGTTATCAACCCTTACCACCTCTAATATCTCAACCTACAATAATTCCACCTCCTGCATCCACAAGTCCTACTCCAAGGCCAACATAATTATCTGCTCAGCCACAACCCAATCCTAACAAAAAGAAACAACAACAACAACCAATGTATGCTATTGATTCTCAACAGTACCTTTCCTGCACATTAGAGATAACTGATATTCACTTGAGATCTGGTACTACCCTGCCTACACCAAAACCTCCTGTTATAATGGAATTTACAGACCTTCCTACAGTATCAACACCACTTCCAGAAACTACTTTTCCAAAAACTATCCCACCAACTAATATATCAAGTCAAACTGATATTCACACCTTGGTTAATCCTCCTTTTCCTCAAAGGCTTAGTACGAAAAAACCTATACCCCATGAAGAAACACCATTTGATATCCTTGACCAATTGAAAAACATGCATATCCAAATTCCACTGTTTAAAGCTATTAAAGATGTTTCTCTTTATGGGAAAGCCATTAAAGAAGCATGCCTAAAAAAATCATGGAATTAAGAAAAAGGATCCCCAATTAGTACATTTTATAGGTCAACTTGCAAATATTATGTTGGGAAAGATAGTCATTCCAAAGTACTATGACCCTGGAAGCCCAGTTGTTAATATTATTGTATATTCAGAAAATGGAAGCACTTCCATTATAGACTGGTTTAGCCTTCTGAGTAAGTGGTTTGGGGTCATTTCAAGAAACTTGAATGGGTCTCTGACTTGGATCTAGCTTTCCCCCTATTCTGCCCCATTCCCCACTTTTTCCAGCCTATCTCTAGCACCCTAATCTACAGATTTGAAATTCTTAACTTTAGGGTCAAGGTCGACCTTCTGGGTCAAGGTTGACCTCGACCCTAACCTAGGTCAAGTTCAACCTCAACATTGACCTAGGTCAAAGTTGACCTCGACCTTGACCTAGGTCAAAATTGACCTTTTTAGACCTAGGGTCCAAATTTTAGATTTCTAATATTTCTGGTTCTCGAGCTTCGTAAAAGTTTAATTCCCACTTCCGAGTCGGATGTTTCAGTCTTTGAAGCAAATATTATTAAATTATATTGAATATAGGTCCACTTATAAGGGTATAGGTCTAATGGTAATTTAATTCTCCTATGTAGGCTTCTCTAGAAGATTGTGCCCTAGATTGGTATATAAGGAAGCCTTCTCCTCTTATTTCTTCTAAGTCTATAGAGTGAAAAATCTAAGTGCAAGCTAAGAAGAAAGATTTGAAGCAAGCATCTACTCTCAAGCATTAAAGAATTCAAGCATTCAGGCATACACTTCATCAAGGAGATCCATTGGTAGCCATTGAAGGATTCAAAGCTCTATGGAGCTCTCTTGTTGAAGATTTATCCATCCACATTCCTCCAAGCTTCTTCCTATTCCAAGATCCATTAAAGATTGGTGTTGAAGATCTCCATGCAATTGATTTGAGGCATCATACATTCTAAAATCTACATCCATTTGGTGCATACATACTTGTGCATCCACGGATTTGAATCCACCACAAGGGCTTCTATACAAGCAAGGTGAATTTGTTTATTTACTTTGTTTACTTATGCAATTTCAATTACATTATAAGGTTAATTCCAAAAACTGGGGTTTGACCAAGGAAAATCCCTCCCCACAACAAACAAACCATTTTTCTTGTAGGTACAGGTTTGGGACAATGAATTAAAGTGCAGATCTGGATACCCTTTTTGGCAAACTTTCAGGATCTGAAAATAGAATTTTAGTCTGAGACTTTTTAGGTTGATTGTGACCTAGGGCGCAATCATAAATTCTAGCCAATGGTGACATTGACTTCAGGGTACAAATCAGAACTGTCTTAGAACATAAAAAGATTTTGGGGTTTTGTTTGTCTCTGCGTTTCTATTCCAAATCTGGTCTCAGATTTTCCAGAAACTCAACACAGGCTTTAGAAAACAACATTCTTTGGATCTGCAATATTTCAAGGTGAGTGCATTTCTCCTATTCAATTCAATTAAGGTTTTCAGTTTATCTAAATCTATTTCACATCCAAATCAACAAACGGGTACTTAAGATCTTCCTTCTTTATTCTTATTTCTAAATGGTTGATTCATTTATGCATTGATCCTTCCATTTTTTATCTTTCATTTGTATATCTAAGGATAGAAGGAGAGCATCTTATTTACCCCCATAACATATTCAAATGTAATGTCTCTTATGTACCATGTAAAATGTTCCATTTTAGATGTTACATTTTGGTGAACCCGCGATAGACAACTCTTTCTTTTTGGTGTTAGATTTGCATCTTATGTTAGATCTTACATGCATTTAAGAGTATATTTATTTTATGCTCTTTCATTTATATATGAAAAATTAAAAATCACAAAAAATCCTTTAAAAATACAAAAACATTTACATTTTTCATGCTTATAGATTTCATTTGAATGCATTTGGATATATTTAGATCTATTTTCTATGCATTTCTTTATTCATTATCATGTTGCACAAGTTGTTTCAAGTGTTTCCCAAACATCCTTCTATAACTTTTGGGATTAAACAACATTCTCCTCTTACCTTACCATTGCATGATGTTACACCTAGAAAGACTTTATCTAGTGTGTGTGATGTTGCTTTGTCCTCTCTTGTATTACCTTGTAAGTATATATTAGAGCAAGAAGATGACTTTAATCTTTCTCTCCATCATATTTGTCTTTATGGAGATGAGTTGAGGATTGATGTTTATTCTTCTCGTAATATATGTCTTTCCTATGAGCCTACTTTAGAATATAATCCTCCTATTTGGGATGAACCTTTGGATTTGGATGTTTATTACTCTCTTCTTCATGAAGTCATTGTGGATGATCCTCCTTTGTTGGATGAACCCTTGAATAAAGACATTGATTTATCCCCTCCTTGTGAAGATGCTTTGATACAAGAGGGTGATTTATTATAGATGACATATTCATACACGATGGTGACTCTTTTTCTAAAACACACTCCCCTTGTGCGGACATTTTAGAGAAAGAAGAAGACATTATAGATACTTTATCTCCATTTGGGATTCCTTCTCGTGATGAGGCATTAGCGGAGAATGATATGAATTCCCTTAATGCTCTCCTTCTTAGTGATGATCTTATGGAGAATCAAGATCCTACCTCATATCCTCCTAGGATGTCTTCTTTTCTTCTTGTGAATATATTTGTAGTGTTGAGATCACTAAGATGGTATATCCAAAACCCTTGTTGACTATCAAATGTTGTCCTCGCAATACTAACAAAGGTAAACCTATGGAATCTTTAGAGTCTTTCAATGATTAAGATTCGACATCTCACACCTATCATACAAGGAATAACCCTCAACCTAATCCGGTGGTTCCTACTTATTTACCACCTTCTCAACCCATTATTCCTCCTCCACTGCGTCTTCCTAGCATGGAGTATGATATGATAAACCAATTGCGCAATACCCCTGCCAAGATTTCTTTATGGTAACTTCTTCAAACTTCACCTACCTACCATGAAGCCTTGAAGAAAACTCTAAAAACTCTTTCCACTCCACCTCCTAATAAAGAGAACATCAATGCCTTCTTACAATGGCTGCATGCTACCCCAGGTCCTCCTGACATTGTGTTTACTCAAAAGGATTTACCTTCTAAAGAAGTTCAGAATAAATATGATGCTCTTATGGTTGTTGTTACTATCAATAAGAGTATCATTCGTAGGACCTTGATTGATAATGGATCTGGGCTTAATATTTGTAGTATGGACATGCTCAAAGTAATTAAATATGATCTTTCAACTATTCAACCTGATAATGCTCCTATACGTGCCTTTGATAACATTGATAAGAACACTTTGGGCATCATTACCTTACCTATAAAATTAGGTCCAGTCATCCTAAATACTCATTTTCATGTTATGCCCGAACCTCTTAATTATAACCTTCTTTTGGGTAGACCTTGGTTGCATGAGATACATGTTGTTCCTTCCACCCTTCACCATAAAGTCAAGTTTATTCACAACATGATATATACACTTCATGCGGATGATGTACCAAATCCTTGTTTGAATATTCAAACCCACAAGAATCGTATTCATAATAGTAATCCTTCTTCCTCTAATGCTCTTCCTGAAGATGATTGGGGAACCTTGGATTTTAATCCTACCTTTATCGGAGAGTATAAGGTTTCTGATCTTGAATTTTTGAAGCAACAAAGAGAGTTTTAAGAACGAGCTTTTGCTTCTACTTCTAATGCCTTTCGTAATAATTTTGTCTCTATTTCTACCCACTATGAATCTGTAAAACCTACTAATGATGACATAGTGACTACTGAAGTTCCATTGACTCCTTTTGATATGGCTTCTCATTATGGTCTTGGTTATCATTTACTAGTTAAACAAGGATTCCATGGTCAAGGATGTGGTAAGCATAAACCAAGAATTCAAATGCCCTTATAGAATGGGGAGCATGAGCATTCTTATGGATTGGTATTTAATCCTCAACAACGCATAAATGTTAACATCTCAAATAACACTTCAAAACATGATGAACCTATGAAGGAATTTGACCAAGAAGTTTTGTTGCGTAAACTCCTTTGAGCTAAGATGATCAATAGACCTAAACGCAACAAGAAACGTAGTTCACACTTGAAAACTCTTCCTTTTTGTTTGTATCATAGATTTCATGATCACTCTACTAATGAATGTCAAGCTTTACATTATAATATTAGGCAGCTCATTGATAGTAAAGTTATTTATATATCATGTGGCCATGAGTTGTATTTCAATCCTATTTTCACTAAATAAAATTTATGTTCCTATTATGGAACTCTACATTATGTAGACAATGTTAGCCTAATACTTGGGGGCTCATTGTCTTGCATAGTATTGTGAGCAATATAATAGGTCCTCTTTCATCCTTGTTCCTACGCTTGGGGGCCAAGGGTGCTATCTCCTTCTTTTCTATCTTTCTGAGATCCACTTTTCCCTTGGTTAAGCAGTATCTATCTATAATGTGATATCCAATCATACACGAAAATTTTGGTTTGCATTGAGGATATATGTCCTTGATCATAACCTATTTCATTATTTGACATTGGGTTTCCATGGTTGATAAATCTCTCACCTTGGAAACTGAATACTGTGCTATCCCTCACAAGGGTTACTTTTTCACTTCTTGCATGATATCTCTTTGCATTCATCCCTTCCATTGCCTCATAAGAGTTGTGACCTTCTTGGCTTGGACTGGGTGTTGTCTATAGATATTGTCTCGATGTTGAAGAAGATTTTATCCTTGTTCTTTTCTTTTCTTAACATATCAAAATAGTATATATTTTTCCATCTTAAGGAGGGGGGCATATATATGGCCTCCCTCGTTCTATATTATGCATTTTTGTTCTAACCTTTTGTTTTGTAGAATGTTAAATCCTCTGAAGGTAACGCACATAAGTTGCTAAATCTTGAAGAGATACACATTCAATTACAATTTAATATGCTAAATCCCTGGAAGGAAATGCACATAAGTTGCTAAATCCTGAAGAGATACGCATCTTACAAATGTATTCCATGGTGATATAAGGATATGGATCCATGGGTACTTCATAAAAGATGTCAAAAGATGCACTACATACATGCACAAAGCCTCTAGAAGGTGCACAAATTTATGGGGTGACTATCAAGTGCTTTCTTGATGGGTCATCCTATCCTTTTTATGGTTCACAGTGAGATACACACATCTTACTGGGTGAGCTCACCACTCCTCTCTCTCTCTCTCTCTTTCTCTTTGAATAGTGATGTCTCTCTTATCATGATCTTAGGGTTGATAAAGACTTAAGTCCCTGGGGGCTTAAGGATTCCTTTGTCCCTTTTTTATTTCAATAAGATTATCTTTTCTTCATGATCTCCTTTACCGAGAGTTTGCATTGAGTCCATACTCTTGCTAAAGTGGGGGCTAAATGTATAGTCACAAAATGGAAGCACTTCCATTGTAGACTATTTTAGCCTTCCGAGTAAGTGGTTTGGGGTCATGTCAAGTGCCTTGAATGGGTCTCTGACTTCGATTTGGCTTTCCCCCTGTTCTGCCCAATTTTTCACTTTTTCCAGCCTATTTTTGGCACCCTAATCTGCAGATTTGAAATTCTTGACTTCAAGGTCAAGGTCGACCTTCTGGGTCAAGGTCAACCTTGACCCTGACCTAGGTCAGAATCAACCTTTTCTGACCTAGGGTCCAAATTTTAGATTTCTGGGATTTTAAGATCTCGGGCTTCAAAAAATTTTAATTCCCGCTTTCGAGTTGGCTGTTTCGGTCTTTGAAGCAATGATTCTTAAATTATATTTAATATAGGTCCACTTCTAAGGGTATAGGTCTAATGGGAATTTAATTCTCCTATGTAGGCCTCTCTAGAAGATTGTGCCCTAGATTGGTATATAAGGAAACCTTCTCCTCTCATTTCCTCTAAGTCTAAAGAAGTGAAAAATCTAAGTGCAAGCTAAGAAGCAAGGTTTGAAGCAAGCATCTACTCTCAAGCATTCAAACATCCAATTCATTAAGGAGATCCATTGGTAGCCATTAAAGGATTCAAATCTCTATGGGGCTCTCTTGTTGAAGATTTCTCCATCCACATTCCTCCAAGCTTCTTCCTATTCCAAGATCCATTCAAGATTGGTGTTGAAGATCTACATGCAATTGATTTAAGGCATCCTACATCCTACATTCTACATCCATTTTGTGCATACATACTTGTGGATCCATGGATTCGAATCCACCACAAGGGCTTCTATACAAGCAAGGTGAATTTGTTTATTTACTTTGTTTACTTATGAAATTTCAATTACATTATAAGGCTAATTCCAAAAACTAGGGTTTGACCAAGGCAAACCCCTCCCCCAACAAACAAACCATTTTTCTTGTAGGTACAGGTTTGAGACAATGAATTAAATTGCATATCTGGATACCCTTTTTGGAAAACTTTTAAGATCTGAAAACAAAATTTCAATCTGAGACTTTTTAGGTCGATTGTGACCTAGGGTGCAATCAGAAATTCTGGTTAATGGTGACATTGACTTGAGGGTACAAATCAGAACTATCTCAAAACAAAAAAATATTTCTGGGTTTTGTCTGTCTCTGCATTTCTATTCCAGATCCAGTCTCAAATTTTCCAGAAACTCAACACAGGCTTCAAAAAACAACATTCTTTGGATCTATAATATTTCAAGGTTAGTGCATTTCTCCTATTCAATTCAATTAAGGTTTTCAGTCTATCTAAATCTATTTCACATCCAAATCAACAAGTAGGTACTTAAGATCTTCCTTCTTTATTCTTATTTCTAATGGTTGATTCATTTATGCATTGATCCTTCCATTTTGGATTAATCAATTTGGATCTTTCATTTGTATATCTAAGGATAGAAGGAGAGAATCTTATTTACCCCCATAACATATTCAAATGTAATGTCTCTTATGTACTGTGTAAAATGTTCCATTTTAGATGTTACAATTGTAATTAACGGTCGGACTGTGAAGAATTCTCTAGTAGATTTGGGAGCAGCTATAAATGTTATGAAAAAGGATACCATGCATAGGTTGAGTATATAGGGATTAAGGACCACTCAAATAGTCTTGCAACTTGCAGACAGTTCCACTATCACCCCGTATGGCATAATAGAAGATATAGTAGTTACATTGGATTCTTGGGAATATCCTGCTGACTTTATGATATTATCACCTACGGTAAATTTTGCTGGTTATCCAGTTATCCTTGGATGATATTGGTTAGCCACAAGTGATGCTAATATCATTTGAATATTAGGTAACATGACCATTTCAAATGGCCAAGCAATCAAGAAGTTAGCATTATATCCTCCTGCCCAACCACAACCAAATTTGAGTACTCCTATTTGGCCAGATTTGGGAGATGAGGAAGAAGAGATAAACTTTTTTTCTCAACTAATGATGTTTCATAGACAATCCTTCATGAAATTGCAAGAAGAAGATGATGTGATTCAAAGTATCCTTACTAATGATTGTGTCGTAGAAAATGATATTTCTGAAAGCTCTGTTATGCAGTTGTCTACCTATGAGAACTGTGTTTTTCCAGTATGACCTAATATTATCCATTAGTTACTACCCTGTGAGATATCTACAAGCTCAATACCTATGGTATCAATGCTTGAACTGACAACTAATGTGATACTCTCTCCTAGACACAATCTTCGTGTTAATAGTAAATTGCGACCACAACAACTAGCATTGTTAACTCAACTCCTTTGTAAACATGAAAAAGATTTTACTTGGGACTATGGAGACATGATAGGCTTGAACCCAAAACTCTGTACACACATAATTTACATCAATGAAGGAAGTCTACCACTTTTCCAACCTTAGAGAAGAATTAAAACAACCTTAAGAGAAATTGTAAAGAGTGAGCTCCAAAAGTTGTTGGATGCTGGTTTTATTTATCCAATCTTTGTCAATAAATGGGTTTCACCTTTGGTAATAGTCCCTAAAAATGGGGGTAAATGGAGAATATGTGTAGATTATAGAGAACTGAACAATGTAACAAAGAAAGATCATTTTCCATTGCCATTCATTGATCAAGTCCTAGATACCTTAGCTAGTAAAAAATACTTCTCTTTTCTTGGTGGATACAACAAATATAATCAAATTAGCATTGCTCCAGAGGATCAGGAGAAGAAAAAAATTACATGTCCTTGGGGAACATATGCATATTCTATGTTACCTTTTGGTTTATGTGATGCTCTGTCCACTTTCCAAAGGGTTGTAATCAACATTTTTGTTGATATATCACATGATTGCATGGAAATATATATGGATGACTTCACCACATTTGGTGTTACTTTTGAAGAAGCTTTGAAGAACTTGGAAAAAGTGTTGATCAGATGTAAAGACCATAATCCGTCCCTGAACAGTGAGAAATGTTTCATGTTGATGCAAGAAGGAGTTGTGCTAGGACACTTCATCTCAGAAGATGGCATCCAAGTGGACCCTACAAAAATTGAGGTAATTCTTACATTGCCTATGCCTACTAAGCAAAAATATGTTAGATCTTTTTTATGACATGATAGTTACTATAGACGCTTCATTCAAAATTTTAGTCAAATAGCTAGTCCACTATACACCTTGCTTACAAAGGAAGCTGAGTTTACATGGACACCAGCCTGTGAGGAATCTTTCCTAAAGCTCAAGTCCCTTCTTACAATAGCACTAGTACTTAGGGGGGTTGATTGGTCTTTACCATTCTATATACATACAAATGCTTTTGAATATGCAATAGGAGTTGTGTTAGGCCAAAAATCTAATAACCTTGAAAATTTTATTTACTATATCAACAAAAGTTTACATGGGCTAGAGTTAAATTATAAGTCACTGAAAAAGAATCATTGGCAATGGTCTATGCTTTGAATAATTTTTGTCATTATGTAACAGGCTATCCAATCTTTATTCATACTAACCATGCATTAATCAAATATCTTATGAATAAACCTGTCATCTCAGGCAGGCTAGCAAGATGGCTTTTGCTCTTACAAGAATTTGATATAACAATAATTGACAAGCCAGGTAAAGAAAATATTATCGTTGATTATTTATCAAGACTCCAGAATGATGATACCGATACCTTTGTGATAGATGATACATTCCCTGATGAAAATTTGTTCCATATTGTTTTCAAGAGCCCGTGGTATGCTGATATATCCAATTACCTTGCAACTGAAAATATGCCTACACATTTCTCTCCTAAGGAAAAAAAAATGCTCGTTGAGAAAAGTTTTTCATTTTTTTAGATTGACAATACATTGTTCTATACTAGTCTAGACCAAGTCATGATAAGGTGTGTACGTGAAGATGAAACCTATGATATCCTTCATGCTTGTCACAATGAGCCCTATGGAGGACACTTTGTAGTTAAGAGGACAAATCTAAAAATATTAACAAGTTATTATTGGCCCACACATCACAAAGATGCAACCAATTATGCCAGGAAATGTGATAAATGCCAAAGGATGGGTTTTCCAACAAAATCAGATGAAATGCCTTTACATCCACAAGTGGTTGTCACACCATTTGATTAGCGGGGCATGGATTTTATTGGTCCTATAGAACTCCCATCTAATGGAGAGTCCTACATTCTGGTATGCACATGCTATCTAACAAAATGGGTCAAAGTGAAGGCAATGAAGCGTCTGTGATCATAAAGTAGCAAAGTTCTTGTATGAAGAAATATTCACTCACTATGGTGTGCCGAGAGAGCTCGTAACCAATCAAGGAACACAATTAACATCAAACTGATCACAACGCTCATGAAGGAATACAACATCAGACCCAAGAAATCCAATCCCTACCATCCACAAGCCAATGGTCATGCGGAAGTCACCAACAGAGAAATTGAAGCAATACTCACAAAAATAGTTCACCTCCACCGTCGTGACTGGAGCAGTTGTCTCTTAGGAGCAGTCTTGTCTGGGCATACAGAACCACATGGAAGACAACAACATGATTCACTCCATTTGAATTGTTATATGGGAAATCAACCAGGTTTCCAACTAAGTTCGAGCATAAAACATTGCGTACTGCTCTAAAGCTAAACATTGACCTTCCTGCAGCACAGCGAGACCGTCTGCTACATCTCAACTCTTTGGATGAGATGAGAAAAACTGCATTAGAGCGCACAGAGATAGTCCAAAAATAGAGGAAGAAATGACATGAATCCCACATTAAGAACAAACAATTTATAGTAGGTGATTGGGCACTACTATTTGATTCCATATTTCAAAAAATACCAGGTAAATTACAAACAAGGTGGTTAGGCCCATATAAGATAGATCATGTCTTCAACAATGGAGCAGTCCAACTGAAAATAATTGATCTAGTTCATTTCAAACTATTGGTCAACAAGCATCGAATTCTTCTGTACCATCCACCCCAGACCAAGGATGACTTCCTGCAACAATTCAAAGATACAACTCCAAAAGAATAATAGGTAATACTTCCTGCAACAGAGGGTGCAAACCTTCTTCCTACATCTTCAACCTTACGTTCCTTCATGTATGCTCATAATAAACACTTCATTTTCTAATGAAGTTCAATTCTCCATTCATTTTATATATTCTTATTTCCAACCCACTCCACTTCTCTACCTTCCACCCCCACACATCCTCCATGTCATCACCTCTTTCCATATTTTTATGCTTTCAATAAGAGCCCCATCAGCTGACGCATACATTCGCAGCACTCATTTCATTCTCACCACCTTTTTTTTGTGCATGTGGAAACAAAATGATAGGTAGAACTTTTTAGTTTTTCCACTTTTAGCACACACATTTTAGTAATTATATCTAATATTGCGCATATCTATAATTTGGCATTACACCAATTTCTTACCCAATGCTAAGTGTGACAAGTGTGGACACTTGTCTTAACTTTTTAGGGGGCAAGGAAGTGTATTAATTTTTTCTATGTCACTACTAGTTGTACCAATCATTTCTTGTGAAATTGTCTATCAGTTCAAATTTGTACTTGTGCTTTGTTTCATTAAGTCCTTTTATTTTTCGCACAAGTGTCATACCATAATTCCCAAATATCCTCGATTTTTTACTTGATGTGACCCTAAGAAGACATAATCAAGTTATGTGAAAAAAATTTCAACTTAAAGCTATAATTCCTTGATGAAAGCGCCATTATTTCTCATTTTAAAAAATACAACAGAGGGATTGTAAGAAAAATTTGTAGTTTAAAAGTGCAGTTGGAAGCTTAATTTCGGGGTGATTCAAAAGAGAATAAGAAATTTGGAAATTGTAGAGTAGAGAAAAATGTGAATTGACAAATTGCAGCAAAAATTTGAAGGAAGCATTTGGAACAATGAGAGGGTAGTTGATGCGCCATGAGCCAGTGGTCGATACCATTTTGCTCACTGATGTAGAAGCAGTCCAGAGATTCAATGCTCGTGGATGGCTTGGGTATTTCCTAAAACTGATAGAATTTGACTAGGAAGTAGCCCCAAAATTTATGAGCACATTTGAGGAAGGAAATGAAAATTTATGGGGTTTGATGGTTTTGGAAACAGAGGAATGCATTGTAGAAGTGACCGGGTTTCCCGCAATTGGGGAGCATTATCCTAATGAATACGATGTTAGGTAAGCTCGAGCTTAGTTCACTCTTCCTTCAGACCCTCTGTTGGAGATAAAAAAAATAGGGTTGAAAGTGCATGTTACTTCCTCCTGGCATGTTACCTCACCTGTGAAGGAAGGTTTTCCCATTTGCATGCGCACCATTTTAAATTTCTTAGCTATATTAGGCATAATTTTCCAATAAATATTCCAATTTTTTTGTATAATATGTTGAGCATTAGTGCTGAAGAAACCCATAAACGAAATACAAATTGTGTTTCTCACCATGCCTTAATTAAATTATTAGTTGAAAGATCCCTTAGGGATGTGTATCCCTTGGCATGGGATGAATTTTTTTGGTTTAAAACTTTGCAACCTCACGATGAACTTGTTGAAAAACCTGTTAATGAGAGTGCAACACCCTACGAGCCAGTTGATGAAACAACTACCCAAGAAGGAGAACCTAAAAATCTTTAGGAAATTAGACCTTCTCCTACTCCCAAGGGAAATGTACATACTTCTTCCCAAAAGAGAGGAAAAATAAAGATTGGTGAAGGAACTTCAGTTCCTGAGGATGAACCCCAAAACCCTACAGTTTCAAGAAGTAAGAAAAGAAAGTCAGCTCCTGCAGCAACTACTTCTGCAGTAGAGAGACCGAAAAATTTGTTAAAAAGAAAGTTGTGGAGGTTATAGAGACTCCTTTGCAAAGAAGTTCTCGAATGAGAGGGAAAATTACATAAGTTTCCCCAGATAGTCAATTTGTTCCTTTAGAAAAACCTTATGCAGAACCCCATGTTGAGTATGTTTCAAATAATTCCCCAGTTTGACTAGAAATTCTAGATCTTTCTCAGAATTTAAATGATTTATGTGATAATGAGCCTCTCACACATCATAGTGAACCTGGATAAAGTCATCAAAGTGTTTAAGAAGGTAATCAGGAAGAACTTTGGTTGCCTTAAACATCAGCTCACCCTTGCTTTCAAAATGCTCTAGTACCTTTTAGAAGAACTTGGTTCACTAACTATTTAGAGAAGGGCTATAGAGAAAAGAGGAGACAAAATAATCAGCAAGAAGATTTTGGCCCACCTACTCTACAATCCATTCTTTTGGTTTGTACAATCAATTTGTTCTTAATACAACTCTGTGGAAGGAAGAGAGGAAGAAGATGAAAAAAGTGGTTAAAGATAAAAATGAGGAAATAGAAGACCTGAAAGAGAAAATGAAGAGACAGAAACATAAGATGGACCATGCCTTAAAATTGGATAACCAAATAATAGCTTGTAGGCCTCCTCCTAGAGTATATGTCATTTCCTTGAAAGAGCAATTTCTCTTGTTCCAATTAATGATGACTATGAAAGATAAAGATGTTGAATTTTAGACAGCTCAGGAATTCTATGGTTTGTACCAAACCCTTCCTGTTTGGCAACAAAACCTACTTTGTGAATTGTATATGCACAATTTTATTATTCCTAAATAGACTGATTGGAATCCCTTGCTTTACATTTGAGACATACATCTAAAATCCTTGATGTCATGGATGTACAATGAAGCTAATTATGATAGACAATTAGATAATTACAGGAACCAAGAAAAATCAGAACAACTACCCTTTAGGGCTAAAAGTAGTAAGCCTGATGTTCTACTAAGGGATTGGTTCAATCTCACTTATGGGAGCACAAAAATAGAAACCAGGAACATAATTTTTGTTGTCAGAGAAGAAGTCTACACAAAGTATCAAGGGATGTCTTACTTCACATTTCAAAGAGCCCTAGCTAGTGTCAGAAATAGATGGAGCAGGTTTCCATAGGTTTTTAAGAAGTCTGAACCACATAGTCCTTTTAACCCAGAAGAAACAATTCACCGGGCACCTAAATACATCCAGTTAGGAAGACAAATCTAGTGTGAGCTCTAGTGTCCAATGACAATCTAGCCACCAATGCTTCTATGGCCCCTATATGACATTAATGCTACAAAATTGGAGCAGCTATAGGAAGATTACAGGATGGACTTCTGGGAGAAAACCAAAGGATTCTATTACACCTTCAAAAGCAAAAGGAGAGGAAAGACTGAAGTTGGAGAATTCAAGGGAGTTTCAAAGAAGTGAATGCTTGAGGACAAGCATTATGCTTGTAGGGGCAGATGATGGGGCAATAATTTGTCTTTATTTTATATTGATTTAATGCTTTGTTTTAAGACATTTTTAAAACACTTGTGAAGCTTTTAAGTACTTTAACTTATGAACATGCTATAAGTATAGTTAGATCCACAAAATGTATGGGTAGATAGTAGTGAAATACTTTGCTAAAATATTATATATATGCCGCAGTATTTCATATAATTGTTTGAATGTATGTCCTAACATTTGGATTAAGTTGAATAGTTGACTTGAATATATATGCATGTGCTACTAAATTTCTAGGAAAGAGGAGTGGCTTGAGAGTGGATCGAGAACATTGATGAGGAAGCGATGAAGTCCCAGCTATGATGAGGAGAACCTTTATAACACCATAGAACATGCCTGATAAATTGAAGGAACTACCATTTCAGGGAATATAGGAACACAATTATGCTATATTTTCTCTGTCGTCAATACTCTGTTGATGCGGTTATCTAGTCTTTATGATATTTTGTTGTGGGTTGTTGCACTCTCATTTATTTATGGTATGAATCAGTTAGAACTTATCTTTATGCTTTAAATAAATATCAATCCTCTATATAAAAGAATATGATTATTAGATTGTAGTTAGTTGGGTGGTTGTACCGTTGTTACAACTGAAAAGTAAAGTTACTTGTTTAGTTTTGTGTATTGTTTTACTATGATGTAATCAGTTTTCTGGAAATACAATGGAGTGATTTTGAGTTATATTCTATGTTATTAGTTAGCATAATTTGACCAAGGGGGACCACTTGGAAGGTGTATTATAGTAGACTAGGTTAAGTTTCTTTAAGCATTTGCAACATTTCAAGTAGAATTTATTGTTTCCTCTTGCAACATTATAACTTGTATATGTTCCTGCAACACCTACAGGGATAATTATAGTAAATTCTTTGGGTTGATAGAATAGGTTAAAGTTGAACTTATAGTTGTCAACATCAATTTCATTAAGTAGTTGTGTGTTAATAGCGTAAGTTTCTTTCATGTATTTTCCTTCCTGCAGTTTAAGTGACATGACTCTATGAGAGACTTAGTGCACAAACCGTGTTGTCCCATTTCAAGTATACATCCCTGGGTTGACAATAATCCTTAGTTTGAATACACTATTTCTAGGAGAATATTTTGCATGATTATTATTACCTATTGTGGGGTTGTTCACTAAGCTTTCTACTATCAGTCAACAACATATCCATGAAATTCGGTACCTCATATCCATATAATTCCATGAAAGGTGACATCTAGATAGACATGTGATAAGTGGAATTGTATCAATACTCACATAAATAAATCCACTTAACCCAAGCCTTTTTATATCCTTCTATGTAGTTCTTGAGGTACCCCTCCACCCATTTTTTGACTATCTCAGTCTGCCCATATGTCTGGGGGTGGTAGCTAGTACTCAGAGAGAGCTTTGTCCCGCATAATCTGAATAACTCCTACCAGAAGTGACTCATACATTGTCCCTGTCACTAACTATGCTCTGGGATAAGCCATGCAACCTAAATACCCCACAAAAGAACAACTCTGTCACCTGTGTAGTGATGTATGTAGCCACAATCAGAAAGAAGTGGGAAAACTTCATAAGCCAATCAACAACAACATATATACAGTCTTTGCCATGGTCTCTCGACAGTTCTATGATGAAGTCCATGGACAAACACTCCCACTTACTATTAGGAATCGGAAGCGGATGCAGTAAACTATTTGGTTAAGAGTGTTCCTATTTATTCTACCTAAAAGTAGGACACTCTCCAACATACTGTAACACCTCAGCTTTGGGCCCTTTCCAAGAAAAATACTCATGATTCTACTGATAATTTTATAAAAACTAGGATGTCTTGCCATAGGCGAATCGTGACAAAACCTCAACACCATCCTCCTCATCTCTGATCCTAGAACCAAATAAATGCGCCCTTTATAAATGATAAGCTCATTCACAAGGGTATAGTCACTGTCATGTATGACTCCATTTATAAATCTTGATGCACATGCATCCTTTGCATACTCAACAAGGATGAAGTGTCTCCAATCTTAAGATATATATGCTCAAATGGGGTGTGTGTGACAAGGCATCTGCTACAACATTTTGTGTCCCTTTGAAATAGGTGATATCAAAATCATATGACTTTAATTTACTTACCCATTTTTTTTCCTGTCATTTAGATTTTGCTACCCTAGAAAATGTTACAGGTTGTTATGGTATATTTTTATGCAAAATTTTATGCCCACTAAATACTGCCTTAATTTGGCCAAAGCATGCATTGTGGCCAACATCTCCTTATTGTAAATGTTGAAGCTCCTCTTAAGTCCCTTGAGCTTCCCACTCTCATAAATGATTGGGTGCTTTTCCTGCATAAGAACCACTCTAAAACCTTCTCTAGATGCATCATAATGTTGCTCAAATTGTTTGTTGAAATCTGATAAAGCTAGCACTAGGCAAGAAGTCATTAACTCATTGAATTTATCAAAACACTCTTACACCTCTGGAGTCCATAACAAAGCCCCTTTTCTCATCAAATCTGTCAAGGGTGCTACATGGCTGGAATAACCACTAAAAATCTCCTGTAGAACCCACACAAGCCCAAAAATCCTCTCAAGTGTGTAAGGTTTACCAGATTAGGCCACTCAACAATAGCACGAATCTTTTCAGGATCCATGCATACGTCCTGTGCACTAATAATGTGACCCAAATACAACAAATCTGACAGTCACAGATCGCATTTTGACTCCTTTGCATACAAGGACTCTTTGATCAAAATGCTCAACACTGTATCCAAGTGTTACAAGTGCTCGTCCCATGTTTTACTGTAAACAAGGATGTCATCAAAGAAAGCCAAAATGAATTTCCCCAACTGATGTTGGAAGACCCTATTCATTGTGGACTGGAAATTAGTTGGATCATTAGTTATCCCAAATGGCATAACTACAAACTCAAAGTGGCCACAATGACATCTAAATGTTGTCTTCTCTACATCCTTCTCTCTAACTCAGATTTGATGATATCCCGATCTCAAATTAATTTTATAAAAGAAACATGAACCATGAATCTCATCTATCAACTCATCAATCCGTGGGATGGGGTACCTATTTTTAATTATTTTTCTATTCAAAACCCTGTAATAAATGTACACCCTGAGCATGTCATCTTTCTTCTTCACTAATACCACTCAAGAAGCGAAATGATATTTACTTGTTCTAATTTGGCCCATGGAAAGTAACTCCTTGATGGTCTTTTCCATTTCATCCTTCAATATTTTTGGATGCCTGTATGGTGTAATAATAATGGGTTTGGCCCCCTCCTCCAACTCCATGATGTGCTCAATACCTCTATCAGGAGGTCTACCTAGTGGAATATCACTAGACACCTTATAATGCTTGATCCTTAGCTCCTATATGTTTGGTTGATACTCATGATTTTTTCTGCCCCTATGATAGCATCACAGTGTAATGAACTGCCCACTCAACCTGGTTATGTCTCAGCAATCTCTCCATGCATCAGTAGGGCATCATCCTAAACTCACTATCACGAATGACCTTAAGTATATGTGTCCTTTCATCCAACTAAAACTTCATCTCCATGTCTCTAAAATTGAGAGTGAACACTCCAATGTCATGTAACCAAGTCATACCAAGAACCAAATCTATGTCACCCATGTTTACAACATAAAACTCAGCTTTAAAATCAAAGTTATCAATCTTCAGGGGTAGACCTCTAATCTTCCTATCACATTTGAGGATGCAGTCATCAACTACCCTCACTCTCAGACCCTAAAACTACTATGTCTGAATCCCACACCTTACAACCAACTTGGAATCGATAAAATTATGAGTGACACATGTATCGAGCAAAGTGATAACTCGCCGCCTAACCAATACCCCTCTCATCCAGAATGATCCCTCATGTTGTACTCTAGCGAGACATGCCTCCTTAAGTCTACCCTTAGTCTTCTCATCACCTGTAGCCATTTTGTTCAATTTTTCATCATTTGTGCTTTCCTTTTCTTTATTTGATTCCTCATTTTTAGATTGTTGGTCTGAATTTTCAGAATCAAAATCATCATAATAAGCCCACATAACCTTTTTTGAATTGCCCTTCGATTTTAAAGGACAATAATGGTTTATGTCATAAGGTCCTTTGCAATATAAATACAATTTCTTCTTTCATAAATCATTAAGTGTTTCCCTGTCAAGTGGTGCAAAATATTTATCTCTATTCTCACTTTTAAATTTAGTCTTCTCTAGTATCTTAAAAAATGTTTAATTGTCCTTGGTGGAGGATGCTCTCTTCTGCTAAAATTTATTGACTGGGGATGCATGTTCCATATCTCTAGCCTTCTTCGTAGCCTCCTGCAAAGTGGAAGGATCAAAATCCTTTGCCTAACCTTTCAATGGTTTGGATAACCCTTCCACGAACAAGACTATCAATCTGCTATCAGATATGTCTGGCATCATAACTAACAACCACTAGAATTCATTAATAAAAAGATCCAAGCTTCCTGTTTGCTTTAATTGAGCCAAATCTCTGAAGTAGACATTTAGATATTTCTCATCAAACCTCTCCACTAATATGTCCATGAAGTCCTAGTAAAAAGTCATTTGATTGTGCTGAAGAGTGATCAAACCATGATACCACCAATCGTGTGCTACTCGCTCCAAATGTAAAGTGGCATATTTTATTTCCTCAATCTTTGTGATAGGCCTCAATGCTAGAAAGGTATCAAGCTTGTGGATCCAAGCTTGCGGTGTTAATCTACCACTACCATCAAAAGTGGACAAAGAAAGGTTGCATGTAGCACACTTGAAATCATTACTCTATCCCCTAGATCTCCTGTCATGTTTGACTCCATGGTAGTGTTCTCTCCTTTGGTTCACAAACCTCTCAAAAGTCATCCTGTCTTGCACCTGTCGTACCAATAGTTCCCATTCATCATTAGTAGCCATAAGGATGTCTGCAAACATCTCATCCCTGGCTTCCTTTACTTGTTCCAACACTAGTTCCTCTCTAACAAAGGCGGGGTGTGTAGGTTTGTCTGTTGTTCAATAATGTGTCCTCTGTGCATGTGGAGGACCATGAACACTCCTATTATCTTCTTGATCCATATTCGGCCTTGTTAGTGGATTCATACGCTCAACCATATTGTTAAGAGTCTGTAACGCTTGAGCTACCTATTTTTTCCCTATAACCATGGCTCTAAAGAACTCTTTAATGTCCTGATCTTCATTGTTCCTGTTTGCATTGGGGGGTTGTCATCATTCCTATCTCCCATGGTGACCGATTACCTATCTACAACTTGTTCACCTTCAAGGAAGGCTCTCCTACAAGTGTAATACATGTGAGGACCAACTTACTCTCGCTGCATGTAAAAACCCTAACCCTCAGGATGGAATGATTTAGCTCTGATACCAATGTAAGTACCCTTAATAGGCTCTAACAACTGAACTGTATTGTCTCAATATTTGTTTTGAAAGTTTATAATTTTTTTTGGGATTTTCAAGAGTTCAGAACAAAAAGTAAATATACCATAATCTAAAATTCTGAAACAAATTGAAAGACTGCTGCAACTTTGAATTGAATTCGTTGTAAATTGTCAAATACAACGAATACTTATTTTTAATGAAATTACTAGTAAAAATGATTTTACAACCATAAAGAACCTGATTTTTATTTACAGAATGCTGATAAAAACTAGTATGCTCAAACAATGGATGCAACTGTGATTTCAAACCCTCAAAACATCAATCTCGACCCTCATGAATTTTATTTGAATTACCAAATCGTAGCTTCTTGGGATTTGTGCCAATTTGGGATTGACTACAAATTCTTGTTTATGGCTACAAATTATAATGATGGTCAATCTCTGCACTTATTCCTCCTTATTCTAAAATGTTGATATTGTCTTCTTCCCTCTCAACTGCTGAAAAGCAATACTAATGAAGCACAAACAAAGTCTCTGAATAAAACCCTTTGATAATCCAAATTCAATGGATATTTCACCAGCTCAAATGGATATACATAAAAGAACTACGTTCTCCAATGCCATAAGTTGAAACCCTTCTCAGAGCTCAAGACAAATCGATAATCAAATAACAATAACAATGGATTCCTTATCTTTTTCCAATGCAAGCATAAATAATCTCCAAAACCCTAAATCATAATTCCTTGGAAAGTTATGATTTATTTCCTTAAATTCATTGGAAAAATAATCATTAAGTAGATTTAATGATTTAGACTTAGGAAACTCCATTAATAATTCTCCCCAATTAAAATATTCATTTGGCCCCATTCGATGAGAAATTGATCCTTCACTTAAGTGATTTAATATAAAGTTATTTTAAACTTTAATATTATTTTATTAATCATTAACTAGTGCTAGATCCATTGAAAATGCAATAACTCACTCAAAACTATGAATTTGGCCATGTTGTCTGAAAAAGAAGTTAGAGTAACCATTTCCCATGTGACCAAATAAACTTGCTAAAAATAGAAAACTCAACAAAATGAAGTCTAAATCATCTCTCTAACCCAAATAAAAGGCACTAAGGTCTACAGATGTCAAATCACCGGACAACCAAACTCTCTTGTGCTCAAGCTGAACCCCTATCCATCTCTATTAGCCTACGAGGGTCCAATGATAGGCTAACCAACAACTAGAATGATGTCTCTAGCTAGAAGGGGACATCACAGTTCCACACAAGTCATAGGAGTACCTGATCCAATGCACTATAAAAGAAAACTATACATTTAAAAAAAGAAGCACATGAAAAGAAAAGGGATCCATCATTACCTGAATGGAAAATCCCAAGGTTGGACTACTGCATATCTTTAACTCCTTCCACTCTGCTACCCACAAATGCTTGTAAGAGATGAGAGAGATTGGTGTTAGAGCTCGGGATGACAAGTCATTTCATATACAACATCAATAAATGCATAATTTTCAAGCATAATGCATTAAACCAGTTTCACAATCATCATATATATAAGAAAAAAGCAAGAAAATATCATCAATATTCATTGAATTCTAAACTTCATTGTTTTATCTAACATGATTGTTCACTGTGCAGGTATATGAATATTCTTATTCCTAATCAAAATGCTCATAATATCAGATATCACAACATGTGGGGTAAAATGGGCTCCTACAAGGGTTGAGATCAACATGATGTCCTATTTTGTTTTTCTAGAGATAACAATATAGAGTACAATGCTATGACAATGAAGAAATAGTGGATCAGTGATTTCCAAGGTCAACATAGTGATAAGTAACGTGTCAAGACAATGATTTCCAATACTAGCACAATGGAGATACATGTAATTAGAACAATAGAGATCAAAAGCAACCATGAAAAATAGATAAACCACTGGCATGTAGAGTATTTGAAGGAATTAGATGCAAATGACAATGATTTGAAAAGGTAATGAAAATAGTAGGGCATAATGTATACTGCATTCAAGAAATAGTCCAGAGAATGAAATACAATGATATAAGGATCAAAAGATCAAGTGAGAGATAAAGACTATAACAACAAAATTTCACAATTTCAAAAGAGACCATGGAATGATAAATCAATAATAAAAGAGGTTGATATGTTGATGGCGATACATCAAATATTTCAATGAAAGTGTTATAGAAAAATTAGAACAAAGATCACTATAATAATGTTTGAAGACAATGTTGTTATTGAGAAAAATCAAATACATTGAGGAGGTCAATACGATTTCGATGTACAAATATGAAGATAATAACAACATAGGTCAAATCCACTACTTTGGAGACTAAGAGGTCTGCAAAATAAATTACAACACTCCCAAGATAAGTATGAAAACCAAAGATCCAAGATATTGACTCCCAAAAGGATGAAATCAAGGTTGCAAATGACTAGAGATATTTTGAAGATAAGGAACAAAGAATAGAGCCTTAAGAATAGTTGGATACAAGCCAAGTCAAGACACAATATTAGGATACCATGATAAACTATGCTATCATAGTAGTCAGGGCATGAAATAGGGTCAAACAATATAAAGAAAGATACTTTGAGTGATGTTTACAAGGCAGATTATAAGGAACGTCTTAAGATCATGATAAAAACATAAATACATTTTAATTGTCAAAGCATGTATAATGCTCATCAAATAGATGCCAAATAGAGATGACCATGATAAAAAAGTAGGGACAAGTGATTTTCATTGGTAAGATCAATATTGACGAAGAATATGAGAATCGTGGTCACAAGAAAAAGTAAAGCACATTTAAGAAAATAACAATCCCATCAATGAGCAATGTTTGGATGAAAGAAATAGTAGTTTCATTCTCAAGGAGAATCAAAGCTAGAGTTTCATGCATATTCAAAATCTCATTCTTCATTATTTGTAGATTATTAATTTTTATTCAAAGCTTTTGGCATAAAGAGGACATTTGAGCACTAGTTTTCTTTCATTTTTTTTGATCGGTAAAAGGCCATAGCCAAATTTTTTATTAATATAAAATTGAAAATTACAGTCTCCATTCACTGCGGGCACTGGTAGGAAAGAATGGAGAAGAAAACCTCCAGTCTAGCCCAGGACTGAGGTCCAGATCATTACATTTACTTATGAAGGCATTCCTTCATTTACAAAAAATAAATCTATCCAGTTTTGTTTTGTATTCATATATGCGTACATTCTGTTACCATCTACATCTTACAAACTTCGTTATCCTGATGGTTTATTGAAGTTCCTGTCCTGATCAAGCCCTTTTGATATAAAGAATCTCCATTTTCTCTGCTAACACCATTTATGACATGTGAATCATGTCTTTACCATATTTTAAGCTACTTTCTGCATGTCTATTCTTGCACATTGTAACTATAGACAAAATACTGACACATCTCATATGTTAGCCTTCATAAATTTCCTTAACCCCTTTTAAGACTCTATTTCTTCTAAGGAATAAGGTTAGTCCATATTCATAAGTTCATTCCATATACCAATGTTGTATTATATTATCCTTCTATTCATGAAGACAAAAACATAACTTTATCCTATGATACATACTATGTTTCTACGAACATCACTTAACTACTAATGATGCCATTGAGGTTTGTGTATTTCTGAATATACCCAATTTAAAAGTAGATGTACATTGTGTGTATATACACACACACACACAAAACAATATTGATCTATTCTATCCCAAGGAAATGTTAAGAGATTTATATATTCCCTCTATTTTTATCTCGTTATAAAATAAATTCTGGGTGTTTTTCCAAAAAATCACATTGCCTACCAGATAATCATATCATTCATTACCATTAGTTGCTCACATATCTAAATTCTTTCCTAGGTTTCCTTGAATATACCACCTTGTTTGTTTGCCTTTAATCTTTGAATTCTACTTATCATATTCATAAACTAAATGATTTCTTTTGTAGCATATCCCAGAGTATTCATTACTAACTACCCTTAAGTGCTTCTTTATACATAATTGATTTTGCTCTACACAGACCTATTCTATAATTTGTAAAGGGAAATTACAGTTATACACAGGCAATATTCATCTATATTTATTCAAAAAGAGTTTAAAGCGCCATGCCTTTGCATCTTCTTTATGCACCCATATTTTAATCTTATCTCTTTTTTGGCTTTATTTAACACATTTTAGTATGGAAAAGTGCTCATAAATCCAAACAGTCATTGTTTAATACTTTATCCCCCTGAATAATGCCATTATATTATGGAAATTCGTACTTCTATTTTTCTTTCATTGATAAAAGCATCTAAGCTTTTTAAAGGCGCCGAGTTTGAGGGTAGAAAATAGTGAGGAAGTTTTCTTTTCCATTTTCCTTGCCATAGGTTTTATCACATTTAAATAGATATGCTATTCTTTTGGGGCCCAAAGATCATGGAGGAGGGGCAATTTTTACAAATTTCACAGTGAGACCACAGAGATAAACCATATAAAAGTCCTTTCAATGATAAATACAAGAGGTTTTAATTGAGAAATGATACTGGTAACAACTTTTTCACTAGGCTTAGTTAGGAAGCAACCTCTCTTATGAAATAAATTGGAAGAAAACCAAAGACAAGGAAAAAGTAATGGCTTAGAGACATTTGTCAAAGTGAAAGAGATATTAACTATTATGAGGTGTTTTTTTTTTGTTCTATGAGGTTTCTTTTAGAGTTATTCATCATATTTTCACTAACTTGATGATAGTCTGTTCACTTTATTGACACCATGTTTAATCTATAAAGAAGAGATTTCACCGTCTTCATGTTCAAGAACTGCTAAAATTAGAGCACTCACTACTTTTGTCTTCAAAGAGAATTATTCAAAAAGTAATGGCTTAGAGACATTTGTCAAAGTGAAAGAGATATTAACTATTATGAGGTGTTTTTTTTTGTTCTATGAGGTTTCTTTTAGAGATATTCATTATATTTTCACTAACTTGATGATAGTTTGTTCACTTTATTGACACCATGTTTAATATATAAAGAAGAGATTTCACCGTCTTCATGTTCAAGAACTACTAAAATCAGAGCACTCACTACTTTTGTCTTCAAAGAGAATTATTCACTGTCACAAGGATCCCTCGTGTCCTTTTATATCAAGTTGAGGACAACTATAAAGAGTGGGGGTCCAACAATAATGCACGAGCTATTAGGATGCAAAGTTCATGGAGAATGATAGTGAATAGGACAACACTAATAACATTTATATCCAATGAGATAGAGTAGAAATTCACTACAAAACATGAAAGATAACAGTCCACATACAATGAAATGATAGTAAAAAAGACCATAATATGACAGGGTTTTCAAATAATGAAACCATGGCCTAAAAATGGGTTGTAAACCCTCAAGTTTTTGTTGTAGATATTGATCAAACAAAATGCAGAGTATTATAACCAGAAGTTGTAGGCTCTCATGATACCTTTGTTGTTGAAAGTGAACAAAAGGAAAAGCTTTAATGCTTGCTTGATTTGGAAACTTATCGCATAACAGAGACATGAATGAAACAAAAATACAAGTTCGAAACAAAACAACCATGACATATAAAAATAAATTATAAACCTCAAGTTCCTATAGCAAAAAAATGATATGCATCAAATATGTAGAAATGTAAAGTCACATCCTGTTCTTTCTAAATTAGCAAGTACAGATAGAGTTTCCAAATCTAGAGCTAGAAGCATAGATTATAAAATGCACAAAGAACTAAAAATTAATGCTCAATATTTCCAGTTACAGACAGAGCTTGAAGTTAAACATCAAATATGCAGAGAATTAAAACTATATCCATTATTTTCTATATAAATGAAGCTCGAAGCAACATTTTGTTCATAAAGTAAAGCTTGCTAGGCTCGACTTCAATGAGCACATGATCTATATAAAATCTCCAGAAAACCTCAAGAAACCCCATGAAATCCAGAAAACCATGGCGACGTCCAATAATATGAAATAACAAGAAAAATGAATGGAAATGGAGTGAGTGGTAGTGTTTTGATTTAGGGTTTCCTTTACCCTAAAAGTCACCGACCACTTAAAGGCATTTTTGCCTTTGCTTTTAAAAGAAAAAAAACAAAACATTTTCTTCATATTAATACCCCTCTTTTAAATGACTTATGTGTTACTTTATTTTTATTATTTTTGCATCCATTTTAATATAAAAACAATATTAAAGTGATATGTTATAAATCACTTTAGTATTATTTATGATGCAGAAATAATAACACTATTCTCTAATTACTGAGTCAAAGGGGGTGTTGTTGAAAACTTATGAAGTTTCCAAGCATATCTAGGGAATTTGGAAGGAGTTGCAAAATATTTGGAGGGAATATAGGGACTATTTGGAGTTGGTTTGGAGGAGGTTGGAGCGTTTTTAGGTGTTTTTATGGTTGAACAAGTTAAGCATTGACTTTTTCCTCATGTTTAAGCCTTTTTGCAGTTGTTTGAGGCACTTAAAAAAGGCTTGAAAGTTGTGTATGACCTTGAAGGTTATGGATCCCAATTTTCATGCAGCTCTTTAGAGAAGTATAAATATGTTGAGACTTCATTTTTGAAGCTAGTTCTTGGCAGCCTTCCATGCTATATTGTAACTTTTTGAAAGTTCTTTTAGCAAGATATTGTTTTGTAACTCATTCACAAACTTGTATGTAGCTATTAGAAAGCATTTTTGATCAATAAGAGAAGCTACTTTACCTTTTCTCATTGTTGTTTATTATGTAACCTTATGGTGAAATTATCTTGCCTTTTATTTATGTCCTATCATCTTTACCTTTATGTATCTAAATATGTAGTTTTGCAAGTCATAGCTTGTGTTTAACGAGTGAAGGTGAAAGTTTAAGTTGTGTTAGCATTTCCTTCTAAATGATTTCCTTCACATATTCAACCTAGTTATGAAACATTGTTGCAAGACCATATGAAATGTTGAGTTGGGTATGCCATGGTTCTTGTTATTGATTATATTGCGTGTTCAGAATAAACAATACTATAAGTCTTGCAAAGTCATTTTGTGCATCAACTTTAGGATTAGTTGGCATTTTCATGTTTCCTTCTCCCCCTTTCCTCCGCAAAAGCTTAGTTTAGTTAGTTTTAGGTGAAGTATCAAGAGAAATCCAACCTTCTCCGGAGGTTCATTCTCACTGCAAGTTACCCACAACCTGAGAACGTTCCCATGTGTCACTAGATTGTTGAACTTCTGGTTCAATAGTGTGCAAACCTAGTTGATAACAATAACATCAATGATTGCTAAGTTGAGTTTGAACCTAGAGTACATCCATCATTGTGACTTCATCCCATATTTATGAATTTGTCCTCTAACAAAGCAAATATCCAACACAAACTTCAAGACACTTCATTAAAGAAGAGAGATTATTTTTGAATAAAATCCGCCCCCCGCNTCCCCCCCCCCCCCCCCCCCCCCCTCTCTCTCTCTCTCTCTCTCTCTCCAAATATGATGACTTGCCCCATTCACCCTCTTATCTTAACTAAACACATGTTGGCTTTATTTGATGCATTCAATCTAGTAATCTCCTAATTATTTGAAGAATCAAACAATCATTTATTGTAGAGAGAAATGAATATTGACACATCTTGATTTGGTACAATACAAGGTTTAACAAATCACATACTTAAGCGCTTGCCTAATATTTTCAATCATTGTTCAATTTTCAAGGGTTGATATAGGAGAACATGCCTCCTTGTGACAAACTGTCAGCCCTTAAAGTATTTCTTAACATTACCAAGCCTTACATATTCAAGAAGAGCAAAACAAATGATTATATATTAGGCAAATTTGTTGAGCATAACACCTTTGATTTCCATTTCAAGTTTGAACCTAAAGTACATCCATTATAGTGAGTTCCTCTGCTAACATGAAGATCCACATAGGCTTAAGACACTTCACTAACAAAGATACAATATTTCTAAATAAATTATTAGATTGATCATATAATCTTCTTCATTTCAAAGACACTCTTGATGTACATATATCTCTCCACAATATTTATATTTCCTTATGAAACAAATATAATTAATCAATCTACCAAATTCTCTACCACATTTGTAATTATTTTGTACTATTATTGCTTAATTGAGTACATTTGTTTAATTGACACTATGAGAAAATATATTTTCTTTTACATGTATCTATGATTTATTTTATTTTTATTTTAAAAAATGCCTCATCGTATCATAAGGATTTTTTATTTATTATAAATTTATATATATATATATATATTTATATCGAAGTACATAATATAGATGTAAAAACCAATTTTAAATGTCCATGTCCCTTCCAAGCAGTTTGAGATTTGTGGTAACATTTGTTTGGCGGGTAGAATAGATACACTTCCTCTTCAGTTCTTTGCGAGTTCGTTCTTTCTGCAATGGACATTATATGCCTTCCTTTAGCGCCTTCTCAGAGGGCAAAACTCGCTTCAGCAGGCTACACCACACTTGATTCCATTCACAGCCTTTCTCCTTATGACCTCGCCTCAGGTTTTCTCATTCGCCCTCTTTTAAGCTGCAATTATTTGGTGAGATTTTAAAATCATGCAGTCAAATTTCTAAAAGAATCTTCAAATTTTGTTTAATTTCCAGTAATTTTGCCGTTCTTTAGTTCCTCGCAATTGAAATATTGCTCCCGAATTCGTAAAATGTCCTTGATTTTAGTAATATATTATGTCTTCTAATCTTTGATAAAGGTATGCGTTGTAATGGTTTGAAATATAAGTTACTCTGGAATGTGCTAAGTAATTCTTATTGTTACATTATAGTGTTTAAGCGGAAGTATGCACCATGTATACACTGCATAGTGGTAATTATATAGGGATAAAATGGACCCAGTTGCAACGGTCAAGGAAAAAGGAGACAAGTCGTCATTGTTGTTGCAGTTGATTACTATAAAGTGAGCACCACAAGAAGTGGCAACTAACTTCGACACCAAGGTAAATAAGACTTAGGAGAGGATACTTGCTTTTGCACGACTTCCAGATAAAATGACATTTGTATACTATCTCAAGTTTTTCAATTCAAATATCTCAGTGATGATCCAATCACTAGGAGGGTAGACTCTTCTAATGACATTGAGCTGGTGGTAATAGCAGACAATAATCTAATATATGTAGGAAGGCTCCCTCTGAATACCCATGCCTATGTTCCCTGAATTCTCACCCCCAATACAAGTTGATGCTTCAAGTACAAGGCTTACTTTTCTGAGTTCTCCACAAGTACCTCCATCCATGTATGTCTACTCTCCTTGTCATGCATCCATGTCTCAAGCTACCCTATAGTTGGATGATACGAACAGCAGTTTGAGGAGTTTTTCAGTTGAAATCATCTATTTCAGAAGGCAGCAAGTTGCATATCTAGGCATCCATGTCTCAAGCTACTTTGGAGGTAGGTAACATGAAGAGCATACCGAGGAGCTTTTCAATTGAAATCATTAATTTCAAAAGGCAGCAAGTTGGATATCCTAGGCCTACATATTAGAACGATCAAGGCCTAAGGCCTCAATCCAATCAAATTGATATCGGAACCAACCTCATTACCAAAATCAAGGTCAAGTATAGAATCAATCCCACATGCAGTTACAGAACTAGATTGTCCTTGTAGGGACACCATTGCAATAGATTCTGCATGACCCAATAAGAGATCTCATCCTAAGATAGAACAATTTTGTGAAGGATACCAATATGTGGTGTTTTTTTTGCAATGCTGCTCATGCTATGAGAGCTTACTTCATGGGAAACAAATAGTAAAAGATTGATGCACAAAGACAAGTTGTTGCTATGGAAGGAATTCCACTATTGGAAACCTCAAAATTAGTCTGTAAGAGTGCAAAATGCGGTCCTCATAACTCAAGTGCAAGAAATGTCCTTGCAACAAGAGGAAGAGACTGTCTTGGAGCATGCATTGTGTCCATGCAACAAAAGGAAGAGACTGCCTAGGAACATGCCTTGTTCTCATTGATGGAGAAGAAAAAACAGTCTTTATGAATGTTCCTTGTACCTCTACAGCTTATTTGGTATGGTTTGATTACGCTGCCAGATCTAAACGTAGGATGCTGGAGAATCAAAACCAAGGACTGTAATCCATTATCCAAATCATTACAACTGCTCTGAAATTCAACATTCCCACAATACAAAGGTGGGATGCGAAAAATGCAGTTGAGTAGTCTTAAGTGACTGAGGAGTAAGTTCCACTAAGAGCAACTAATGTTGGGAGGGATTGAAAGACCAAGATATTAGGTGAACTAGGGTTACCTAGTAAGAACTTAGCCTTTCAGTGTAACCAATGCATTGGACCAATTGAAGCAAGCAACTATAAATGTCTACTTAGAGGATGTTTTGTCCATTTCTTAGCAAATAAGTTTGCTATAGAAAGCTTTGAAGACACAAGAGAATCCTATTAAGTTGACAGCATAAGTCATTAACACTTGAAGGAATGTAATAGATTGATCTAAAACCATTCCAACTGATTAGCATGCTGCCTTCCACAATGTTGGCATAGAGGTAAGTAAACGAAAGCCAATGCCTTTCTATATGACTTTAATTATTTGAAAAAAAATATTACATAACTCCATGATGGACTTTGGTCCAAGTACCATGATCATGGCTAAGAGCGTTGCTGATGCATTAGAACATACTTATCAACCAATGGGGAAAGCAATAATGCAATTATAGTGAAGAGTTCCAACCATAAGCATCCTTAAGGATCTACCTCACTTTATATGCTCGTCCAAGTATCATTGGACCTCAAGATGTAATAGTCATTAATATCCCTTCGGTCTTGTCCATCCAAAGATTTCATAATCAAAACATGAGGTTATCTATCCTTGGATTGTTCTCACTTTGTTTTTGGAACCATTGCACAAAAAGGAAAATATTGCTAGAACCCATATCCAAAGAGCATATCATCCATGAGAGGATCACCAACTTTGAGTGCGCACTTACGAAGTTTTCCAAAGAAAAGGTTAAACCTCGAGCTGATTGAAGATGAAGAAACCTAGCCAATTCACACCCCATCTCAAATAAATGCCTAGACGGAAGAGAGTGGTGAATGGGACCCTTTTGGCAACTATGATTTCATTGGCCTTGGGACTTACATCATATTTGAGGAAGGCTAGATTGTACTTGAGGTGAACACCCTAGAGACATTGACCACAAGGAAGGAGAAATAGACCTCAAAATTGTGGAAGTTGTAATTTGTTGGTGCTAGAAGTAGCAATGGCTCAGCTGCTATTGTGTGTTTGGTCTTGCTCAAAGCAAAGAAATTACTTTGAGCATTCCACTTCCAATTTAGCTGAACCAATAATGAAGTTGAATACAATTCACTAATACATGGTCTCTCTTTTGCTGAAAAAATTGAATATAAAGCAAGTACAAGTGTCTGGATCAACTAAATCAAGGGAGTCGTCATTTCCAAGAACATATAAATGAGATCTTATCAGCATAAAGTATGGGATCTCTTAGAGAGTTGAAGCTCTAAATTTCCAATTAAGTAAGCTGAATCGCCATTATCGGATCCCAAGTTGATTTGACAAAAGATCTTTTGTTCAATAAAGACCATGCCAAGTTGATTATTCAGCTTGCGATTCTAACAACATGGATCATTGGCATGTATTCGAGAGTGATGCTCAAATAGCATAGTTCCTTCAACAATATGGTGAATTAGCCAACTAGCTGTAGCAAAAAATACAAGAATCATATGGGGATCATTCCAACTAAATCCCAACAAGCATTTGGAAGGGTTGATCATTCTTGAGAACTTGTGTAGCTTAGATGATGCATAAGGGGACAAGTGAAAGTTTAGGACTGACAAAAGAGATTATGTTGAAGTGGAAGTGGCACTAGGCAAGAGGGTGAAGGTTGGCAAGGTGTGCAATAAAAAGGATGTTCACAAGTTTCGCCTTTGTGCCAAGTATGATCATGTTATAGCATTATATTATGGAGAATTGAATGGATACAATAAGGAGGTAATTCAACACACATAGTGCTCTTTGTGGACGCCAAGCTAGTGAGACAAAAGCATAGGCAGACACTTCAATCCCAAAATAGAGGCCTAAATGGAGTAGGAGTTGACAACGCTTCTTGATTCGGAGACCATTTTTCCAAGTAAATACTCATGTGTGTCTAATGTTGGTTTTGTTAAGGTTGAAACTATGAAGACATTAGGCTTATTGTTGACTTCAAGGACTTAATTAAAGCATCCCTCAAGGATCACTATCCACTACCTTATATGGAGTAGATATTGAAAATAGTGGCTGGTTTCGAATTCTTCTCTTTCTTAGATATCTTTTTGGGATACAATCAAGTTTTGGTAAGGAGGAAGATCAGCATAAAACAATGTTAGCTGCTTAAGTGGGGAACACTTGCATATGAAAAAATGCCTTCTGGCCTATCAAACATGTGAGCTACCTTGCAACCTGCAATGGATATTGCCTTTAAAGCATTGATAAATGAGATCATTCTGATTTATCTAGATTATCTTATGGTGGTCTCAAAAGGAAGGAGGATCACATAAATGCGTCTAGAACAAGTCTTCTAGAGGTGAGGAATTTGGAATATCTCTCAACCCAAAGAAGTGTATCTTTGTTTTACTCAAAGAAAACCCTTGGACACGTGGTTTTAAAGGAAGGAATCTCTATTAGTCTAGATAGGGTACAAGCTATCCTTGAGCTCTTCTTGTAGGTATTCAAGAAGGTGCTACAATCTTTTCTTAGGATCATTAATTTTTATTGGCAGGTTTATCTTTGACTTTGTAGGATTGGTGAGAAATCCTACTCTTATGCTCATGAAGTATCAAGAATTGAAGTGGTCTTTAGAAGGGAGGGAAGCATTAAAAGCAATCAGGTAGGCCATAAAAACAACTCCTGTATTGAGAAATTTGTATTTTTCCACGGATTTCATCATTTCTGTCTTTGAAGGTGATCGTAACATAGCTATGGATGACGATGTAGTGAGCATCCAATTGCACTAATGATAAAAAATGTCAAGGAGTATGAGGTCAAATATAACTTTGTTGAAAAATAGACCTATGCATTAACCAAAGGGCTAAATAAAATTTAGTTGCTTGATATTCATTAGTAGGATAACATTGTCATTCATTCAAGCATTAGAGAATAGATCACAGAAGGAAAAATAAGTGAAAATAGAGCAAACTGGATTAATAAAATCCTTGAATCTAATGAAACATTAGGCCAACCAAATTGGTAAGAGGGAGGGCTATATGCCAACCATTCTTGAGAATACCAAGCCACTAGCTAGTTAGAATACTGAGACATAGGTCATCTTAGAAAATCATGAAGGAGAACCAAGGTCATGGATCAGTGAAAGAGTTTGATTCATGGAAATCAGGCAGCACCCAAGTGATTTGCCTTCTTCTAAAAGAAGCGCTTATCAACTACAAGGAATGCCCTATTCCTTAGTCAACAAGATCCTCTTCGGGCTTAGTTGTATTGTAGAGAATTCAGCTGAAGCGATAATACATGAGTTTCATGAAGGAAACCCAAGAGGACATTTCTTAGCTTGCACAGGCTGGAAAGATAATTTGGGCAAGATATTACTAGCATGCTTTGTTTGTGGACTGCCAAAAATGGATAAGGAAGTGACAACAATGTCATTTAAAAAAAAAAAAAGATACAATGCTACGCTTTCCCTAAATTTGACATCCATAGATGAGCTCTTGCTTGGTGGTGGCTAGATTTTATTGGCATTAGAAATCTTGTTTCAAGTGCTAAATACAAGTGGAGCCTCATGGGTACAAACTACTTCACAAGGTGGATAGAAGCAATACCCCTTAAAGAGGCTATTGAAATTGTGATTATCAACTTTTTGGAGGATATTCTCACTAGGTTTGTGGTTCCCCATATTTTTATATCAGATATTGCAAAAGTATTCATAGGTGCAAAGTTTTCATAGTTTGCTCAAGCACGGAATCTATATGAAACATCTTCAAATTATTAGAAGTGGGGTAATGGAATCATGGAGTCTATCGATAAGAATTTAATTAGAAGAATTAAAAGGGTCAACTCCGGATACTAGAGTGGATGGCATCAACATCTAAAGCAAGCTCTATGGACAGATCATATAACTCCAAAAAAGATATTGACACATCCCCTTACACTCTAGTATATGGCAAAGAGGCTTTTTTACCAATCTCCCTAGGGCTTCCCACACTTAAATTAACAAAACAAGTAGAGATAAAGGAGAACGGAACTATGGAGATCCAGTTGGCCAAGTTGCTGGAATTAGAGGAAAAATGAAAATCAGTGAGGAATTTGATGTGAGACCAGCAACGAATTGTCAAGTGATGGTTTGACGAAATGCTTGTCAAATGCTCTTGTGAGCCGAATTTTCAGGTCAGTGACATGGTCCTAAAAAAAAACCAAAGAACTTCAAAGGCCAAGCGATATTTTGAGTTTGATTCCTTGTGGAGAAGCTGTTGCATGATCTCAACTTCTATGGAAGCCGATTCTTGTAAGCTCACGAACACTATTGGTAATGTACTGGATATCTCATTTATGTAACAACCAGCCTCAAACCCTTTCCAAATTTCACGAATCAATTTTGCAAAAACAATAATTTCAGCACACAGGCATTTCCTCAAACAGTTCACATGCATGCATATTATTTTTATTTCAACTAAGAGTCCTTGTAATAATTTCTTATTGATTTGAAATACTCATAAACTCCATGAAACAACAATTTCAATCGGAAAATAACAATTTACTTTATTCAAATATTGAAATATACAAATGACAACTTGCTGCAATAAAGGCAGAGTACAAAGAGTTGCTTATAATTTTTTGACCTTATATCATAGCAGATTTAAACTTTAACGACTCTTCTTTGATATCACCCAACAGCTCATGCCACTCCTATCACCCTGTTGTAGCATCAAACAATCCTTATTTTTGCACTAAAGTCCCATGACCTGTTAGCAACCAACCCTTCCTCAATCTGCTAATACCATGCTCAGTACCACTAAAAACTGGGAGTGACCCAACACAAAATCTCTAGCGCAGGCACTTCTTACACCCAGCAGCAAGTTGTTCAAATGCCAGCCAAAGTATTAATATCATTTGTCAAGAGTCGACCAACCTTTCATGTGCCAACCTGCCATACATTCATGCCACTCCCAGGGAAAATAGTTGCTCAAATAAGAGACTCAAATATTCTCCAATTGAATAATATCTGGCTTAAACCTCATGCAACCTAGGTGAAGTCAAATGACTTGTCATAGGTGTTTACAACCACACACGAGTGCTCTTAACCTGCATCACTTAGCTTGACTCCACCCTATATCTGCTATTTGAAGGTATTAAACCCCTCACCTTACCTCACTCATTGTTATGTCGCTTTTTTCGAGTTCTCTTGTAGTGTAGTTGGTGCCGATTTTCAGTGTTTGTGTCAGCTAGTTTAGAGGAGTATTTTGATGTCGCCAGTGAACTCAAACGATTTATTGGAGTTGACCAACACTTTCCGGAGGGATTTCAGACAATTTGTCTGTACTTACTATTTATAGTAAGTGTCACTCTGGACGCTGTATTTGGTCAGTTGACAATGTTACCATTTTTGGATAGTTGGTGATTACTTAAATTGATGATATTTTGGTGACTTATGGTGATTTGAGATATTATTTTAAATAGCGTTAAATACTAAGTTAAATTCAATATGCAACTAACGTTATTTTATTCAATAAAGTAATTTTATATTGTGCTTGGGGACTTATACGTTTTTGAATTATTAAATAAAATGTTTACTTGAGGTAGGCGCCAACATAGGGAGACATAAGGAGTTGATAAAATTAAATTAAAAAGATTGCAGAACCCTAATTAGGGCCTTGGACTTGGAGTTTATGAAAAGATATTTAGGAGCTCTTTACGAGCATGTTGAATATTATTATTTAACTGTCAGAAAATTTTGCGTGGTTTGAAGATTGGACTTGGTTCATCTTAGCCTTCCTGAGGATGAAATCTCTCTTGGAGATGATTAGTTCCGGTGATGAAAGATCCACCTTGGCTAATATTTGTTTTGGAGATAGCAATCAGGTATTTCGCTGCGCTTTTCAAGGATCGAGTTATCAAATTTGTTTGTAGACTCTTACTAGACAAATTCATAGATCATAGGTGTTTAATCAAATTTTGATATTGATTTGGCAAATTTAATGTTTGATTCTTTTGAGATAGAGATACAATACTGAAGACAAGAAATCAGACTGTCCCTTGCGCCAACACTAGAAGACATAAGAAACATTTAAAAGGGAATACTAGATGCTGTGCACACATTTGTCTTGTAGTGATCTTATGAGATGTGGATGTAAGAGGAATAGCTGATCCAAAGAGATTTAACAAGATACAGCTTTGAGGAAAATTGTGGGCTGTAAAAAGAGTATTTGAAGAGTCTTAATTCATTTTGGATTTTCTAATACCTGTCATACAGCAACAAAGAAGTATGAAGTCAAACAAAAAAACAAAAGCATTTAGCAAAGTGATGTGGAGGATCTTTGAGGGGTCAAACTTTTAGAAGGCAGAGTTTGAATTTACATGGATTCTACACCTATTACTTAGTACTTTTAAGTGTTGGAAAAAGGGCAAAAAATAAAGTAGCCTCACTTCATGGGAAGAGTTTGGAGGCTTTTAGAACTCTATTCACCTGCCCAATCAGCAAAGGAGGAGGCCCACGTGAGCTATTGGAGTCCATTTTAAGCCAGGTCTGCCACTTGAGCATAATATTTGAAGTTGCTGCTGTATAAATTTTCCGATACCACTATAATAACCACCCCCAAAACCGTTTTCAAATTTCATGAATAAATTTTGTAAGAAATGATAGTTTCAGAACACACGCATTCTGTCAAAGAGTTTACATGCATGCATATTTTTTGAAGTATTTCAACTGAGAGTCCTTGTAATAATTTCTTACTAATTTGAAATACTCATAGACTACGTGATATGGAACAAATGACAGTTTGCTTTATTCAAATATTGAAATATAGAAATGATAGCTTCTTGCAATAAACACAGAGCACAAAGATTTACAAATATAATTTTCTGACCTTGTATCATGGCATATTTAAACTTTAGTGAAACTCCTTTGAATCACCCTGCTGTAGCATCAAACAATCCTTACGCCTACACTTAAGTCCCACGGCCTGTAAACAACTAACTCTTCCCTTACTATGCTAATACCAAAGATGAGATCAACTAGCAGAGAATCTCCACCAGTAGCCATGTCTTACACCTAGCAGCAAGAGATTTAAACGCCAATCAAAGTATTAATATCATTTGTCAAAGAGAGTTGACCAACCTTCCACGTGCCAACCTACCATACATTCATACCACTCCCATAGAAGATAGTCACCCAGCAAAGAGACTCTAATCCGCTCCAACTGAACTAAGATCTGGCTTAAAGCTC
Source organism: Thuja plicata (assembly GCA_018584345.1). NCBI lineage: Eukaryota > Viridiplantae > Streptophyta > Pinopsida > Cupressales > Cupressaceae > Thuja > Thuja plicata. The sequence goes on along the minus strand of MU226648.1, from coordinate 2,358,075 downwards.
AATCTACCCAGTTGAAGTCAAACGACCTGTCATAAGTGTTTAGAACCACATAAGACTGCTCCCAACCTGCAATGCTCAGCTTAACACCACCTTATATTTGCTATTCAAAGGCATTAAACCCCTTGACTTGCACCTTATCTCACATGTCCAACCCATCTAAAGATGGTGTTCAGCATTAGATTTACTAATCTCCACCCCAAGCAATGGATCTATACAACGTCCAGCCTCTACTAACATTTATGCCCAGGCCTAACACTCATGGTTAGCATGCAATTAATGACAGCCAGAAAAAAACAGTAAAGTGGCCTAAAACAGTGACTAAAATCTGCATTTTTTTTACGCCCAGAATAGGAATATGCAGTCCGCCCCCCCCAATGCAAACTTAGATGCCCAGCATAAACGAAATATCAACACCAACTAGAATGGATTATTATGCCTAGAAATAGAGATTTCACGCCCCTACATAAATCCCCTACATAAATTCACGTCTTAATGATTCTTTAGAAATAATGTTGACTTCATCTCTTGGGTACTTCTTATTTCCTTTCAAATACTTCAAACAATACCAATCAATTCACCCAAATTTAACAATACAAATCACCTCATTCAATCGCCAAGAATTTGAAATTTATGCTCAAATGAATAACCTACCTTTTGAGTGTCCTCTGCAAAACTCTGTCAATTTGTCTTGCGTGCAAGACTCCACAGATTGATCTTCAATCGTACTTGCAAATCCTTTCCACACAAACTGGAACCCTAGATGGATTTCACTGTATAGGCTAGAGAGGAATCTTTCACCATTGAACCTGATCTTTGCCATAGGGTTTTTGTTCTAGGGATGCACTTGAACAAACTGTTCAATCTTCAACTATGGTTTCTAGAGAAATATCAATATTCAGAATGTTTCAAATGAGACCTTCAAACCTTTTTTTATAACTGTCCTGAGAACTTTCCGGGAATAAAAAATTAAATGACCTTTTAAAAATATTAAACCTTATTGCTTTGAAAAGTGACTTTATTTTATTTTTTGACATGTTTGGCACTTTAGTCACTTTTACTTTATAAATAATTAATTTAAGTCTTCTTTTAAGATTGTTTTTGGACAACTTACAAATTTTTATTTCCTGCACATCTAGTGGAAAGTACAAGAAATGTAGAATTAGACTTGCAAGTGAAATCTAAAGGTGCCTGTAAACTCGGGGCTCACTGGTGATCCAACTTACTAAAAATAGACACTTTCCATACATAGGATTTTCCTCCAAGATGTTTGGTGTGCACTAGAAAAGATGAAACCATTTCATAAAGCATCAACAAATTGAATGCGATTCCCATAACTCAATGCCAAAACCTGCACTCCAAATTATTGGTGTAATTAAGACTTTTTACCTTGGTTATTTGTCACCTAGGTTCTAATTACACTTTACTTAAGTTTACTTAGGGAATTGCATAGGAGTAGTTGGAGTATTTCCACTTTAGATGGACTTATCATGCTATTATTTTATCATATATATTCATGGTGGATAGACTTTTCCACTTTGGAGGGTGATCCATCTTTAGCAGACATGTGATTCCACCTTAGGTGGGTGATCCACCTTTTGTGGTGTTATCACACTATCACCTATCCACCTTTCATGTGGTGATGGCTTTGTCATGTAATAAGACAACAACACTTGTCATTGTCTCATTCACTCCTTTGTACTCACCTTGGCTATAAAACCAAGGGGTCTCCTAGGTTATAATTATCCAATTCCAGTTGAGTCAATCCAATCTAGTTGATTGTATTGTATTCTTGGTGAGGATACCATTTATTCTTATCATATTCATTCTCTCTTGTTATTGTGCTTTTCATCTGCTTCTTGATTTTGTGTGGCTGCCTTCATAGCCAAATATTACTTGGTATTAGAGGCCGTACAGTGCCGTTGGTTTGCCATTTGTGAGATTTGAGTGCATATTTTGGTGGATTTTGGGTGGTCCTTTTGTGGCTTTCTATTGTAGGGCAAAATTGGAGCTTGCTAGTGCAAATCAGAGGTTGGAATCACATTGAGGAGGTCCAAAAACCCCAAGATCGACTTTTGTTTCATCCAAATTGGACACAGTAGACCAAATCTATAGCCATTTGAAGTTTGGAGGTGTGGTAGTGATTTAGGCGTCATAATTACGCAAAAAATACAAAATCCCATTTTTGCAACTTCCAAAGCCTTGTTCAGATTCATACGGATTCCTTTTCAAGTGCAATTTTTGTTTAAAGTGCATTATTTTTCCTGTATTTTACAATGGTGCTATTAGTTATAATAATTGTGATTAGAAATTGTACTTTCAAAATTTGGCTTAGTTAAGCAATTGTAATGCATAGAACTTAGCTTGGTCTTTTGCAATAGTGATCTAAGTCTTATAGCCTGATTGTGGCAATTGTAATAACTGAAATGGAAAGTTCAAGAAAGAAAGAAAAAGCAAAAAAAAATAAAATTCTTTATTATTTAATTAAGTTTTTTATTAATAATATTTTTTAAAAAACTTTTTTATAAGTTTTCCAAAAACAAACTTCAAATAAATATGCAAATTGGGAACATTTTTTTCTTCTACCTACAAACCTGTTGCATCGATCTATCCTCCAACAGGCAGCTAGGGGGCCAATTGTCCTCTATTTTTCCTTGGCACCATTCCAATCGGAGGCATCATCAACAATCATTTGCAACACATTCTTGGTGACATCATTATCAGCTTCTAGCTTTGCATCTTTGTCATGTGATGTCGTATTCTCTTGCATGAGCTATGTTGTACATGCACTAATATGAAGTGCCATCCTTCTTTGTACTTTTTCATTGATGACATATTTGAAATCATCGTGTACCCAGTAGATTAAGAACTATCTTGTGAGACTTGGTGCATGGCTCTAGTTGAGCTAAAAATGTACCAATCTGCCATTGACGAGTATCCAGTTGATGCTCATGCAGGTGTCTCCATGCCTGATCTTCATCATATTGCAATGGGTGATTCATTAGCCGTTCTTCATTGATAGTGGTACTTGGTTTTGTCACACTGACATTCTTGGTGCAAATTAGCTCTATTTTCTTCATATGGAGGAGTATTGGTCGTCATCTTGGACCATCTTTGCAGGAGATTCGACATTGAAGGGGTGCTCATGGTCTTTCATCTTCTCTCTTATGGGGGAACTTTTTCCTCATATGAGGTTTTGACTTCTCATACATCCTTTAGAGCATTGTGTGTTTTCATCTCTCTTTTGGGGGGGAATTTTCTCCCATGTGGTTTTCTCCCTTTCTCCACTTGTGGGAGATTACATTTGCACTTGTAAATGGGTAACTAACATGGCTTGGTAGCCGAGACCCATCTTGTATTGTTAGCTTTTGTACATTCTTCCTAAGTTGCACTTAAGGGGGGTGTTGGTGTTAAGACATTTTACCTTGGTTATTTGTCACCTAGGTCATAATTACACTTTACTTAAGCTTACTTAGGGATTTGCATAGGAGTATTTGGAGCATTTCCTTTTTAAGTGGACTTATCATGCTATTATTTTATCATATCCATTCGTAGCGGATAGACTTTTCCACTTTGGAGGGTGATCAATCTTTAGTGGACATGTGATACCACCTTAGGTGGGTGATCCACCTTTTGTGGTGTTATCACACTATCACCTATCCACCTTTCATGGGGTGATAACTTTATCATGTAATGAGACAACGACGCTTATCATTGTTTCATTCACTCCTTTGTATTCATCTTGGCTATATAACCAAGGGGTCTCCTATGCAATGATCATTCAATTCCAATTGAGCCAATCCAATCCAGTTGATTGTATTGCATTCTTGGTGAGAATACAGTTTATTCTTATCATATTTATTCTCTCTTGTTATTGTGCTTTCCAATTGCTTCTGGATCTTAGGTGGCTACCTTCATAGTCAAATCTTACACAAATTGATAAGGATCTCTTTGTCCAAGAAAGTTGGAGCTAACCTTGATGTGGGAATGGCTAAAAATGGGGACATAACTCACGTGCCATACCTAGCTCTTGCATAAGTCCCTCTGTAAAATATGTTCTATGCCGTGTTATCTAGATTTTCTTGTGTGTGACTTGTTTAGTTTTGTTTTTGTTCCTTTTGGCCTTTGAGCCTTTTTCCTTTGGGTTGTAGAGCTCTTGGATCTAGTGGGATTAGTACTTGTGTCGACACGTGCTTGGTACCATTTTCTTCAAAATTTAAATGATTTCCTCAATAGCTAACAAAGAAAGTGTGGATGCCACGTCCTTACCTTGGAATCACTAAAGAAATGATGGGTTGGAATAGTGCCTAGTCAGCCTTGGTAGCTAAGGATAAAAGTTCAGGACTTTGTGAACCATTGATAGCTAGTCGATTAAGCTTGTCTATTTAACTCCTACAACTGCCGATTACATTGACTATGAATTTATGGCCATCATATCAAGAGTAGTAATTGTGAAAAGGGTAGGCATTACATCAAATTAGGGCTAATCATGTTCAAAAAGCATGATCATTTCAAAAAGATGCTAGAAATAGGTATTTTCAAATTTGCAATTATTTCATGTTTTGTCACAAAATGATGTCAAATTTGTAGGAGAGAAAATCAGATCATGCAAGTGGAAAAGATGTTGATTAGATAGAAAATAATGTGTGTGAGTTCACCAACTTGCATTTAGATCACGAGGTGGTGGTCAATAAATGATGCTCCCATAGCTTGTGCCATTTAGAAATGTAAATAGTTGTTCAATTGCCTTTGAAAAAGTTATTGTTTTTGAAAGCCATTTTGCAAACTTCTCAAGAGCTCTGTCTTTTGTTCTCTCTATCACCTTGTCAACCGAGGAAAGAAATCAAAGAAATTCAACAACCATAAGCTAGGATGCCAAAATGAAGAAGAGAAGACCGACTTCGATAGCACGTGAGTTGCTTATGTTGTATAAAGAAAGCAAATCATATGCCTTAGCTCTTGCTCAAGAGAGGCCTCCTAGAGGATAGGGGAGTGTAAGAACCATAAAAAAAGGAAAGTGTGTAGACTCCTCCCTAGTATTTGATTACTTGGATGGTGCCTTTGATCTTATGTATCAAAATGAACAAAGAATGTGTGTTAAGGCACTCACAAATGCATGTTGGAGAGATTCCAAATAGTAGAGAACTATATTTTTGAAATTCGAATCTAGTATTACACTTTGTCCTAGCAAATTGTGCATCAAGCACACCTATGTTTGGATCTAATTTAGGCTTGCATGGATTGTTATGATGCTAAGGCCGAGATTATTCACAATAACAAATTTGTGTTGAGATAAACATTGATAGTATTAGGGTATGCTTTGGCTTCCCTATATCAAGGAGGCTTTCCACAACAATTCCAAGTTCTTGAAGAAGACCTAGGAAACCAAGGAAAATAAGTTGAAGTTCTTGAATAGGGAGTTTGGCCTTGATAAGCACAATACAAAGCTCTCAACCATTGCCATTGGCATCACTCAATTCAAAAGTGATGTCTGGGACATGGGTTCTATGCTAGGTTTCTACTTCAGCTTAGATGATCACAAAATGGTGTAGGAATTTTAGGTAGGAGCTCTCCACAAACTCAAAACAATTACTTAGAAATGATTGTTCTTCTCTGACTTTGTAGAAGTCATTGCTGACACCAAGCATTACCAATCCACTTCAATTCACAATGGATTTTTAGGTACTCCTTCCTTTTGCATTTTCTCATGTATCAAAATGCCGAGTCCTATAGGCATTTCTTCATATAGAGGGCTTGAACGAGTCATTCACTCCTAGAACTATTCATGTGTTTGCATGGACCTTGGTGCTTGGCCAAACTTTAGACGTGTTGATGGGTGTTTTGTAACCACACCAACACAGAATAAAGTGCCGACGAACACTCTATCCTCTCTTGAACAAATACCCCTCGTATACTAAGATATAGAAAATTATAGAGGTGACTCCAAGGTTCCTACTGCGAACATGTGACTTTATGATGAATATGAGCTCCTTTGGCTTGATGTATGTTGGTAATCCAAGGGGACATTACGTAATGTCTTTCGAGATGACTTTGAAAGTTATGGCTTTGGGAGCTATTCAAATGATTTAGCAATGAAGAGTATTTCAAAGTGTTTCACGAAATGTACCGAAAATAAAGAGGGTAAGGGTTTAGAAGTCCTATTCTAATCCTAAGAACTTGAAAGATAACGATTGCTTTAGGTAAGATCTACCACACTTTTCTTCGCCAAATCAACTACACAAAGGAGGTGCAATCTTCAAAGGTTGTGCTAGAAGTTTTCATACCACAAATGAATACTATCATAAGAACAATGCACATTCAATGATTGAAGTTAAGCATCCACATAACGGGCTCAGACCAACCTTACACTACACATCAAAATCATCTAGTTGCAAAAGGTATGAGCAAACAATTTCACCATAACAATATCATCAATCTCATTCATCTCACAACTTGAAAGCAAATCTACATTATTGAGGAACAAAAAAGTATGCAAACTCCAAAAGAATGCAAGTAATCACTAAACATCAATGAGTTACTCTTTTATTTTGGTAGCTTATAACAACAATTTCCCAAAGTTCACTTTGTTACAAATGAGGGGGTGAATCCCTTTTATAGGTTTCAAATTACAATGGACGACCCAGATCAAAACAAAATCAAGGGCCCAAATTTTGCCACATCAACCAAGGAGATATTCTCTGTCGTAAAGTGATGGGTCCACATGGACCAATAGGAAGATGGGTTGCCCACTACCAGGTGAGTGGGTCAAATCGACCCATAATGAGATAAGATTCCCATTATGCCATTAATGCTCTTTCGCCCAGAATAGATTATGCTTGATTCCTTTCTTTAAATGCAGAGAATCTAGACATGACCATTTCCAGCTCGTCTACGTAGACACTTGACACAATTTCGTGCTTGAACTCCATAATAGCTATATCCTTTTCACACATGCCAAAGTTCTCCCATTCTGGCGTCGACTCCTGAATCCTTTACATAATGTTTGAAAGTACAAAAACAGTCTCCAAGTCTTCTTTCGAGAAGGAATTCATGCTAAAGAATTCTTCCAATTTGTTCTTCAAGCCATTCGTTGTCATTTCTTCATCAATCAACCTTTTTGCGAACAATGCTTCAATTGCATTGAGGATTTCTTCCATGTTCCCGATCATCTTCCTCAGTCGAGCTGACTCATTTGATTTCTCAAACAACTCTTTCCTTGTGACCACTGCGCCATACTATAGGGAGAAATCATACGCTTCATATTCTCTTATTACTCCACCATCCGTTGATGCCTGCCTAGGAATCTCCATCAAAGCCTCCAAGTGTTGGATAGTCTCATTATAGTAGATATGTGCGTCTTCCCATGCTTGATCCACACATTGTACTCTGCCAAGGATAGCTAGGGTTCTTCCATACATCTGAGTCAAATCTTCAACAAACTTATATGCAACATCTTGAATGTTCTTCACCCACTTTTCAGTGCCTTGGGGGCAACTTTCCTCATTCTTTCAACGCCTTCCACTGATTCTTTTGGAAGAGCTGCAGGGGGAACAAATGCTTGATCTTCTTGTCTAATAGGATTTGTTAGATGCTGTAAATACCCACACAGAGTCTTGTTCCCACTTTTCAATTTCTGGTATTTTTCCTCCATCTTCATTTGTTCCTTCAGTGCCTAGGTGGAATCATCAAATTCTTCTATCCCTTGCGCAAGTGCTTTTTCTTTGATATTTCCCCTTTTACCTTTTATATCTCCAATGTATTATAAAATGAAGGGGGAGCATTTAATTTATCTTTCCCACCTATAGGCTATGCATTAATAAAGTTAAAGAATCAAATTTAACTGCATAAAATAACTTTATTAATGCATAATAAATCATATCATTGATAAATAAATCTTTTTGTCGATTTTAAACAATTACCATCAACATGTCACTGCCACTGGATGCCCAGTCATGCCCATAATGACTTACTATAAATAATAGGTATGCCCAAACTGCCTCAAAATCCCTTAGAATGGCCTACAACTGAAACTGCCTAGGCCAAATGACCTCAAGATCCCTCTAATGTCCTGGTTAGCCTACGAGACCATGAAGAAATAGGCTAATGACAAACTCATACAACTTGTGCTCGAAAGGGGACATTACACAATTCCAATATTATAGACCCTTAGTGTCCTCTCCTTGGTTTTGTACACCATGGACTGATAAGTTGGAATTCCAAAGGCCCAGCTATTGCCTGTGGAGTGAAATTCGCCAACGACTTGCCATTTGGAGCCTGAATTACCCGCTACTTTGAATTATAATGCTTTGTAGATTCTACAATTAGATCTGGGCATTGGATGGTAGGGAGGAAGCTAGTTGCCACCACAATTCCGCTTCTGGTTATTTTCTTGGCTATGAACATTGGAGAATATTCCTTGTGGCCGAGCATCCTTCTGTTGAATGCATCCATATTGAGGCCTCCTAGGTTTGTGTAGCCAACCTCCTTCCATTTCAACACAATCTTCAATTCCGGAAGAAATCCCATCAACTTGTTTTTTATGAGAGTGTCTTAACAAGCCCGATCCTTTGAAAGATCCCCAATCAAATTTGATCTAATTTTTTTTGATTTTGACATTTTCTGATTGAAGATTTTGGTGTTTGTTTGCAAGTATTTGGGTTGTGTTTTCAATGCCAATGATACTGTAAAGTTTTACCATGAAACCGTAACAAAAAATAATGCTTTGAACCAAAATACAATTTTGTAATAGGACTGATATAAATTCTGAGGATCTGATTTATTTGGAGCAGCAAGGCAATTATTTCAGCATTTAGAGTATCGAATCACCAAGAACAAGAGTTTGCATACCCGTAGTCGTACGCTCATCTAGAGGAGGATTTTTACTGATGAATTCAGTGAAGATTTCACTATAAGAGTGTCCAACTTGCAAAAGTGGCTCCAACTGATTTTATTTGCAACTACAATAATTATTGAAAAAAATAATTGAAAGAAACAATGGAATTACTAAACCCTATGCCTGACTTGTAGGCAAATCTATTGAATCAAACTAGAAATTTCCCAATGTGTCAAATGAGCTGATTCACAAAGTCTCTCTGATGCCTAATGAATCCCAAATTTGCTACTGATAATTATTGATGAAAAAGTCTGCACAAACCCCAATGTCTTTCCTAGTTCGTACGACTTGCAGGAGGAATGGAACTGCTGGAATTAGGGAATTTTAATCATTCAATTCTGCTCATAAATCGACCTGTATCTGCTGCAACCAATTCTCTTGCAGAAATCTCATCAAACAAGCCCGATCAACCTCCAGGTTACTTTCTTATTTATTAAATAATTCTGATCTGAATATACCAAATCCTAAAAAACTTATTGCTGTAAGAAAACTTGTGAAATCTGCCTGTAAACCATCCAATGTAGCACAAATGGAAACCCTGTATAGATTCCCCTCAATGATGAATTGGGTTTTCGTCCAATTCACAATTCTCTAGGGGTTTTCCCCCTCAAAAGTTACTTGGCAATAGTTGCAAATGAGAGATCTCTGAAAAATAGTCCTTGAATAATGAAAATGAGGCTTTCAAATGTTCTTTTATTGTCCCAAACCCTAATCAACACTTTAGGGTTTTCTTTTATTTAACATAAGTTTATTTTTAATTTATTTTCTCTCTAGAGAATTCGATCCCTTTGAGAGTCTTATTCAACATTAATCAAATGATCACTTTTTTAAAAACTTCATCTCATTTGGACATGGGTCCTTTTATTACTTTATTAATGTATTATAAAGTGACATTATTAATCACTTTATTTTATTTTATTAATATATTAAAGTCTATACTTTAATAATTTTTATTCAAACCCCATCACCTGGCCATCCCAAATTGAAAACTGATGATGCATGTGCCATCCTGGTGATGTCTAAATATAACAGGCGAATTGACATTCCCCTCCTAAAAATTAGGGATCCTCCCTAAAAAATAGGAACCGCAACCAAAGCCTCCAAAATGATCCCTGAGATCTCTTGATGTGTTTTGGTCAACTTCCAGTCAATCCCTAAAAAATAAGAATACCTCCTAAAAAATAGGAGACTGTCTCAAATTGTCCAAAACAGCTTGTAAAGCTCCTTGCTAAGCTCCACAACCCCTGGTTGGGTCCCCTAACCACTCCGTTGACCTACGGGAGCCCTCGATTATAGGCCAACCTCTCTTGTAGTCTAAACTACCTAAGCAAGGGACATTACATCCTCTAGATTCCGCCATCTTCTTCCTACAAGACAAGAATAAATAACATAAGAATGGTGTCTAGAAATTAAAATCTATTGCAAAAAAGAACTACACTTCTCATTTGAGACTTGGAATAATTTTTTGAACTTTGAAGAAGAAAACCTCTTGATTTTTAAAATTCATTACAAACTGCTTCTTCTTCCCCAAAACTCACGCCTTTTGTCTATAATTCTTCAATTTGATGTGTGAAAATGAAATGAAACCTCTCTTATATAGGAAATTTGCCCACCAGCTTGCTAAGTTGGCGATGGGTTAATTTTAGCAAATGCATTAATGTTCTCCAAAATACCTTTTAAGTTTCTATTCCGGGATGGATTCCTAAAAATTACTTACATTTAAACGCCATGTGTGATACCATTTTAATTGTTTTTGGAAAAATACTTATTTGGGCATTTAACTTTGTCATCACATCACTTAATTCATGGGCCCACATTAGACATGAAAGTGGATTTTCAACACTTAGGCAAATTTCAATATTTTGGATGTTTTATTCAATTTTAACCTTGAGCACATATTAGATAGGGACATGGATTTTCCATACTCGAGCACTCTAGGAGGCGGATTAGTGCTCTAGGGCACACTTGAGCATGGGAGGCAGTTTTTTGAAGTTTTGAGAAATTCCTTTCCCTTGGAGAATCCATGCTCTTGGGTACATATTAGACATAGTGAAGGAATTTTAAGTGTTGAGGAAAATCCTTGCTTGTAGAGGATTAAGCGCTTATGGGCGTTATTGAGACTTGGTGGAGGATTTTTCCAATTTGGGGGAATTGCTTGACCTCATAGGATTAGCACTCATGGGTGCATTGGAGGTTACAAGGAAATTTTGCATACTTTGTCATTTTTAACATTTTCACCGCCCTTCCAAATGTGGGCGCATACTAGAGGGTGCCATGGATTATTTTAACACTTAGCCATTTGATTGTTCCTTGCTTTCTCCAACTTGGGCGCATATTAGACAAGGTGGAGAATTTTCCTTGTGAGACAAAATTCCTTGGTCATAGAGAATCCACCCTTGGGCGCACATTAGCCTTGGGGAAGGGTTTCTGGAATTTGAACAAATTCCTTGGTACCTTGGAATCCCCCCTCTTGGGTGCTAATTAGGCATGTAGGTGGAATTTCTTTGTATGTAGCCATTTTTCATGCTTTTCCATTTTGGGCGTTCATCGGGATAGAATCAAGGATTTTCCCCATACTTTGTGAAATTTCAACGTTTTTCATGCTCTTTCCTCTTTTGAACCTTTTTCAAGGATGTTCTTAGACTCAACAAAATTTGAATCATCTGCCTCACTTGTTCATTTTTCTGGATTGAGAACTAGATACTTCTCTGTTTCTTCCTTTGTTAGTGCTCATCAGTTGCCAAAAATAGACTTACAAAAAATAGTAAGTTTGTTTAAATGCAAAATTTGACCAATCCATGAGAGTGAAACTTACTAAAAATAGAAATTTCCAAAAATAGTAAGTTCATCAAAATGCTCAAAACTTCACTGGCATTCTCTGAAAGATCAATTCCCCTTTCATACTTGACCAAATTCACTGTTTTTCACAAAAATTTCCTTTTCAGGATCAAAGGTAGACGATATTCCACTCCAAATTTAGCATAAATTGCTCAATGCTCATTCAAACACAAGGAACTAAGCCAAAACTACTAGGGGCACAAAAGCAAATGACCAAGTGAACAAAAATGTAGGGGGTCCCCATTTGCAATGAGGAGATGTGTGAAAAGGTCACAATAAGACTATTATGAGTCCATAGAGGGGTTCTTTGCGCCCATTCTTGTAGATCTAAACTATGAATAGCTCACTTGTCTTTGTGCAAAGTAAGAAGTGTTGCTAACTAATATCAAAATACTGGTGGATTGGTACTTTGGAGCTCATTATACAATGATTTGACTGCATAATTTCAAAGAGGAAGCCTTTTAGCTTCCCAAGTATGTCACAGACTAGGTCTTGGCTATTGAGTTTTCTTGGCAAGCTGATGCCATACATTTATAGTATGTACTTAGTTGAAAGAAGAGAAATATGTATGACATCCACTTATTTTTTGGAGGTCCAAACTATGAACAAAAGAAGCACCAAGTAATTGCTCATTTTTAAGCTAGTGGACCTGAAACCAGAACCTATTGAAGACTATTGGATCTATGATCTAGACGGTTTCATGGCCAACTGGATTAAAGGCCTCAAATTTTGAGAAAAGTTTTTTTATGGACAAGTTTCTTCTTTTGTAGTAAAAGGTTGGAACATATTTACACATAGGCACTAAACCTTTCAACTTTTTTTCTTTCCCAATTTTCTTCATTCTTTTGGCAGATTTCAAAACTTGTTCATTTATTGCTGTTATTGCTATTTATGAAAGGAACCTAAACTTTGGTATTGGTTTTGTTGCAGAAATCAATGTTTCCCATGAAGAGGCATTAGACATCTTAAAGGTTGCTTGGCATAGAAAGGGGATGGATGTGAAGTCACCTCAAATTGGTAGCCTCCTTGCTGGTATGTCATTATATCTCCTCCTTCCAGTTAACCAGCCAAAAGTTGTAATTGATTAAATATTCCTTATGCATTTCCATTGCAACTATGTAGAAAATATGCCTATATATATGTGTGTATGTATGTGTATATTTTCATAATAGAAATGCATCCAGTCTGACGTCATAGCATTGAGTTTTGAAATTTTCTTTCATTTTTAATGGTGCGTATATAGCTTAATGCATTTTTACCTCTCAAAATCAATCTTCATTGCTATAGAAATTAGAAGTCATTGATGTATGTTAATGAATCAACTTCAATTTATATTTTATTTTCCCATGTAACAAGCTTGACCCAAAAATTCATTCTACTTGTGTTCTAAAAACAAAATGTTTTTCAAAAGATAAAATTTGTAGGCAGAGGCAACCAAAAAATGCATAGAGAGAGGGAGGAAGGCTAGTTTGGTGCTGATTCTTTCACCCCTTGCTTGGTCCCTTAGTTCCATATTGCCTAGTGGATTTAATGTAGGATCTTGCATTTATTGATTAAGCTTTTTTGGTTTTCATGCTCTTTGTGTGTTTAATTTCTTTTCAGTGGCACTGATATAGTATGATTCAATAGTTAATGCTAAAGTGGTTGGATTGGAAGCTTTGCACAATGATACTACATGCAAAAAAATCCAAGAAGTTTATTTTGAGGTTTTTCATAAGGTAGGAGTTTTGAAACTCCCTCGGATGTTTCCTTCTAATTCCTGATTTTAATAATGCATGCAAATGGTTAGAGCAATTTATGCTCATAAGATACTTTTAGAATCCCATTTGAAATCATGCTGAAAAGTTGGGTCAATTTTTGGGGGTCCCTCATGGGTTTACATTGAATAGTATCTGGAACTTAACCAAATGTTTTTATCCCTTTTTTGCTTTGAAAGGCCAACCATGTAGATCCTGGTCTTTGTCACGGCCCTTGTTATGTTCACAACTCCCTACTTGTATTTTTGCTTGTATTAGATATTCTATGGCTTTCTACCAAAAAGCCCTTAAAGTGGTAGTTTGGCTTGAATGTCCTAGCGTTTCTTTACCATGTTGGCCATTCCTTGACTGCATTGCTGCCTCTCTTGAGGGATTGGTATGTGTTAAGGGAATTTTTTTTATTTCGTTCATCCTCAATGATGAGTTTGTGTGGAAGGTGACCTTTTTGAAGACTTCGTTAGTATACACATTTGTGGTATGCATCATGTTCAAAGGGTTTTGTATATCAATTTGTTTGACAACTATTTTTGGTGTCAATTCTCTAATTCTAAAATCAAAGATTGTCCACTAGTCACTCAAAGAGTCAAACCAGCCTTCAAGCTAGGAAGATTTGCCTCAAGAAAAAAACAAGGATGAAACATTAGCAAATTGAAACGGGGGGGGGGGGGGGGGGGCAATGTACGTAATGGAGGAGGTCATGTAGGTTCCCAACGATGGAGGAGGTTTGCAAGTTGGAGTGGTGCCTCCTAAGGCCTTAGCATTTGTTCCCAAGTCCTACACAATTGTCAATGCCAAACACAAGCAGGTGGCTATGACACCACCATAACCTTTTGAAGAGCTCTCCAAAGAGGTTAGTAAACCTTGTTTTGTAAAACACTACGTGTAAGTGTTTTGTCCTTGCAAGAATTAAGTGTGAATCTTGTTTTTAATTCCTCTTCTTCATTAGAGCGTCATAGGTGCTCTGACAACCCTCTCGTTTTTTGTCGAAGATGGAGAAATTCTTGAAAAATGACACATAAAATTGGAATAATTTTCCTCGAAACAACAATTTTTTTGTATAATACTTACTTTGAATTGGAAGATTTTGAATCTAAGAACATGCACTTAAACCCTCAGATATCATGAATTTTTGTTTATGGAATGCTAGGGGTCTAATAGATGCACATGAGATGTACATTGTGTGAGAGTTTTGATAGAGAGATTTACTTTGGAGTTTATTTGTTGTTATGAGATTAATTATGATTTTTTTGATTTCTATTGTCTTTCTGGCCATATAGGGAGATAGATTTTTTTGTAGCAATCATGAATGAGGTCACAGAGGGCTAGTGATGTTTGTGTCATCCAAGCCGCAACTTCACTATGTTGTACATGGCTGTGACACATCAAATAGGGATTTGCATCCTTTTCAATAGTGATAACAAAGGCCTTGGATTTATCAATATTTATGCCTCAAATGATGTTGAAATAATCCATCTTTGGTTTTAGCTTTTAGATGAGCTACCTAAGACATAGCAAGTCTTCAATGATGACTTTAATGTGGTTGAGATTATGTATGATAATTAGGGACACCTCTTTTTGAATGGCTAAGCGGTGAGTGGGAGGCATGTTTCTACACGCACAACAAATTCGGTCTTTTTATGACTCTAATAGTGATTGCCAAAACTTTTCCTCCACATAGTTTACATAATCCAACTTGTATAGTGTGCTTGATAAAGTGATGAAATGTGTTGATTGCACTATGATTTTGGTGCAACTATACTTTTCCTTCATCAGTTGTTTCACTCTTTTGGTTTAGCCTTTGTTGGATATTGTTCTTTTTTATTATTCTTTGATTCTTTTCGATTGAGTTGGGTCCACAAAAGGCCACAATAGAAATGGCTCAATTCTTCCTAAACACATTATTTCTCATGCATCAGCTCACTGTAGTTTATATCCGATTTGGCCATGTCTGAAAGGAGAGTTTGGTTGGATTAATTGGTGGGCTGATGCTATCATGTGCATGACTTGCTTCGTGAGGAATGGCATGCATTCAGCTCAAATCCTACGTGGCCATGACTTCGAAGCTCAACCACATCTCAACTTAGCACGAAGTGATGCCCTTCCACAATACTTTGTAACTCTAGGTGACCAAACTCTGCAACCAAGTGCAAGTTGCAAATGCCTTTGCTTCCTAAGGGGCCCAAATCAAAGCCAAACTTCATTTCTTGAAGGTTAGTGGTAGAGTGTCCAAAGAATTTTTTCAAGCTTTCTGATCTTAACATCTTGTTCAAATATTAAAGCTGCCAAAGAAGCAAATAATTTCTTTAGAGAGTTTACTAATGTTGTCCATGCTCTTGTGCAAAATTACATACATGTTTTGCTTGCAATCAGAGCACGTCTAAAATATGAAGTTGTTCTGGACAAAATACATAATTTAAAATCATAAATCTTGAAATAGATTTTTGCCAAAGATAGTCTCTGCATGAAGACCTTCTAGAAGATTATTTAAAGACTCGAAAGTATTTGAGAGCTAACCCTAGCAGCAGCCAAAATTAGCTACATTGGAACCCCACACGATGGGTCTGCAACATCTTCTTGGGCTCTTTGGAATCTGTCAAGGAATCCCTGGACTCAAGGCATATAATCCATATGAAAGCCCTGAACATCTGAAGTATAGTTACACTCTGTCATTGTAGTATCAACCCCATTCAAACCCTTCTCCCCTGCTTGGATATGCCTTCGACTTGTTTGCGCTCCAAGTGTGTCTTTGAGTAGCCTTAGAAATTCTGCTCTTTTGTCATCATAGTCAATTTGAATTTCATTTTTAGGGGAACCAAAGCTACATTAGTGGTTATATGCTGCTGCTCAATTTCATTGAATTTGGATTTTTGATCCCTCAAAATAGTGATTGCATCCTCAAGAAGTTGAATGAAAAACTTATATTGCTCCAACCAATTGAAAGAAGGATCCTCATCAACACTCTTTATTGCACCCATTTCAACTAATTTAATTGGACCAAGGATGTTAATTTGACTGACTTTTTCCATAAATTGCTTATATGAAGAGACCCTCTCCATCATAGTTTGCTCCAATATTGAAAAACTGCCCTTCACCTCACTTGCTCTGGTCAACAAAACATATAGCCTGCCAATTGCATGTAATTTTTGCTGACAAATTCTATCAATCCACCTTTCTGTGTTCTTTCCATGTGTGACTAGCTAATCTAGTTTCTTGTGCTGTTCACTGGACTGGAAAATCTGTCCTATAAATCTTGGTGGGCTTGCAAAGGACTAAAGTAGATGAGAAAGATACTCTTGGAGGGTTACCTTGTCTTCACCATCCTTGAGGACTCTCTCCTTAGATTTTGATACTATCTCAAAAAGGTTAACATCACCCTCCTGTGACTGTAGTTGTACTTAAATCAATCTCAACGACTTGGAAATTTGAAGAAGAATAGTTGCCTTGATGATCAAATGACCATTTCTCCTTTTCATCTGAAACTGCTTGTTGGACTCTGACTTATAAATAACAGAGTGAAGTGTAAAATAAATTTGACTTGGAGGAGAAAGGCTGCTCTTTTTGGCCACCTCAAGTCTCACCCACTCCATTGCTACTCTTTTTTGCTTCTGTCTTCTAAGAGGATTAGAAGAAGGAACAATAATGATCAGTGATCTCTTAAGAGAATGAGCACTGGCAACATAACCAATAGGAGGTGGAAGATTTTGTAGATAAGGTGGAGAAGGAATGGGAAGGAGAATGGAATATGTCTCAGGAATAGTAACAAACTCACTTGTAATTGCTGAACTTCACTGAGTGCCAAGGTAGTCAATTCTAGGTGAGGCTGGGAAATATGAGAACCAGTCAACTAACAAGGCTGGTCAGACTCCCTGAGTTTGCCAAACTCGACAAACCTGGTGAATCCAGTGGAAAAATTCGATTGGCTAGTCAAACACTAAAACAAAAATAAATAAATTATAAATTTAAAAAAGGACTCAAACCTCTAATTCTAAAATCACCTTTAACATTCTCAAATGACATGCATTTCATTTGAAATCACAAGGAAAAAGGAGTATTGAGTGAAAATGCAATCCATTGGAGAAACTTGACCAAATTCATTTCTGTGCAGGCTTCTGTAGACATTGCCCAGCATTGCCCAGCATTGTCTAAATTATGTCATGTTATATTGCTGCTGTTATACTGTGTTCAATTAACATGTAGAATATTTGCCCTAGGATTGCTGTACCAAAACACATCCCATCATCTCCATCCCTGAAACATGTCTTGTTATTCCTGTCTCAGAAATATTGTTGAACATAGGGTATTCCCTATTTCGATTTTTTTTTCATTTTGCGTGTCTTCTACATTTGTTAAATTTTTCATTTTAGATCTCTGGAACAATAAATTGAGGAAAAAATGAAGAGAACTTATTTTCCTATTTTCCTTTTTCCATTAGAATAGCTTGTTTTTCTTAATGAACAAATCCGAGCCATTCTCACTATTTTTAGCTGCAAATTCTTTTTTTTTGTTCTTAGTCTTATTTTATTTGAAACTCCTAAATGTTAATTTATTTCCCATTTACTTATTATTGCTGCCTATTCTAGATTTACAGTTTGTCATAATGTTGGGCCTGTTTAGAAAAGATCCTTGTTGGAAACATGCCATTTGAGGGATAAAGAAAAAGGAACTTGGTTTGTTTCATGTCCCCATTATTTAATTGCAAATATTATAACGAAAATAAAAAAAGTTAAAAAAAAAATAAAAAATAGAAAAGATAGAAAAAGGATAGCCACCTCAAATAGGATAAGGCTAGAAGTGGCTGCCTCAAGAACATAAGGATCTCTTGTGCGAACTGTGTATTCTCTTGTGCCATCCGTGTATTTTCTTTCGCAAACCATGTATTCTCTTGCGCAGTAGTTGCCATACGGCGTCTGTACGGATCGTACAGATGGGGAGATGGCTGCCGCTATTTCCTACCCATATGGGCTTGGTTTGAATTCTTCACCGGTATTTTCCTCCCTGTTCGTACGGTGTTGCCTTCTGTCATTCGTACGGTGAACTTCCCTCCAATGTCCCGCGTCGTCCGCACGGTGAGTTTCCTTCCACAGTCTCTTTGTATGGCTTGTCGTCGTACGACTATGGTGGCAGTGGTTGCACTTACAAAATTTTGGTCCCTTTCTTTGGTACGACAATGTTCAGAATTTTCCTCCACCCCCTGGACCGTACGGGTCGTACAACTCTCAACTCCCTTCACCGTGCGGGCACACTCCGTACGATGTACGACTGGTTTCGTACGGTGTATGCTAAGCCCTTCGTTGGCCCTTGGTGGACTTCTCCGCTTCTGATTAAGTCGTACAAATATGACTGCTTTCCTTCGTGTGGGTCTCAATTTATTTGATTCTTTGAAGGTTAGGGTTTTAATAAAACCTCTACTTCTTACTTGGGAGACTAATGTTTTTATTTCCCTTTTATTTTTTCCATCTTTTTCTACTTCCCCTTTTCTTATTCTTTCCCTTATAACTCCTTCCCACACAAGCTTTTTAATCATAACTTTATCTCTTCTTATTTTTACAATCCTTTTTCTTCCTATTCTCATCCTTCTAACCTTGATTTTTTAGTTTTGCTCAAGTAAATGTTTTTCAAAGTTATCGTACCTCTTAATTTCCCTTGTTTTTGAGGTCCTTGGTATCCTTGTTTAGCCTTGGTATACTTCTCCTTAAATATTTTAAGATGCTTTTTCTTCATCCTCTTGGCTATCTTTTCTGTTGTTCCGATTCTTGGTTTCTTTGTGGGCCCCGTTCTTTTTCCCTCTTGTTTTCTTTTTACGCCTTTTTCTTTGCTATCTCACACCTTCACCTCCGAGGCATATTGCCACATGCAGGTGCCTGGGGGTGTCTTATAGCATTCGTTTTCGCAACATGTTCCAAGATATTCCAAGTCGAATATTTTGTCAATTAGAGGGGCGGGTCCCATTCCTTTATAGCTTCCATCCACGTATCTGCCCTCGTATTTTTGGTACCATGTCATTTCTTCCCTGTTCACCGTCGGGGGTCCCTCTGGGTTGGGTATCACTCGCCATAGTGCATTCCGCTTGGTGTTGTTAAAGTTCTGATCAGATTGTAGTATTATTTTAATTTTAATCTCATATCTATGTATGATTCTTCAATGCTGATAAATCTGAGTGGTTTAATCTCATTATTGATTTCCTATGTGCTGATATAATATGATATTGATAAGTAGCAATGTTTGATATTATCTTACTCAATAAGATTGATATGTCTTAACACATTGTCGACTTAACACAATACAATCGGTAATCATTGTTTATATGACAGTCGATATCATAATCAACTTTAATCGATACCATAATCGCTGATCATAGTTTAGATGATAGTTGATACCATAATCGACTTTTAGTCAATGACTCGTAAGTTCAGTCGATACCATAATCGACTTGTAATATCATTGATTTGTAATATGAGTTTGGTCGATACCATAATCGACTTGTAATATCATCAACTTATATTAAGTCGATATTGTTATCCACTTTATCAATCAATATATAAAGTTGATAACAATATCGACTATGAATAATATAATTATTACTTTGAATGATATTAGTTATCATTAACGATAACTAAGATAGTTAACCATCTTAGTTATCAGTAATGATAAGTATGACAATGAATCTCAGTGAATTCTATAAATATTAAGATCACATATCATATGATATTATATTATGATATAATCATAATATAATATTGTATGTATAATTATATGTTATCTAGAGAAGGATAGATATCAAATGCTTAAGGCTGATAGGCCAATTGAGCATTTGATGTCGTCGGTTAGAATAATCTGACCGAAGCTACAAAACATTAACAGGTGTGGTATGGCACTTTCTGTCCTTCCTTGGCGCACTTCTCAACCAATTGGTCTACATAGCCATCTCTATATAGCCATCTCCTTTAGAGATGAAAAAATCATCTGTTCTCACCATCATTTTTTAGGCATGGTCCTAGGGTGGCACCGTACTCTTCTAGATCAATTTCTTCCTATGAGTCTTACTCCATGATCTCACCCTTGGCTGCTTGCTGCTTCTGTTGCTCTTCGGCCTCCTCATCAATATCGTAAGCAACAAACCCTTCTCTTTTCCTTTCGTAAGGAGCCTTCCATCTCCAATATCCATTTAAGTCGGTGGTCCAAACCATAGTTCAAAATATCGTTATCGACAACTTATCGCCAAGGGCAAAAAAAAAAATATTGGGAAAATATTGGAGATAAATCGACAACTTATCGGGAAAATATCGGGAACTCGTGAATCCGAATTTGCTTGAAAATTTTCTTCGAATCCACTTCAAATCCAAACAAATTGCTCTAAAACGTTGCAAATCATGTTTTTCTCCTTCAAACCCGTTTTTCCTCTCCCAAACACCAATTTGCAAACAAGAAAATATGAAATGAGTGCTTTTTGGGCTGTCAGTCCTTATTAGCGGGTTGCAGGCGATATTTTGGCGATAAATTTTTTTTTTCCGGCGATAAGTTTGCTTTTTTCCGGTGATAAGTTTGCAAAATCTCGGCAATATAAATCCGCGATAAAATTATGTAGTTTATCGCCGCCCAAAACTTCTCACGATAAGTTTACTTATCGCAAAGAAGTCTGCGATATTTTTATCTATGGTCCAAACAGTGCATTTGTTAGGTGCTTGTGCACTCTCAATACTGCAATACCCTACACATGTTTTCTTGTGAGTCGCTCTTTTAGGGCCATCATGGGCTTGGCCCAATCTAGGTCCTGCTTGTATGGTTGTTCAGTTATTACCGGATCTTCTTTAATCTCCTTTTCTTGGCCAATAGTCCAGTCACCTTTGGTTGCATATCCCAGGATGTTGATTTCTGCAGTGTGTACCTTCCTCTCCTGGTAGATTTTCAGTTTGGACTCGTTTACTGGTTCCTTGATAGGTCTGCCCTCGAGAGTTGCAAGTTTTACCGCCCTATTATTTCCCACTTCTCTCACTTGATAAGGTCCGAGCCAATAGATTTTGAACTCCCCAAGCTTGATTTCGTTGTGACTGTTGTATTTCAGAACTAACTGACCCGGTCGGAAGTTCAATCGCCTGAGGTGTTTGTCGTGCCAGAATTTTCTCCATCATTGAGGCATCTCGGTAGCCCATTGTCCAATCATCCACCGTGTTGAGCGTTGTTTTTACACAAGTCAATGGCTAGGATTTCGAGATTCAATTTCCTCTCTTGAAAGAATAACGAAGTTATTCCCAAGGTTCTCCGGGGTCGTGGTACAACCTGCTTGGTTACTCAGTTGAAGATAAATGTGAATGTTCACGAGGAGGCCTTTGCTGGTATGTTCAAGACATCAAACTGTAAAACAACTTTAGTACTTTTTAGTTTTTTCGATTTATCAAAGATTCATGTTTTAACTAAAGATGCAATTTTGTGTTTTCTAAAGACGATTACTTTCAGATTTGCAACATAATTTAAAGGAGTAAGGTAACAAGAAATGAAATAACTTGCTGAAAATGAAATCCTAACGAACATAAACTGTTGTCGATCTTCCCTTGCAAATTGAATGATGGAGAGATTTGGAACAAACCCACGAAGCATAAATCAGACGATGTCACAATTCTATACTCGATAGATGCAATCGTTTGGACAGAAAATGTATTCACTTGTGCAAAATTTTCAAAACCTATCAAATTATGAAGCCACCAAGATGCGCGCACACACGAGACGAATTTATCGTTAAGCCCAATAGATGATCTTTCCGACGCATTCATCACAACAAGGTAGATAGCTAACAACAAACTCCAACTAATAGAAATGCAGATTCGAAACACAATAAACAATTTGCTCTTTGAAAATAATGAACAAGCATGGACACATTCATCACTTTCGCATAGATAGCAGAAAATATCACACCACGAATGAAGCACCAACTGTAGATTTTATTGCATTAGGAATCCGACCCTATTACATTGCTTTTGATTACAATATATAGAGTTCTGATTTACAAACTTTGAATGCCGAAATTAGGGCATTAGAGACTACATTAATGAAAGTAAGCTAAAACTAGAACTTTGCTGAACTATTGCTAATTGATACTAAACAACTTGCATGGATTTTTAATCCATTTACAATCAGTTTGTCCATGCAAGAGGGATCAAACTCGTCAAGAAAAGAGAGAAATAAGATGGGGTTTCTCTGCATGCAACTGGAGTCTTCTTCTTGATCTTGGAGTTCTCCCTTGGAATCTTCATCTAGGGTTCTCTCTGCGGTGGGGACTGATAGGGGACCTTTAGTCCTTCCAAAACGAACTCCAGTTAGGCACCCATCTGATCTGGAGTTCAACTTCCATGCAAAAAAGTGATCTCGTTGGAAAGACCCAGAAATTCAGATCCCGACCTCTGCTTCTAAGTTTTCAAGTACCCGAAAATGTTAAGTGTTGGAACCCAAAACTAGAGGCCCAAAAGCTTCGGCCCTTTCGGAGGTCGAAAGGCCGAAATGTCTGGAGGGCCAAAAGGCCGAAATGTCTGGAGGGCCGAAAGGCCGAGCTTTAGCCTTTCTTGGAAAAATGGCTAAGTGTAAAAACTGCTTTTTGCAAAATGCTGAATGGGTCTGAAGCATCAGTTGGGAAATACTTTCGGATGGGCAGCCTGGAGCCTTTGTACTATCTCCTGAACTTCTTCATAGTTTATCTCTTTCCTCTTCACTTTATTGACCCTTCGTTCTTGCTTCTCTCTGAAGATGGTCAATTCAGAAGCAAAGAACTTGATTTCTTCTTCGTGCTCCGACATTCTCTGCATGTCTTCCTTTGAGTAGAACAACTAGTGCAAGGCCTCTTTGGTGCTAACACCTACCAGAATGTCTTTGAACTGCTGCACCACCTCTTTCACTGGATGCAGGATTTGTTTATCATGGTCCCGGTACAAGTCTAGACCAATCCCTGTGAAGAAACCATCTATTTCACCTACCCACTCCATGACTTCTTTCTGTTTTTCCATTATGCGTGCTTGGCACTCTTCGAAGACCTTAATTGTCTTGGTCATGCGCTTGATCCATGTTTCGAAGTTATCTAGTTCTTCACCCTCATATATCTTTACTAGGATATGGAAGCGCTGCTTCTTAATTATCTTCATGTCTTGGAGGGCGGCTTGCCATTTGGTTATCTCTGAATCTAGGCCATCTTCACTCTCCATTTGGTTTATCAACTTTGTAGTTTCAATCAAGATGACTCTGTAAGGCTTAAACACCAATCTGATAACCCCTTCTCCGTACTGCTCAAAGTCGTTCTTCTAGTCTGCACTTGCTTGGATGAAGGAAGGGGTCATACCTGCCGATAAATATGGAGTGGCCCTTTTCTCTAAGACGGCCTGCAATGTGGTTTCCGGACAACTTGGGTCAATGGGACCCACCATCTTATGAATGAATTTCTTCAGGGCCTCATTCTGCTCTGTTAAGGACTTGATTGTCTCCTCGTCCTTGCTCATAAATCCTAAAGCATGCTTCAAACCTAGAGCTGCTAATGTCTTACTCCCTTCCCTGGTGGGCTCACCCAAGTCTACCTCTTCAAGTGTATAATCTTTGGGGGTCATCTGTGCTTGAGAGGTACTAACGGAAGGAACCGCTACTTGTGCTTTCCAGCGACCCCTAGTGTCTTGGGTGACATAGGATATGGTCCTCGCTGGTATGTTGGCCTCTGCTTGGTGAAAAGCTTGCCCCAAGAATGCCATGTCTGTATCTTCCCCTTCTTCATCCGTATATGTTCTCCTCCTAATCTGAATCTCTTTAAACCAAGTAGGTTTACTAAAGGCGATGACCGGCTCATATGGGGCAACATGGAGGATTGAAGCCAAGTTTTGTGATCCGGGGGTCAACTGCTCCTCTGACTCTTTATCCTGTTCCCTCTCTTGCTCACCTTCTCCCTCGTTCATTCCTTCTTCGTGACCTTCCCCTTCTCCCCTTTCTTCTTCCCCTTTCTCTTCTTCTTCTTCCCTCCTCTCCTCTTCTTGTGCATTACCTGGTTCATCCTAAATTCGTCCTTCATCTCTTGAGGAACCGACTGACACTTCTGTATTAAGGCCGGTCATGGCCGCCAAGGTGGTTTTGGTGGATAACACGACTTCCACTCTTATTGACCCTTGGGGGGTCGGGATGAAGCAAGGCAAAGGAACTGATGGTGGTGGAGTAGGAGAAGGAAAAGTTGGAATGAGAGGTGGGAGAGTAGAAGTTGAAGGAGGTGGAGGTGGTGTTGGAGTTGGGAGAGAAGGTGGTGGAGTAGGAATAGGTGGAAGAGAGGTTGGTGGAATGGGAATGTGGGGTGGTGGAGTCGAAGTTGAACTTTCTCCTGCAGCCTTATTTCCTGCTATATTAGGAGCTGCCATGGCTTCTTGAGTTCCAAGCCCTTGGTTGGTGCTAGAATCCATCCCTGTGATTGGCACATTTAGTGCGGGATTGGTGAACTGGGCCGAAGGTGGGGTGAGGACCACATGTGGCTGGATAAGTGTTGGAGCTCCCATGTCAAGTCCTGTTGCTGAATCAGGCGTATCCTTTTCCTGGTCTGCAAAGCCTTCTAGGCCTTCAAAATCAGATATCTGGAACTCATCTGAGCCTAAGGCATCCAGAGGATTGTCCTGCTCTTTAGGATCTTCTATGTGTTTCCTAGAAGTCTCCTTTTCTTTCCTCTTCTGAGATCTTGTCCTTTTGACCAGAGGTACGTCTTCCTCTTCTTCTGGTTCCTCTTGTAAGGTTTCTAGTTGCGGAGACGCAGAAGCTCTTGGGATCATCACAGGCCCCACAAGATGAAGGCCCTTCCACTTATGGCCAATCTCCCCCTGCCACCGAAACAGGAAAGAAAATGTATAAAAGGAGGATCTATCTGTCCGGTCTTCCTAGTTTTTGGAGCTTTGTGCCTTGGATTTGAACCATACTCTACTGCACGTTCATGGACATATACTGTCTTTGGTTTCTGAGGTGGGGCCTTCTTATACTGGGGCACCGTAGACTTCTCTCCGCGTTGCTTATCCATCTTCTTGGGTGGATCCATCAATGTCTTCACAGGGATTGGATCCATCTTATAAGGCCTCTTAATCCACGTTTCCGTTGTTCGGATCACGTGCCTAGCTCGGAATTCAATATCATCGTTCTCATCCTTATCAATTTCTGCATTCATGATGGGCCTGATGTATATTTTGTCTTTAGTGTAAATTGACTCTAGCACCCTATCTGAATCTTTATCCCACACCTGCGGGGGAATACTGATCTTTAAGGCCTCTTCTTGTTAAAATATAGCATCGAATTGATTAATATAAACATATATATATATATATATATATATATACATACATGCGATATGTTATTAATATTAATATTATAATTACTATTATATATATATATATTTATTAATATATGTTATACGTTATTAATATTAATATTAAATGTAATTAGTAATCGCTGTTTATAACAGTCGATGTTTACTCGACCAATTAAGTGTATCGGGTTTCATAATAATCACAACCACTATCATATACGATAACCATTAGTTAATGTGTTACGATAACCATTAACTAATGGTTACCCAACACATCGTATATCATCCGCACTCCTTGAAACAGCGCCAGCCTACACGGCTGTGTAGAGGCATGGCTCGACGTGGCTTTAGCCACGTAGAGTCATGACTCTACACAGTCGTGTCCCTTAGTTTGCATATTAATATTAAATGGTATGGGCTGTGAAACACAATCAATAACAGTGGCATACTAACAATCAGTATTATTATATATATAATCAGTAT